>NW_021024795.1:1922375-1945829 GCF_004153795.1 Camellia sinensis | reverse complement strand
CAAACATGCTATGTTTTGTTCCAATTTAGGTGATTTGGTCTATACTTGTTTGCTGTGCGTATAACATAGTAATTCTAGGCTAATAACCGGAATAAGAACACATAACGTTTTCAAAAACAGATATCACGGTTAGTAGAGGCCGACCTTCGGATCGGGCGAGAGGGGTGCTCATAGCTGACCTTCCCCAATCGTACCCTAGCTCCCTAGTCGAGGCAACTTTGGTGATGACGGACACGTGGCCTTTGGCACCAAGTCAGGGTTTCCTAAATTCCCCCCATTTTAAAATATTTAGGTGGCGACTCTGTATCTGGCAAAGCAGTCCATGTTTGGCACTACTTTTCAAAAAATCTGTTTCTCAAAACGATTTGCCAGATTTGGACTCTTTGGTTCAGATTAAGAACCGTGACACAAATCGAGTCCGAACTATAGTAGCGAGGCCCCCTCCGCGGGCGCGTCTACAGTTTCTGGCGACTCCGCTGGGGACTTTTAGAGAGCTTGACTCGAACTCGTGATATCCGGTTTTGATTTCATTTATATGTCTCTTTGCATTGCATGTGCATTGGTGCGCCCAGGAACACAGTGTTTGCCATCTGCCATTCCTGAACGGTTTGCCGAAGGCTTGTCTTGTCAAGGCATGACCATAAGGCTGACCGGCTATGGGCTCTGACAGTATGGGAATACAAACCCCGGTTTTACCGGGGCACCCTTTTTGACCATTCGACCTAGTGCATATTCGGAATCCATAGTGGCCATTCCAAACTAGGACAGGTTGCTTACCCGATATTAGGTTGTTTGAAAACTGCTGTGTGCATAGTGAAACCCTAGCTCCTGACAAAATAGGACAGGGAAACCCTACCCCAACATAGGGGTGTTTTGGCTCTCTTTGCTTGCTATGTGCTTTTAGAGTGTATCTCTACAGGAATGTACATGCCAGTTTGCAAGTTTGAGTATCAGGCCCGAGGGCACCAGTATCAGTGTTGTCAGGGATCAGTTATCTGTAGGTATCAGTTCAGTTTTGGGGACAATGATTTCTGGGGAACAGTGATCAGTAGTGGAGTACAGTTGTTCGGCTGCACCTGTATTTGACCTGTTTAGGCTGAAATGCTGCTTGTTTTCCCTTTCAGTTCAGAGAGTTCAGACAGCTGATACAAAATAGCCAGTGTTCCCCCTTGCTGAGGCAGGATTTATGGCGGCACAGAATTCAGAAGAAATTGTGGTTATGACGGCTGCGTTAGAGCAGGGGACCGCTCTGCAGAGTGAGGCCAACATCAATGCGTCACATCCGCCCAGGTCGCTTGTTGTGCACCCGGTCTGGGCTCCCCAGTTATACTAGGCTCGTGAGCCCACAACCTTTGAATTGATGGGAATGATAGGTGACCTCCAGAGGTCCGTGGCCGATCTGGCCTATGGAATGTCGGCTTCACCGCCAGCGGCACCGTATGCCGGGAATTTCATACCGCAGGAGCCCCCGTTACTGGGGCGGATTGTGATAGAGCTCAGCCAGCCAGAGGTGGCTTCCAGCTACAGCCACGACATGTCAGCAACAACCGGGCTTCACTCTGAAGTAACAACCCAAACCCTTGACCAGGCTGAGGCCAGAGGCAAGGACAAAGCGAAGGTAGATGCCGATCCTATTGAACAACTGCTGTGGGCAGTCGAGGCTCTGAAAGCCAGAGGGATGAACAAGCAACAAACATCTGTGGTCGTGACCAAAGTTGTGGATGATGCTTTCCCCACTCCAACCGAAGGCAGTTCAAGCCAGGCAGAAAATCGGGATAGGCCCCGTCATGCCAGAACAGTTCCTCCTATTCCCGCCCCTACACCTGGGGAAGATCAGAAAGCCAAGGTGGCGCCTGCCGACCCTTTCGCCTGTACGGCTAGTAAAAGTGCTCAGACTCCAAAGTACCTGCCCCGAGGGTGCAGGGTCTTTCATGCTCTCTACATGCCTCTGTCCAAGGCACTTCAGATCCTTGCCAAGAAGGGGCACCTTAAACCCTTGGAGCCTCGGCCACTCCCGAAGAATCTCCCTGCCACGCATGATGCTACTCAGTACTGCGCGTACCACCAGCAGACAGGCCATCCAACCGACAATTGCTCCCGCCTCCGTCATGAGGTGCAAGATTTGATTGATAACAAGGTTATCCTCCCACCCACCTCAGCCAAGTCCATTACCACCCAGTTGTTGGATTTTGAGGGCTCCGATACTGCGAGTATGTAAAGTGAACCGCCTGCGGGCGACATTCGGTATATTTTGGATGTAGCGTCTGGCACGCATTTTTGAGCATCGGTGAAACCGAGTTTTGTAAATTCTGGCTTGGGAATCGAGTCAGTTTTTTGTTTTGGTTCTGTCTCTTTGTTCTGAGTCAGTCTTTTTGCTTAAGGGTCTGTCTTGTTGTATCGAGTCAGCCCCCTTTGTATAGAATACCAGGTGATTCTGGGGTTGTTGTCCCGAACACCGTTTTGTTGTAATTACCTGTTTTGTTTTTTTTAGTCTGTGTCTGCCGAGGGGCCAGTTATACCAACAGATCTGAATGAAACAGCCGTGGCTATCTCATTTTCATGCTTGCTTCCAGTGTAAGTTAATTGTGCCAGAGGACTTGAATGGACTGACAGTACATCTCGCCTGCTCTCCTGCACGCCAAACTCATTGCATTAACCTAAAGTTTTTCAAAACTTTTCGAACGCTGCGGTGATAAAAACGAAGAGGAAGGAATTCCTTGGGTTTTGCAAAATTTTGATCATTTTGAGAGAAAGAGAAGCATGCTAAGCCTTTTAATGAACGAAATCATGCTTGTCGGCGTGAGTACTGGGAAGGACCCTGGCTTGATCCAGATTGGTTCCACACTATCTTCGGCGCGAGCGATTTGTCGCTTTCTTAAAAACTTTCAAAAACAAATGTTTTACGCGGCCCTGTGAAGACTTGTGTGGAATCCCTCTTGAGGTTGCGCAGCCTAGGATCGCTCTCAGCCTCAAAATTCAACCCGTTCGTTTTTCGACTTTGAACCCGTTCAGAACGTTCAGAAGTTCAACGGTCACAGTTCTGAAGCAGCCCTCGAGCAAGAGGCACCAAAGCCGAATCAGAAGGAGTAGATCTCGCCGGAAGAAGCTCGTGGAGCAACCGGGATCGATTCTTCTGCAAATCATTGCAACAGCCGTTCTCCTAGACACAGAGAGGCTTCAACTCCAAAAAACCATTTGGCATGGACTTGCTACACTTTTACCCTTTTGAGAGGCTCGTTGGGCCGAAAACCCGGAAGGGCGACCCAGGCAAAAGTTAGAGCAAGAGAAAATACAAAAAAAAAGAAAAGAAAAGAAAAGAAAAAAATGCAATGCAAAAAAAAAAAAGAGAAAAAGAAATGAATAAAAAAAAAGAGGAAAATGAAAAGAAGCTCGCAAGGTCGAAAACCCGCATCGGGCACCTTGGCAAAAGTAGAGCCTGAAAAGTGAAGGTTAAAATACCCGAGTGTACCTTAACCGGAACTACGTAAGGCTTGATTCCCATGTTTGGGATACGTAGGCAACTTCATCATGAAGTCCAGCCCCCAACGCTTTCATAGCGTCTCAGTCCATGCAATGGTTTCGACTTCATCCCAAAGTCTGGTCACCTGTGTCCATATATTTGTTGTGACCATCTTTGTCATCTCTGTGTCCAGGAGTTCGGCCACCACCAATGAAGATTGTCTGCGGATTGCTGCGGCACCATCCAAACAAGGGGCAACTTTCCGTTGCCACCAGTCGTCGCGAGCCGCCATTCAAACCAGGGGCAACTTTCCGTTGCCGTGCGGCGTTCTTCAAACTAGGGGCAATTTTCCATTGCCTCCGATCCGAGGTTGCGCATCTCAAAGAGTAAGTTCCATGCTCGTTGAGCATCAGTCGTTTGTAAAAATAGTTTTTGAAAATTTTTACTGAGGTTGACTATTTTCTCGAAAACCATTTCGTTTTCCAAAACTGGACCATTTTCTTGGACTCAAAAGGAAAATTTTCAGTGCTTACAGCCTGACTTGCATGGCTTTCAAATCAAAAATCGAACAAGTACGTTAATCCGACTTTCATCTTGATCAAAACTGTTTTAGTAGAAAGCAAAAACAAAAAATGGTCAAAATGATGAACTAGGGGCGCGGTTGAGTCAGGTGTTCTGTCTTTCCCCTGTCGTCGACGTATTTGCCAGAAGGGCACTCTACCCACCAGAAGAATTAGCTGTGAGCTAACAGCATCGGCCGTGAACCCGCAACTTTCTATTCATCCATTAATCACCTTGGGGAGGGACGAAAAATGAGAGAATAAAGAATAGGGAGGTGTAAGTTGAGAGAAAAGCGAGCCAAAGGGTTTTAAGAGAAAAACCAAGCTTGAGTGCCAGAGTGATGTGAGAATCACAGATCAGAAAGGGTGGGAAACAATACCCAGAGAAACTGGCTCCTCGTGATCTGAGGTCCCCCATTGTCGTTAACACGTCTGTGTGTCGTGTCTTTTGTTTTATTCATTTCAACCTTTGTTTTAGGTCTCTTCCGAGCGTGTCTCGTTGTGATTAGGTCGTGTACCTCTTTGTTTGAGTCCTCCCCGCTGTGTTCGGTTGTAGGCTCGATACCCCGGTTAAGAAAACCCCTTTTCTGAAAGTAAATCGTTTATGCTCAGAATGTTGTGCCATTCTCTATATTCGATTATGTTTCAACTCCAGCTGGTTTCACCTCCGCTGTCCGTCTTGTCAGATTGGGCTATTTTGATTAAGGTTTGCCATGTGCAAAATGAAGCAAATGCTGTGTTACGAGCTGTATGCAGATTAATCCCCAGTAGAGTAAGGGCTGTGTGTCCAGAATCAGATAGTGGGTTGCTTGGGTTATTTTGCTGTTGGCTGTTTAGTTATCTGATTATTACAGTGCAAGTGTTCAATTTTCAGACAACCAATCAATTTCATTTACATTGAGGTGTAATATGGTGTGATGCGATGCAAAGTTTGAAATGTAAAGATATGCAGATGTAAACACTTTTTCAGATAAAAAGCCTGTTTCATTTCATCATCTTTTCAAATGTACAAGTTTTGAAAACAAAAATCTCCCTGCGGCAGTACAAGGTAATCTAACTACCAACAAAAGGAAAAGTACAAGAAAGAAGAAAAATAACAAAAATCTGCATCCATGTCGAGCACTCCGGGGGGCCATCAGTCTGTCCTAGTCCTCTTCCTGGACGAGGGTCCAGGAGCATCATCAGCATCGTCATCAGAGCCCGAGCTAGTGCCGTCGCCGGTCTCCTCCTCTGATGACTCTGACTCCGCCTCTGACTCCTCGTCATCATCATCGTCCGGGACTGGAGCTCGCGAGCTACTCCCGACATGAGTGCGCCCCGCCTTCGTGCGGGGGAACGCTCTACCCTCCTCATCTCTCCCTCAAGCCGGGACGGAAGGTCCAGCTGGAGCACCTCCTGCCATGGGAACCTGAAAAGGAGGCTGAAAAGGTACAGAAAAGGGAAATGCATCAGTATACTGTGGACAGTTTATCAGTGCAGAATGCAGAGTACAATGCAGAATGCCATGAGCAGTTTATCAGTGCAGAATGCAGAGTACAGTGTATGAATGCCGTGAGCAGCTTATCAGTGCAGAGTACAGTGCAGAATGCAGTGTATGCAGTGTATCAGATACTGTGAGATCAGTGGATCAGGTGTTGTGCCGTGCATCAGATTATGTGAAGCAGTGTATGAATGGTTTGAGGCCAGTGTCAGAAGAACATACCGGTATGCTGTAGACGGCTAGAAGGTCAAATGTCCGCTGGAGCATCCCCATCATCGAGGCATTCATCGCCAACGACTGACGGGTGTACTCAGAAGAAGCCTGCAAAAGTATCAGATGCATTAATATTCTATGGAATATCAAATAAGCTGAAATGAAATGACTGTACAAAATGCAGTAATACACACCAGAGGCAAGTCGGGGACATCAATGAACTCATGATCAGCTGGCAGAGGGGCGAAGGGGATCTGATAGGTTGCCCCACCCTGCCCCCGGAAAGTCAGTGCAGCAGGCAGGGCGGGCCAGCCAGCTCCCCGTCCTCCCTGAACTCCGCCCCTGCCCCGGACTCGGGCCCTCCTCGCAGCTCCTACCCCAACTCCCGCTCCGGCCCCAGCCGCCGATGCCACAGGCCTGGATCCCTCTGCTCGACGGCTGCCGCTCAGAGGTCGCATCAGGTACGTCTGCACGTACTCTCGATAGTCTCCGGCGCCTCTGAAGCGGGCCTCCTCCCAGACAATGGTGTAGTCGTCCATCTGCTCCGCAGGAGGGTGAACCGGGACTATCTGCTCAGGTAACCCTAGGGTTTGGCGTAGGAAACGCTCACCCAGGTACCAAGCCCGACAGACCGGGCCCTCCAGCAAGATCCGGAAATGCGAGGTCTCCTCCGCACCGGCAAATCGGTCCCACGTCACCGCCGGCAACGGAGCCCACGGCCGCCAAGTGATCTGAAAGTGACAGACAGTTTGTTATCTACTGTTTTTGAAATATGCAGTGGAAAGGCGAAGCTTAAATGAACTGCAAGTAAAACATACCTCGGCAGGGGTAATGGTGCCAAAGTATCGGCGGAAGAAGCCGAATGTCTCTCGTGGTCGTCAGGTGCATCTCCCGTCAAAGCGTCGCGAGAACGGGACGACCAGAGGAGTCTCAGTGACTGGTACGGGAGCAAGCCTAGGAAAGTAGGCGTAAACCCACAACTGCAAGATAAATACCAGTGCATTTATCAGATAAAGCAGAATACAAAATAAAGTAGAAAAGGCAGAGCCGTGTGTTGTGCAGTGTATTGTGTACAGTGTACAGTGTGAGCAGTGTGCAGTCAGTGTAAAGCAGAATGTATGTGTGTGCCGTGCGTACAGTACACAGCAAGTATAAAGCAGACTACAGTGTGTGCAGTGTACAGAGTGCAGGAAATATAGGGCAGAAATGAAAAACAGAGAAGAAATGTACCTCCCAAGCCCGCTAGTAGCCTCCGAGCAACTGGCCGCTGCCGCGCGAAGCCGAGCTCATGTATCCATAGAGGGTGGCCAGAGCGGCACCACCCCAATCATAATGCAGGATGTCCCGGACGTCCACCAGTGCGCTGAGAAGACAGAGAGGCACGGTGTTCGCCCGGTCGCCGAAGATGGTCATCCCGAACAGGAACATGAGGAAGCCACGAGCATACCTCTCCACGTCCTCCTGGGTCATCTGCGCCTCCTCCTCCAACACGGGCTGGACCCTAAACTGGACCTCGAACCAGGAGTACCGCACGAAGCCCGGATGAGCTAGAGGTGGCGCCTCACCCAGCAGATGGACCTGGGCGGCGGTCCACTCATCCATGTCTATGTCAAAGGGGATCGGATCACCCCCTACCCCGATGCCTGTGAGCGTCGAGAAATCGTAAGGGGTCATCGTCATGTCCCCTGCAGTGGAGAAGTGAAACGAATCAGTGGTGTCCCACCACCTCTCCGCCAGAGCGGCAAGGAGAGGTCTGCAGGTAGAAAGCCTGGAGAGTCCTCGGCAGAAGGCGCCGAAGCCCGCTCGGTCCACTATGCACCGGACTGCGTCAGGGAGCTCGTCGTACCACTCCCGAGCGCCAGTGTTCCCATACCCGCGGATGGTATGGGAATCCTCCTGTAAACAGAAAATAACAAATTGCAAGACAACATTCAAAATGCAGTTTTAAGAAGCAGAGCAGATGTGGCATGCGTGCAAGTTTAACAGATTCAGACAAATACCGGGTGCCAGTGTGCTTACAGTGAACTACAGTGTGTGATGTGTCAGCGTGTTTGGGTAGTTCAGAGCAGTATAGCATGTGTGCGTAGTTTGACAGATTCAAGCAAATGCCGAGTATCGGTGTGTTTGCAGTGAAATACAGTATGCGCAGTGCGTTTGGGTGATTCGGGGCTAGTGTAGTGTGTGTGCATGTGGCAGTTTCAAGCAGATATCAATTGTATGTATGATTGCGGTCAACTACAGTATATAGTATATCAGAGCTAAAGCAGTTAAAGAGTACAACTAACTATGACAGTTTTTGTATCCTACATTGCGGAAAGTAAAACAGAAGAAAGAAAGTTACCTCGGAAGCGCCGAAAGAAAGGTGGGAGGTAGGCTCGTGTAGTAGTAGCTCAGGTGGCACGTGCCTCTCAAAGCTCCGAAACTGGCGGAGTCCGTCGGGTGGCAGAACATGGATCGCTGGCCGGTAGGTCGCCGGGTCGAACGGGCGCTCGCTCAAAGGAAGAAGCTCGACCTCGGGATCCATCTCGTGGTCCGGGGGAGTCCCGCCACGTGGAATGTCGTCTGCCATGTCAAGAATGATCAGAAAATGGGCGGAGGAAGGAAAACCGGACCGGAATGCGAAGAGTCAACCAGAAAGTCAACTCCCAGGAAGGTCGAAAATGGCCGGGAAGGCCGGAATGTGAAAAGGCACGGGAATGAAGAGGAAAGCAAGGGGAACAAACCCTGAAAAAGCGGGAACGCCAAACGAGGCACCGAAACAAAGTTTTGTTCGGTTGAAAATGTCCGAAACGCGAAGGAAATCGCGAATCCGACGACGAAACGGGCGTAGAACGCGAAGAAACGGAGAAACGGGGAGACAAAAACGCTCTAGAGAGAGAGTGTGGGATTTCGGCGGTGGGGAAGTGAGGAAATAAGGTTTGAAGCCCTATTTTAAAACGCCCGAAGTGAAAAGTCGAAACTGCCCCGAATCAGCAACTTTTTGCCAGTCGGCAATATTTTGTGCCGGCCGGCAGTATTTTGTGCCGATGGGATTATACTGTAGTCGGTGGACAACCGGTGGCCTCCTCTTCCGGCCGGTGGTGTTCCCACAACCTTGTTTAGGCCATATGAGGAGTTTTTGGTCTTTATGGCTCAAGAAAGTGTAAGAAAGTGCATCTCTGATGCTCAACCGGCCTCCGTTTTGACTTCGGACCGCGTCTTCTGTGCGTAGCACCCCAACTCATGTAAGGTTGTATCCTTTGGTATCCCTTTTGCCGTTGTCAAGATCCAAAAGTTGCCCTGTGTGCGTTGCACGCATTCATCGCACTATCTCAGTGCATCACATCGCGCTGTCACGCGCTTCATAGTTGCATTGTTATGCATACACTACATGCGTTGTAACACGCACCCCTTGCATTGTCATGCACATCTCTCATGCATTGTCATTGCATTTTTATTCTTTGCATTGTCATGCATTTCGAAACACGTGCGTTGTTACGCATTTAAATCATTTTACATTCCGTGTGGCATACGTGTCACACTGGGCATCTTTTGCACCCTATGAGGCATGCGTGTTTCATTTGTATCATTTTTCATCTTATGAGGCATACATATCTCATTTGCCTCATTTGCATCGGCACGTGTGCCCCATTCCCTTTGGCACGTGTGCCCCATTCCCTTTGGCGCGTGTGCCCCATTTACATCGGCACGTGCACCTCATTTGCATAGAACATGCATTCACTCGCGCTGTTTGGCGTATCGCACTATTTTGTGCATTTCAAATCAATCGCACTGTTTTGTGCAGTTTACATTCGCGTTATTTTGCGCACCTCTCTACACTTGTTAGTGCATCGCATCGCGCTATCTTGCGCACCTTATCTGTATCGCACTGTTTTGTGCATTTCAATCGCGCTGTTTAGTGCATCGCACTGTTTTGTGCATTTCAAATCGCGCTGTTTAGCGCATCACACTGTTTTGTGCATTGCATTTCAATCGCGCTATTTTACGTATCGCACTGTTTTGTGCATTTCATTCGCGCTATTTTGCGCATCGCACTATTTTGTGCATTTCAATCGCGCTATTTTGCCCATCGCACTGTTTTGTGCGCTCGCGTTGTCTAACGCATCGCGCTATTTTGCGCATCTCATTGCATTTTGCATACATTCCATCGCACTGTCTTGTGCACCGTACGGTCTGGCGAGACCTTAAACACGTACGGTCTGGCGAGACCTTAAACACGTATGGTTTGGCGAGACCTTAAACACGCATGGTCTGGCGAGACCTTAAATACGTACGGTCTAGGAGACCTTAAATCCTTGGAAGGTGCAAGACCTTTGATGCATTGGTGTGCACATTTTGTTGGCATTGTCATGCATACCTTAAGCCGCGTGTTGTCGCGCATTCCAGGCAACATGCATTTCATACATCATTTGCATTTCAAAAAAAAAACATGCATTGTCATGCATACATTTTGCATCACGGTCTAGGAGACCTTAAATCCTCTAAAGGTGCAATTCCTTTGGTGTTTGTCGTGCCCGAACGACTTTCGGTGGTCTGGTAAAGCCACCTACCTATGTTTGCGGTGAGTTCCTAGAAGACCGACTGGGACGATGGAAACTAGAGTTCGAATGGCTTATGCCTAGAACGCAAAGGTTCGGGAGTTCCGAGACTAAAGTCTGGTTTAAATACCCAGGGGTGTCTCCTCGGCTTGAAATCTGTATGGAAGCCCCATAGATTGAGGCAGCATGTCTGCGCCTCAGTTCTGGATACTGAACCAACCTAGTATATCGCCCTATTGGTAAGATAGGGAAAGCTGTAATCATAGTCATTGCATCATAGTGCATTGTCATGCATTTCCATTGTAGCTTGCATGCATCCATTGCATTTTCCCCAGTAGGTCGCATCATACTGCATTGTCATGCATTATTTTTGTAAATACTCCATTCCATTGCATATTTGTAGATATTGCATTGTAATTTGCATGCATTCATTGCATCACCTCCTCCGCCTATGGCTTGCGCCTTTCCAGGTTGAGCTTGGTCTGGTATGTGCCCTTACTTTTCATGTTAAAACACAGTTCTGCATGTGTATCGCGCCGATTCCACGCTGGTATGTTGGTTTGAGGGTTGCAGCACCTTTTCTGTGTTACACATAGCTTGTATGCGTACATGCCTTTCCTAGGCAAGATTTGGTTTGGCCCGCGTGCCATATCCATCGCCATCTTCCTAGCACATCCATATTTATTACATTGTAGTGTAATTTTTGCATCCGGCATTAGGATCATTGTCCTTTCCCAGCGGGTCGTTTCCCCACTTGTGTCAATTCCACCCAATACTTGTTCTTGCGTCTGTCTACAATGCTCATAGTTCAGTTGACCGTTCTATGGTAGACAGACTTGTTACCTCCATCAATCTATTTGACATAGGTGTGGTTTCGAACCGCTCATAATTGGATCATGATTCAATTGCTTTGCACATAGTTTGCATTGTTTCAATTACATTGCATCTTCATTTGCATTGTTTTACATGTTTTGTAATATATTGCGATATCGTTTTGCCATCCATTTTGCATGTCATGCATGTTGCTAACAATATTGGTACCTGTTAAGTTTGTTTTCTTTGCAGGCACGATATTGTATGTAGGTTCATTTGAGGCTGGTGCAACCAGACGAACCGGACAGGTATTGTATCCTCCGAGTGAGACGTATTGAGAAATTGCATAATTCCCTTACATCCTTTCTGCATTGTAGTGTATTTTGGCTGAATGCTAGCTTAAAATTGTCGCAGTGTATGCTTCATTAAGCTTTCTTTGCATGATCATAAGTTATGCTCGGCTTTGTGCATTGTCTTCATTTGTTGCCCTACCTTCGGTGCGCACTACCTTGTTTTGTCTTGCATGTTTGTCTAAGTCTTCGGCTTGTCAAATAATGGGCGTCTCCGGGCTTGACATTCACTCCCCGTCATTGTTATGACTTTCGAGTTCTGTCAATGAGAGGGCAAACTGTATGACCCCACATTTTTGACGTCCTCAAAGACTTGGAACGTCAGTTTGAACACTACGTGATCATCCTGTTTGTGTTCGTTTGAGGTCCGGAGGTTCTCAGCTCGCCCCTTGACCTCAGGATCTCCGAACTCGACCGTTTTAGGCAATCTGGTTTTGCACCAACACTTGTGTTTTGCCTTATGACAGGGCAGGGAATGCCTTGTGGGCATCCCCACACACCACGGCAGTGCTATGAGGCACCCGGCTAGTTTTTTTTGCTGCGCAATCGGCATGTATTGCGTCGGCAACTGTTTGTTGCCGGTCGGCACTTCAAATTTGCCAAAATGGCATTTTTGGCAGTCGGACTACTGTGCATACTGCTTTTGCAGATTTTTAAGACAGCTTCTCTTGCTTTTGCTCCCCTCCATACACGTGTATGGAGGGATCTCCCTCTTATGAAGCTTGTCTTGTAAGCTTTACAAGACAAGAAGTGCCATAGAGAGAGAGAGAGGTCTCTTGGCTTAGAGGTGAGACATTTTGAGATATTTTGAGAGCTTAGACAGCCATTGTTAGGGTTTGAGATCTAGGGTTAGGGTTTGTTACACCTTATCTCTCTCTTTTTCCCTCTTGTGTGTGTTTTAGTGTGTTTGTGTCTTACTATTGCACACAAACACATAGTGTTTCACCTTCCTTTAGCTACTGAGGTTCTAAAGGGTTGTTCTTGGTGTTCTTGAGTGGTTTTGAGCTTGAAGAACCAGCTGGTCCACCATTTGTGAAGAAAGTCTCCAAGGGTAACAATTTTGACTTTATATTCCCCATTTTTCCATTGATTTTCTACCTATCTTAGAGCTGTTTTTGTGCTTATTGTATAACATAAAAAAGTTCTGCTTTTTAGCCCTCTTGATTGTTTATTAAGGGTGTTTTGTGGTTTGAGGGTGTTTGGCCCCTCTTAGGCCTTGAAAGGCCTCATTTTGTGCTACTTTGTGTAAGTTTCGAGACTTTGGTGTTTGGGCCTCTTCACCACTGAAATCTTGAGGGATTTTAGTGGTAAAGATGGTGCCTTGAAGTCTCCAAAAGGGGAGGGCCACCCCCTTCCCTTGTTGTCCTTGAAATGGACCGTTTTTGGTCTCTTGAGGGAGCATCTAGCTAAGCTTCATGTTGACCATGCCTTGGCTATTTTTTGTGCCTATTATATCATAATATACCTCTGTTTATTGGTGGTTTTGGTACACCATGCATGCTTAGCATACCTACCATGTAATGCCTTGTTATTGCCTTAATATGCCTTAGGTTGTTAGCCTTTGTTCAAGCATGTTTTAGGCTTAGTCTTGTGAAGCTTTTGTGCATATTTTTCCATGTTTAAGGTCTGTCCTAGGTTGTTTGGGTCGGATTTGGCATGCTTAGTATAGCCCCTTTGCATTCCGGCTTGTTGGCCTTAAGTGTATGCATGTATAGCATGACATCTTTGCATTGTTTCGGTGGTTTGGAACCACCCTACATGGTATTTCAGTCCTTTTAGCATGCCCAAATGTTTGCATTTTGTGGCCCTTTTGTTGCTTCAAGAGTTGATGCTCCATGCTTCATATTTGTGCCATGATGTATACCTCTAGGATTAGGTTGCTTAGATGCCATCTAAGTGATTCTTGAGGCTTGTTTTTGCATGATTTGGGACTGTTTTGACCCAATTTGGTCATTTGCTTCATGAGTCATATGATCATGCTTTAGGTCCTTGGGCCTCGTTGTATGTATAGCTTGCATTGGTAGGTCAATTTGGCATCATGTCCTACATGTTTTCAAGGCTTATAATGCATGCTAATTAGTCCATGATTGCCTCTTTCAAGTGTGCTTGAGGGTTGTCTAATTTGTGCCTAAGTGTTGGCCCTTAATCATATGTATGTGTGCATGTGTGTTTCGCCTCCATTTTTGGGCATTTTGGCAACTGTTTTGGGCCTATTTTGAGTTGCCCAAATCATGCGCAAGACCACCTTTTCATTGGTTGGCATTGCCTCGTGTTTGCTTGTATGCTTGCATAAATGTCTTGCCATGCCATGTTGCATCCTTAGCTTGCATGCCTAGGTTGCATTGCATCTTGCATGCATGCCTTGTTCCTTGAATTGGTGATAGGATTTGGGCCTTGGTTTGTTTGAATGGTTTGCATTTCATTTGACATGAAAGTTGCATACTTGGTTCTTTGGGCCATCATGCATGGAAATGCGTGATTGGTGGTCCGAGAATCGAGGCACATGCCCCTTTGAGTCATTACCATGATAAGGGACATGATTGGTGCATATATGCCTTGAATTGTGCTGCCATGCTTTGTCTTGCCCTCTGTTACTGTGATTTGCAGATTCTGCAGGAACACTATGCCGACCGGCAGTGTAAAGTGCCGACCGGCAATCATTCAGCCGATAGCTTCATTTTGTGCCGGTGGCCGCATCCCACTGCCGGTGGCAATTCCATGCAGCCGGTGATATCTTCCAGCATCCAAGGAAGCAGTCCTGAGGTTTTGGCAGCCTCCAGAGGAGTGAAGGAAGGAAAACAGAGGCAGCCTATGCATGGCGGTGCATTTCCCAAGGCGATTTCCTGTTTTCTTAGCTTAAGTTAATTTTCTTAGTTGCTTAGGCAATTTGTAATATTTAATTAGCTTGCGTAGTTAATTAATTTGTATTATTTATTTGGTCCCTCCGAGCGAGGGCAAATCTGTAATAAGTGTGTGTGAATGGTGTGTATGTCTTCCAACCCCCACTTCTTTCTTCCCTTTTACTTACCTGCTTTGTTGGTTAGTATTAGGGCACGTTTAATTTAGCATACCTTATGCTATGCATGCGTGCATTCATGCATTTGTGTTGCATGCATTAGGCTCGGTACATCACGCTAACTGCATTTGTACTTCAATTCAAAAATTGAATATGTGATAGTTGACCGCATTTCATATACCATGCTTAGGTTAGCCGAGCCTATCTAATCGCATCTCGTATGTGTTGCATTAGGCAATTTAACATGAACTAGGACACGCATGTTTGCTAACTAGTTTATTGTTTTGGCACGGAGTACGATGTAAGTATTTATGCTTTAGCATCTCGCATGCGTGTGAATGTTAACATGACAGTATGCTTGCCATGCGGCTAAATGCTTATGTGATAAACTGTTTGAATGCCCATGGATGAAGGTTGGATTGTTTGAGTTGGAAAAACTCATTGAAATCCGTGTTAATGAGGATACAATATTAATTCCGAGTAATCATTTTATAATTTTAAAATTTTATGTGTATTATTAATGCGGTGTTTTTAACTTACTATAATTTTACAATGAGCAGGTAATTTTTATCATTAAAATTTGGTATACAAACATTCTATATAGAACGACGTGTCTCCATAATCGTTATCGTTTAAAATTTTATATAAAATTATGTTATGAATATTATTTTTTTTTAAAATTAATTATTTTTCAAGATCCCGCACATAATGTTAAACATAATATGTGTAAAATTACCCTAATTAGTTATTTCAAACGACAAAGTAGAATCATCATATATATTAAATATATATATATATATATATATATGGCAATTCTCAGTGGAGAAACAAAACCAACATCCATTAGTTCTACTAGCTAGGCTAGGTACATCAATGGAATCCATATGGATCTAACACTCAATCAAAAACAAAAAAATAAAAAAATAAATAAATAAATAAATAATTCCCAAAGTTATTACAATCAAAATGTATCAATCTTTTTTTTTTTTTTGTCAACACACCTAAAAATAATGTATATTGAATGGCTAATATACTATTATTATTGTTATTATTACAAAGGGAAATTGCTTAAAGCATTCCTTAGTAAACAAAATGTGTTTTCTTAATGGGAACTTGTTCTTCTTTGTTGTTTGTTGGTGGGGGGAATGATCATGTCTTCGGAAGGAAGAGGAGAAGATTTGAGATGGAGAAGTCTCACCACCGGCGGGGCATGTCACCCAAAGAAAGGCAAGCAAATCTACGGATGCTGGTACGGGAAAGCGAGCTGTCTTGAGAACTTGGAGAAGGCCTCCACTTTGTTCTTTGAGAAGATTGTAATGAAGATTTGAAAGGATGACATTAAACAGTGCTGTACTAAATACAGTCCCACCTTCCACTAACATTCTCTCCTAATACTGCTTTCTTATCGCTGCCAATGTCGTCTCGGTAACTTACACACAGAGAAGACAGAGGATAGATATATAGCTGAGAAAATGGAGTCCTGAGTTTTAGCTTTGGTTTGTTGGAGGGGAGAGAGAGAGAAAGAGAGAGAGAGAAGAAGATGAGAGAGAGAATGTTTGGAAAGTGAACTTGGAGAGAGAGAGAGAGAGAGAGAGAGAGAATGTGAAAGTGAACTGGGAACTGTTTAAAATATTAAAAAGATGGGATGATGGTATATGGATGTATTTATAGGAGAATGAGGAGGCTTCTGCTTGCGTATGCCTGCCTTTGGGTTTAGACCATGCCTATGCAACGCCGTTCTGTTTTGACTTTCCACCGCAATCCAAACTCAAAAATTATATTAACAAATAGCCTACGTGGAATTTCTAAGTTACCAAGTCAAGTCAAGTATTTTGAACCCTCTAACAATAACAGAGAAGCACCAATTATTCCTAAAAAATGATAGAATTTCTTGTTAAATTATTATTATTATTATTTTATTATTATCATTTATTTTAATCAATTAACATGAGTTATAGTTTTATATCGATATAGGGCTCATACCTGATTCACGAAGTTAGAAGAAAATAGTTAATTTATTATAGAATAATTAGTCAGTTTCTTGGAATATTTCTATTGTTTTATACAAATATTATTACAACATATAAAAGGTTTTCAAGATCAAATCTTTCGCTTTCTAAAAAGTAAAAAAAAAATGATATAAAAATTATTAAGAGACCAATTTTAAATCGTCAAGCGAGCCATGACAGAAAGGCCATTCCGAAAAAAAAAAATAAAAAAATTGATCTTAGCAACAAAATTTTTTTAAAAGGAAAAATAATATAAAATTTTACTTTCTAAACTCAAGTAATATGTATGTGAGGATTGTTGATAGATGATTAGAGAATATATGATAGATAGTTTATCTTTAGATATTTATAAATCAATAGATTATTACATCATTGGCTTAAAAAATGAGTTTAATAATTTGCCACATCATCTTTAAAAACTTCTGCCAGGATGTTATAGCCATCTGATTTAGACTTGACCCATTAATTACTCTTTGAATTACTACAATAAAGTAATCTATGGAGACGAAAAGTAGTAAAGAAAATAAATTTTCTGCACTAATATGAATAATCCGTGACGAATTATAAAATTTTGTCACATATAATAAAAAAAATAAAAATAATAGATGTCAAAATGTTATTTTTCGTCCCAATAAATACTCTTTTTGCAGAGGAAAAATTAAATTTCTGTCACCAAAAGTTTTTCTCTAAAAATAAAATTTTTTTTGAGTGGCACCAAAATTTTGAGACTTTAGTGAAGAAAAAAATTTTACCAATTATAAAATCTATTTAATAAAAAATAATTTTTGCCACTAATTAATTTTTAATATCTTTTGGATTTTTGGTGAGAATTAATGTTTGTTACCAATTTTAATGGAAAAAAATTTTGAGCTATTGAGCCGCAATGAAAAACAAATAGTTTTATTTTTTTTCCCTTTTGAATGTTTCATCATTCCAATATTCCCCCGTTCTCTGTGCCACTCACCTGTTTCACGTCTTCTCTTTCTCTCTTTTATTCACATGCACCTAACAGCCACTAATACAGGTATTTACGTCATCAGACTCTCTCTCCTCATACTTCTCTGCAATACATACCTCTCTCGTCCGCAAACCGCACAAGCTGACCTATTATTCTCCCACTACCGTCTGGCAACTCGTGCGCATCAGGTTGCTAGTCTACGACGCGGCTGACATCGCAATCTTCTGAGCAATGCGTATTGTTCTCTCTCTTACACTAGACTTGTATAAATAGGGCTCCACTCTATGCATCAAAACCCAGGTTCTTTCTTTTTGTTCTCTATTTTTTCTTTGTATTTCCATCAATTTGATTGAGCTATTGTAGAATTTTTATGGGTTTTCAATCTTCACAATTTTTTTAGCTTCTAATCTGTCTTTATTGTTAAATGATAAATAAATTTTGAATTGTTTTTCTTTATGAGCGTTTTCAGTTCATATATTTTTTGGATTTTTTCAGTAATTTGATTGTATGTAGTTAGCCTTAATGCTCTGTTCAGGATTAGATTTATAAACTATGGGTTTCAATTTGGTGATTTGTGCAATTTGATTCCTTCTAAGTCTACCGCCTAAAGATGGTATTTTTATTTGTATTTATTCTACTTTCGTGTCTATCAAAAATTATTTGGGCGGAAAAAGGCATTTATTCTAATTATTCACCTAGATATTAAGTTATCTGTAGCGAGATTATCGTAAGTATCAATGAGTTTGGACTGTGATATTCTGGAATTAATGATATTTGATAATGAAGCTGTAAACACACTAACCACTGTACATTTTTGTTTACATTGATAGCAAAAAGCAATTCTGGATGTTAGGAAATACTTTATGTCGCCTTACAAACAAACCAGATGCGTGGAATAACTCTATGTTCAACAAACCAAAATGGCATGGGAATACCGTCTTAAAATATATTCAAAAAATAACTAAAATTAAATTACAATTTCTAAAACAAAACAAATAAAAACAAATTAAGAATCTAAACGATAGAATCTTTACTCAAAAAGTTACTTACATCACAATAAGTTGCAAGTTTGATACCTTGGGCTTTGGCTTGACTCTAATTGAAGAACGTCCAGAATCGTGCCCTCGCTGTGCATGGCGCAGTATCAACAACAACTCTTCTAACATCATGCAACCACGTGTACAGTTGCATCATTTTACGCCTTCTGAGAATTGTCCTCAGAAAGTGTTCTGGTCCCTGCTACAGGCGATAATAAAGAATCCAACAGACGAAAATTTACGCCCCAACTTAGGATGGCCTTTTTATTCAAAAATGATTCATCGTCAGATCACGGGCGTATCGGCCAAACGACTGATGCTGGAGTAAGTTGCCGTCACCTTTGGTTGCACAATTCTACAGATTTGCACAAATTGTTGTCCACTAGAGCCCCGAGAGAGTGTCAGTACGGCTCTCCTCTCGTTTGTTTCGAATTTTTGCTGATATGTTATGTATACATCTTTCAAATTCTCCAATGCAATGCATTTTCTTATCGTAGTGTCATTAATAATGGTTTATAACGAATAAAGCCCTGAATTTTTGGAGCGCCCTTCATGTTTCACGAATTGGCCAACACAAAAAGACTCCGATTCGGTTGAGCCCCATTCATGGATCGTCACGTTTTGACCGAATAAAGCCTATTGAAATTCGGAGCGCCCTTCGTGTTTCATGATTGGGCCAAACACAGAAGACTCCGAATTTGGACGCCATTCATGGATATCACTCTGGACCGAATAAAGCCTCCCGCACTCTCGCGGCGCCCTCGTGGTGTGATTGATTCTGGTGTCCAACATACAATGAACATACCTGAAGCTCCAGTTGAAGACTGCACTCCATTAGTAGATATCCACGTAATTTGAGCTGAATAGCCTCCCTTTTTTGACGAATACCGTCCTTCTCTCTCTTTGACTACTCGTGCGAGATACAAGCCACAAAGAGGCTTTGAATTTGGAGCCCATTCGTGGATATGCACGTTTGGCCCAAATTCTAAAGCCATCCATCTCACGGGATAAGAGCTCGTCTGTATCCGCTCGTCACGATGGCCCACTAACACAAATAGGAAGCGATATATAATAGAGGAATAGCCCATTCTTGGATATCACGTTTGGGTGGCACAAATTTTAAATGCCGGTCTCTGGAATTTGGAGCGGCCCTTTCGTGTTAGATGGCTAAACAAAAAGGAGCTCCCTGACGGAGGACGTCACCCTCCACCACCCCATTCGAGTGATCCTGAGGTGCGACCGGCCTGTTCTCACGCCATAGTGAGAAGCACTTGCTCAGGTAGATAGATATCACAATTCTCAACACACTAATGACATCTTGAGTGTGTTCTCTCGTCAGCCCCCACTAATCGCGTACCTCGTCCGAATATAACACTTAACTGACCCCTCCAAAGTTAACGGAATCACGGCACCCTGACTGATCTAAACTCACTTTTTGAGAATACACAATCTCATAGCCATCGCTTCCATTTTATGAGGAATACAATATTTAATTCCGATAATCATACTTAATTTTAAAATATTATGTTTATTCATTATGCGGTGTTTACTTACTATAATTTTTACAATGAGGTAATTTTATATCAATAAGAATTTGTATACAAAACTTTCTATAGAACACGTTCCATTAATCGTTATGCGTTTAAAATTTTATATAAAATTATGTGATGAATATTATTTTTTTTTAAAAAATAATATTTATCAAGATTCCCGCACCATAATGTTACATAATATGTAAAATTAACCTATAGTTACTTCAACGACCAAAGTGAATCATCATATATATTAAATAATATATATAATATAATATATTGGCAATTCTCATGGAGAACAACCAACAATTCCATTAGTTCTACAAGCTAGGCTAGGTACATCAATGGCAACCATATGGACTAACAACTCAATCAAAAACAAAAAAAATTAAAAAATAAAATAAATAAATAAATAATTCCCAAGTATACAATCAAAATATGTATCAATCTTTTTTTTTTTTGCTCAAACACCTAAAAAATAATGTATGAATGGCTAATATACTATTCATTATTGTTATAATACAAAGGGAAATGCTTAAAGCATTCCTTAGTAAACAAAATGTGGTTTCTTAATGGACTGTTCTTCTTGTTTTGTTGTGGGGAATTGATCATGTCTTCGCGAAGAAAGAGGAGAAGATGAAGATGGAGAATGTCTCACGCCACCGAGCGGCATGTCACCAAGAAAGGCAAGCAATCTACGGATGCTTGACGGAGCGAGCTGTCTTGAAACTTGGAGAAGGCCTCACTTTGTTCTTTGAGAAGATGTTGGAAGATTTTGAAAGGATGAACATAAACAAGTGTTGTACTAAAAATGAAACAGTCCCACCTTCACTAACATCTCTCCTACAACTGCTTTCTATCGCTTGCCATGTCGTCGGTAACTTACCACACAGAGAGACAGGAGTAGATATATAGCTGAGAAAATGGAGTCCTGAGTTTTTAGCTTGAGGGTGTTTGTTGGAGGAGAGAGAGCGAGAGACGAGAGAGAGAAGAGAAAGAGAGAATGTGCAAAGTGAACTTGGAGAGATCGAGAGAGAGGAGAGAGAGAAGAGAATGTGAAGTGTGAACTGGGAATGTTTTAACAATTTAAAAGATGGATGAGGAGATGGTATATGTGTAATATTATAGAGAATGAGGAGGCTTCTGGCTTGCGTTGCCCTGCCTTGGGTTTAGACCAGCTCTATGCGAACGCCGTTCTTGTTTTGACTTTCACCGCATCCAAACTAAAAAATTATATAAAATAAGCCACGTGGAATTTCTAAGTTACCAAGTCAGTCAAGTATTTTGAAACTTCTAACATGAATTTCAGAGAAGCAACCAATCTAATCCTCCGCACGCCCGACACCCGAACATGAAGATTCGAGTAACTCTAGGATTAACCCTCATCTACCGACGATCTTAAAAGAGCTCCGACAAGCGAAATAAGACACATAACCATCTCGTGAACCTAGAGGTAACTAAATTATTTCACAACTGAGGACTCTCTACGTGTTCTTTCTCCTCTATCCAATCATTTCTATCGGTCAATTCGTTTATAGGCGTAACTTAGTACCTATTCGCCTCTTGGTGCGCGCACATGCAATAACCGTCCGTATTGCGCTACTTCCCTGCCCATAACATACCGTCAGCGCGTCGCCTGCCTCCGGCGGTATTAGTCACCCTCTACTAAGATCCGGCAGATTCATCTCTGACCTTAGACTCAATATTACCCATTATTTCGTACATAGCATCTCCACATTTTTATAAGTTCGTGCACGTCACTTCAAAAATTCTCGTAGATATAGTAAGATAGTCTCCCCAGTTATTTTCCATATTGCTTCCAATTGTATGTAGACGCTCGCCTTTCGTCTCATACGAGGGCATACAATACAGTATCGCACCGAGGGCGGTTTCGTGACACGAAAAATCTTGTCTGACAATCTTACCTGGTTAGTGATGTGCCATAAGCACTAGCGCAGGGACGCTTCCACCTCTGACATCGGTGGATATCACGTTTGGGCAAATAAAGCCTCCGAATTATGGACGCCGCTTCGTGTTTCACGATTGGCCAACACAAAAAACTCCGAATTCGGAGCCCCATTCGTGGATATTCACGTTTGGACCAAATAAAGCCTCTGAATTCGGAGAATATTTCGTGCAAAACCACGAACGGTCGAGTAATCCTCCGAATACGGAAGAACCTTTATATTTAGCAATAGAATGGCATGTACCAACATACGATCGTCGCAAGTAGGTACAAACATTAAAAAAAACTATATAACAAATTATTATTTCATTGAAGAAGTACAAATACATGGAAAGTACAATTATGTGTATTGATATCTAAGTCTTCCCCGGCTCAGCATCCTCTTCATTGTCAATTTTCTCGGCGTCGTAAGCTTCAAGAAAAACGTGTAATTCTGCTATAGAGGTGACACCAAATCGATACCAACGGCCTGCAGAGCCTTAATTCACCCATGTTTAAATCCACGATTTTCGCACCGACAGACATCTTCGGCTGACTTTTCCATCTTCTTTTCAATACCAATTTTTTGACCGTCAAAAAAGCCTTGTTCGTAGGCCTTCGTTCTTATCGCTTCTCTAGAGAACATGCTTGCCATATCTCGGTCGCAATCACATGGTCCAGAAGGTGTTGGTTTACTTTTTCAGCCACGATCAGGTTCGTTTCACTCGTTAACGAGTTTCGGCGGCCTTAGCTTTTTTTCAGCTCGTTCTCGGTTTTTTCTGCCTTTCAATGCTTCAAGCGACCGATCTTTTTGCTCTATTCTCTTTGTGGCAGAACGAAGGCTGTAGACGTCCCTGAATGTCCCGGGAGGGAAATCCCATTCTGTTCATTTGGGCTCACTACAGTTCAGGACTCAAATGTCACGGTTCTGTATCCAATCCCGCAGAGTGCAATGCAAGACCAATGAATCATCAAAGAGTCCAAATCCGGTAAATCATTTTTGAAAATAGATTTTTTTGAAAGAAGTGCCAAACATGGACTGCTTTTCCAGTACAGAGTCGCCACCTAAATATTTATTTTTGAAAAAATTTAGGAAACCCTGACTCGTTGCCTAAGGCCACGTGTTCGTCATCACCGAAGTTACATCGGCTCGGGAACATGGGTACGATTGGGGAGGTCACTTCGTGAGCACCCCGCTCGCCCGATCAAAGATCGGCCTCTACTAACCATGATATCGAGTTTTGAAAACATTATGCATCCTTATTCCGGTTATTAGCCTAGAATTACTAGGTGATGCGCTCAGCATACAAGTATAGACTGGGTCGCCTCAATTGGAACAAAACATCTCATGTTCATTTTGAAAACGGTTTGCTACTCGCAAGTAGGCTAAAATGCAGATTTTGCCACCCTCGGGTGGGCTTAGAAAACATGGTTTTGCCACTATCTAGTGGGCGTAAAATTCACAATCAATGCATTATTCCAATTCAGATAACCCAACCTTCACCTACAGGCACTCAGGCAAAGTATATCATTATAAGGCAAA
>NW_021024795.1:1884078-1922350 GCF_004153795.1 Camellia sinensis | reverse complement strand
TTAGCCTACTGCGCAGTAGCAAATTCCAAAGCGTTTTTCAAAACAAACGGATATGCAATGCTTATTTCCAAATTAGGTAATCTAGTCTATACTTGTTTGCTGCACGCATAACATAGTAACACTAGGCTAATAATTGGTTTAAGAACACATAACGTTTTCAAAGTCGGATATCATGGTTAGTAGAGGCCGATCTTCGGATCGGCGAGAGGGGGTGCTCATAGTTGACCTTCCCCGATCGTACCCAAGCTCCCGAGCCAAGACAACTCCGGTGATGACGGACATGTGGCCTTCGGCACCGAGTCAGGGGTCCTAAATTCACCCATTTAAAATATTTAGGTGGCGACTCTGTATCTGGCAAAGCAGTCCATGTTTGGCACTACTTTTTCAAAAAATCTGTTTCTCAAAACGATTTGCCAGATTTGGACTCTTGGTTCAGATAAAGAACCGTGACACAAATCGGAGTCCGAACTGTAGTAGCGGGTCCCCTTTGCGGGCGCGTCTACAGTTGGTTTTTATTTTCAAAAACAGAATATATATATATATATATAACAATAAAGAGGCATACAATCTCTACTACTGTTTTGTTTACGGTTTTAGTGATTTAAATTGATTTTATATTTAAGAATAACATATTGTAATACATTATGTGGATGAGACATGTTGTGATTGTAATAAGTGGATGGGACATTCAGTGATTGTAACATTTTAAAGTTTCAAACTTTTTTTTTGGATGAGGCATACAGTGATTGTAATACTTTTTTAAGTCATTGACATATATTTATTATTATTATTATTATTATTATTATTATTATTATTATTGAGGAAGTGCACAAATTGAATTATGCTAAAAATTTATAACATTTTAAACCGCCAAACCGATTCGCATCCATCCGCCAATCCACTCAATCTACATCGGCTGGATTGGCGGACGGATGCGGATTGATTTTTTTTAATTGCCAATCTGGCGAACAGATGGCGGATTGGAGGTTCTGTGGCCGCAACTGACCCGGGCCCACCCCTACTGGGCAGACTATTTAAAATAGTGTACTTTCTAACAATTTGAAATACCCAAGGTTAATTTGACCTAATGTGACTGTTTAATATAACTTTCACTTGAACTTCTCATATTTATTTTTGTTTCATATATTCACTGCACATCTTTTATTCACTTTGTTTTTATTATTATCATTATGTTTTAAGATTAGCAGAGACCAGAGGCTTGAAGACCATGCGAAGCAGGATGGAGATTGATTCAGAATGACGACGAATGATGGATGGGGATGGAGCTTTCCTTTGGATTTTTATTTT
This sequence comes from Camellia sinensis, assembly GCF_004153795.1. Taxonomy (NCBI): domain Eukaryota; kingdom Viridiplantae; phylum Streptophyta; class Magnoliopsida; order Ericales; family Theaceae; genus Camellia; species Camellia sinensis. The sequence continues at coordinate 1,921,042 of NW_021024795.1, read as the reverse complement.
TATTTTTATTTTCCCTCTGATTTCACTGGGGGTTGGGTGTTTTGGTTCACTTTCTTCTTATTTTTTTGTGTTAAATGGGGAGTGGTGAGAGAGAGAAGAGGGTAATTATTTTGTCACTTTGTATACAAAGTAGTAATTTTGATTAAGAATTGTGAATTTAATTTTTGGATATGTTATTTTGTGGGTAATGGTGATTGGATATTAAATTGAATGGGAAAGTGAAATAATGTTGCATTTTCTATTTGAATGGGAGTTATTATTTTATATTAGTGTTATTCAGTTTGATTATAGTACTCTTTTAGTTCAATCACATAAAATTTGCACAATTTCAGAAGAAAAAAGAAGAAGATAACACGACATTTCAAAAAAATGTCATTCTCATACTAATGGTTGGAATTTTTTAAAATTAAAAAAACTTATGACGGCGTTTTAAAAATGTCGCTAAAGCCATAGTGACGTCACGTTACTGTTAGGATACGACATTTCACGGCGTTTGGTACTAAACGTCACAAAAAGAATTAGCAACGTTTTTTACACTTATAGCGGCGTTTTTAAAAGCCAAAACGGCGTTAAATGTGTATTTTTCCAGCAGTGTCATCAGGTTTTTTTGATCTTCAAGTTGGTTTTTATTGGAAGAAAGATTGATATAATTATGTTAAAATTGTAAAACTAATTATAATTTTTACAAATATAAAGAGAGGTTATTATAATTTAATCTAAATAAATCTACTATCAAAAATATTTTTTTATTTAAAAAATATATAAATTAGTTGATGGAATCAACTAACTCCTTTCTGTATAACTGTGTCGCCCTAGTCCACAATGCCATGTAAAGATTTCATATTATAATTCATACATAATATATATATATATATATATATAATCTAGAGAGAGAGAGAGAGAGAGAGAAGCTTGAAGCAAACATTATCGGTTTAAGACATTTGGATGGCCATCTATGATGTTGGGAAAAGCCTATGCTACACATTTCTCAAGTCAAGCTTGGCATACACAAAATAATCCATCTTTTTATCTTTTTATCTTTTTTATTACATCACCTCTCTACTTTTCTGCACATCTTTTCGTAAAAAGACAAAAAGTGCACTTATTTAGGTCATCCCAAACAACCTCTCAATATGTAGTTTATAATTAAATAAAAAAATGATACAATTTTATATTTTAAGTTATAATTAAAAAAAGTCATAATTAAAATCACATAAGGAATAATAATTTTTTTTATAAATTATAACTAAAATATTGTATAATTAAAAAAAAAATAGTCATAACTAAAGAAGAAAATGATATAATTAGGAGTGCATATGTTGTTGGTAGTGATTTTCTGATCACACTGCCGCCTTGTAATCAGCTGGAAAGCACCGGCAAAATAGATGGCTTCTAGCAAACCTGCAACAGAAAGAGAAGTCTCCGGCAGTGGTTCGTCCACCCGGGGGCACTCCGAGGATCAAGTAGTATATCTCTCAAAGATAATCAATAATGCTGAACTCAATGCTCAAAGCACAAAATTGGTACCTTAGACCCATGGGGGTGCCTCTCTTTTATAGTTAATTCAATCCTAGTCCCAATAGAAGCCTACTTCTATGGACTCTGTTCAGTACATACTTTGGACTCCTTAAGAGTAAAGATAAACTCCCTAAGAGTTTTATCCTTATCTTGGCTAAGTCCCCTCTTTATTCTAGGACTCTTGTCCCTTATCCGCTTTCTCAGATTCCGATATCTTCGAAGATAACCTCGGCCTAGCAGAGATGACCTCGGCATAAAGACCAAACACGTGGCACCTCGGCTGACACGTCGACGTCACCTTGCCACGTGTCGGTACTCATAAAAATATCCCCACAACTGCTCCCTAGTTCTATTACATCAGCATTCTGAGGTGATGGAACCTTAATCTGTCTTCCTGCAGGTATGTCGGTTTAAAGACTCTCAGCCGAGATCATCATAAAAGGCCGACATGCCTTCTTTTAAAGGTCAGGACTTCTAAGAACTGCTTCATGCGTATGAGCTGTCATGCATCACAACTCAACCGTTTTTAGCCACGCGTTTCTTTCTTACTGTTCTACCTGCGACGCACTGTAAGCTCACGTGCGCCGTCTATGCATACGTTCTTCTAAGCGTTATGATTACTTTTTTTTGCCGCCGTTTTCATTTTTAACAAAACACCTCTTCGTTTTTCCCTTTCCTTTATTCTCATTTCTGGAAAATTTTTCTCTCTCTAGCTTTTCTCATTTCTTTCCATTGTCCAGACCTTAGCTCTGTAATGCCCTCTTTTTTCTTTCCGGTGAAGCTTCCGCCGTCTTGTTACTCTTTTAACCATCGTCTGACTTCGGCGATCCTTACACCGGCTTTATTTTTTCTGGTAAGCACTGTTCCTCTTATTTCAGTTCTTGATTATTTTTCTGGAACTTGTTGTTAGTACTGCTTTTATACTGCTTTTTGAATGTTCAATTTGTGAATCTGAAGTGTTTATTCCATGATTTGGCCCTTGCCCATTCTTGAACACCACGCACTGTTTCACCACTTCCCTGTATTTTTGCCACTGATCTTGGCCCTATATTTCTTGTATTCTTTATGCTCTTGATAGACCATCTTGTTCTTGATTCTGAAACTCCGTTCTTGCTTTCTGTTTTTTGTGTCTTTTCCAGATCTGTGCCTTTGATCTTCATCTCTATAGTTTTAGGTTTGGGATTTGTTTGTAGAACCCACATTTTAGGAAAAACTGAAACATCCCTTACAAATTTCTTACCAATTCAAACCTAGGTTTTTTCCGAGGTCCCAATAACCCTTTTTGAAACATCTTCTTTCTGAAATCCAATACCTTTAGTTATCCCGAATTATGGGTATGTCGAAACATGGGTAGACACCCCCTCCAGCTAGAACTTTTTAGGGAAGAGTTTGAAATCCCAGCGATGTTAATCTGAGGTTGGCTGGGGATGATGACTCCATTATGCCTACTGATCACTCCATGCCCTTCCCTGTAGTTGCCTTTATTGAGTGTGGACTTCGGTTTCCACTTGACCCTTTTTTCCGTCAAATCCTTCACTTCTATAAGTTGAACCCAATACAACTCGCCATCAATTCTTACGAGTTATTACTGGTACCATAGCTTTAGTTAAACAAGAGAATGCAAGATATACACTTGCCGACTTCCAATACTGTTATACTATGTGTCGTCTTAGAAAAGACACGGACTATTTCTATTACCTTAAGCCGAGATCCACCAAATAAAAATCTAGCCGACCTCCCAGACTCCAACAAGGGAGCTGGAGACGATTACTTCATTGTCTCGGGCAATTGGGAGTTTCATCAAAGACGACCTCCATCTTTATCCTTAAGCGAAAAAGTTTTGGGGGAAGAGCTGGTAAGGGCCACCCTTCATTAAGTTTCTTTTTATCTTCTTGCATAAAGTTTTTATATTCTTGTTCTAATGTCTGTGCTGTTTTTATCTTTGCAGTTCTTCCTCAGCCCTCAAAGAATTTTCCCAATCCTTCTATCCAGCAAGGATTTGAAAAAACTTTTGAACTTGCCAATTCACAAACGAAAGGCGCCTCTGCTTCTCAACTTCATCCCAACATACAGGTCGGCTTTGCCACGTCCCCAAGAGGAAGAGAAAAGCCTTTCTCACCCTCTGCAACAACTCCTCAGACTGCCTCCTTATCTCGGCCAGACCAAGGGTCAACTTCAGATCCAGCGGAGCAGCCGTCAACCTCGGCTCCATATTTGATTCCAATTTCCCAACGCGCCGTCGACGCCGAACGACTTCTTCTGCGAGATGGGTCGTCCAAAACCGTTGCCAAGGACCTTTTGGCCAGCATTCCGTCATCTTCGATGATCAACTAGCACAATCCCAACCTCCTTCGAAGCCAAAAAGAATAAAGAAGGCTTAACCAAAGGCTAAGTTACTCAGACTGGGTCTGAGACACTTTGCGTATCTCAAATTGGCTGAGAGTGATAAATCTCAGCCTTCGCTGGAAGAGGGCTCTGAGTCTCAACCACCAGAATCCCAAAACCAAAAAAGTCGAGGTCTTCTTCTGCAACAACCTTAGGATCAAAATAGCCTGATGCCCCCTGGGCCCCCGCAATTACTCTGAAGACAAGCCTGTCATGGCAAGTGACAGTGCCGATGTATCAATGTCGGCTTGCACTCAGTACCACTCTGCTTCTTCCAGCGATTGGAGCGAAACGCCTATACATGAGTATAAGAATTACGCTCTAATGCTTCAGCACTCCATTCAGTAAATGCTTCTATTTGGTAATTTTCTTCTTTCTTTCTCTTTATTTCATACTTTGAATATTCTCTAATCCTCTTTTTCTTTCAGGCCATCCAGATGCCCACTCTTTCTCATGCAGTCTTTTGAAATGGGAGAGGCTTGTCGAGATAAAGAGGGAGTTCTCTCCCTCCAAAAGACCAACAAAGGTCTTTAATCAAAGATGAAAAAATTGGAGGACCAAGCCGAGGCTGCAATCAAAGCTCAGACCAATGCGAAGAGAAGGCTGAGGCTGCTGAGGCTATCAGGAAAGTGGCTGAGTCTTAGAAGAGAGAAGCCAGGAGAAAATGGTCCAAGCCAAAAGGAGCTTAGGAGGACTGGCCACCAAAGAAGCCGAAATAAAAGACGCGACGAGAAGGGTATGCCCAGGCATGGCCGACGTCACAGATCCTACGAACAACAGGTGAAGGAGGCATGCAACAAGGTTTCACCCTTGGTTAGATGTCCTTCTAAGAAACTCAATGTCCCAGAGGACTCACTATTGAGAAAAGCTGATGCCATTCCTCTTCCATTCCTCCAGCTCAACCTCCAAGTTAAGATGTCGGCAATTGAGTCTGAGGATGGTGATGAGGAAGAGGATGAGGCTTTGGTAAGAAAATTAAAGATGCTTGATGGGGCCAAGTCTCCTCTTCAGAATGAGCAAGTCTTAGACTTGACTCAGGATGAAGAAGGTGATGAGGTTCCAAAGACGCTGCTTATGAGAAGGAATCAGCCGATGCCACCCTTGCTGATAAGAGCCTTGATGACACTCTTGTAGAAATTGACGCCGAGCTCGCGGCGGATAAGGCTGCTGAGATGTTTTCTCAACAATCATCTGATCTTCAAATTCAACCAACTGGTGGAGAGGAGTCTTGCCTCATGTTTTCTTTTGCTTACTTGTATTTTGTTTCTTCTTTATCTTTTGGAACAATGTAAGCTTTTTGTATGGCCGATGTGCCCTTTTCTCGGTGAATGCTAATACACTTTTCTTTTCTAAGTGCTTGCACTCTTGTCTTCTCTTCATTGCTTCTGTATGATTCTACACTTAGAATATTCTGCATGTCTTTCACATACTTTCTTTCTTTGTACAATCTTCTCAGCGGTGACACACCTTGGATAGACAAACTTCTTGGTTTTAATCTTAACTTGTAAACTTTTAACAAGTGTTGAACATCATACTGGTTTAACTCAACTTGTAAATTTCCACAAATTTCAACAAGTGTTAAACAATGACTTCGGTTTAACTTAACTTGTAAATTTCCACAAATTTCAACAAGTGTTAAACAATTATTTCGGCTTATCTTCAACTTGTAAATTGTCCACAAATTTCAACAAGTGTTAAGCAATAATTTCAACAAGTGTTAATGATTTTGGCTTAACTTCAACTTGTAAATTGTCCACAAATTTCAACAAGTGTTAAGTATATTCCTTTTCTATCTGCCTCCTAATGTGAACCTGGGTTCCACTTGGGTTCTCATTATGTATGTATTCTAGAGATAATGTCAAGTGTCTTGAAAAAGAACTGAATCGTTATTTATTTACTTCGGCAAATGGCAAAGGAACAAAGGAATTCTAATGATAGAAAAATTTCAAATTACAAGTGATCCAAGGTCTTGGCAACTCTTTGCCCTCTTTATCTTCAAGCCGATATGCCCCATTTCCCATACGAGATGATTCTGTAGGGTCCTTCCCAATTTGGGCCAAGCTTTGCGCTCTCTGGGATCCTTCTTGTTGCCGACAACTTTTCTTAGGACGAGGTCCCAATCTGAAATTCTCTTGGATTGACCTTTTTGTTATAAACTCTGGCAAGCTGTTGCTGGTATGCTACGAGCTGAATTATAGCTTTCTCCCTTCGTTCTTCTAGAAGATCTAGATCTCGGGCTAAGAGTACATCATTAGTCTCGTTCTCTACCCCTTGGGTTCTGATCCCAGGGATGCCGATCTCAAGTGGAATGACTGCTTCTGTGCCATAAGCCATGGCAAAGGGGGATTTCCCCTGTTGATCTTCTCGGCGGTGGTCCGATATGCCCAGAGTACATTGGGCTATTCGTCTACCCACTTGCCTTTTCTGCCTGCAGCCTCTTCTTTATCTCATCCAAAATTACTTTGTTGGATGCTTCTGCTTGTCCATTGCTTTGTGGAAAACTTGGGGTTGAAAAGTAGTTCTTGATCTTTAACTTTGCACAGAAGTTCTTGATTAATTTGCTGTCAAATTGAGTTCCATTGTCTGCAACAATTGCTCTCAGAATTCCAAATCTAGTGATGATGTTTCTCCATATGAAGTTCTTGACATCCACATCTCGGATCTTGGCAAGGGTTTTGCTTCTATCCACTTTGTGAAGTAATCTGTGCTACCAGCAAGTACTTTCTTTGTCCAGTTGCTTGGGGCAATTGCCCAATGAGATCCATGCCCCATTGGGCAAATTGCCAAGGACTGGATACAGGTTTAGGTCAGCAGCTGGTTGGTGTATCAAAGGTGCAAACCTTTGGCATTGTTCACACTTCTTTACGTAGGCTTCTGCATCTTTTTGCATGTAAGGCCACCAATACCCTTGGTAATGGTCCTGTGAGCTAGTGATCTGCCCCCAACGTGGCTTCCCCAAATTCCTTCATGGATTTCATATAAAAAATCTTCAACCTACAAAGGGTGTACGCACCTTAAAGGGTCCAATGAAGGACCTTCTGTAAAGATGACCTTCTTGTTGTCAGACTGAATCTTGCCAACTTCAATCTGATCTTGTGTGCCTCCTTGCGGTCATCTGGCAGTTTTCCTTCTTTTAGGAATGCAACAATGCATCCATCCAGCTTGGTCCCATGTCCACGCACATTGCTTCCTGTTCTGTGGTCGGTGGTTCTATTCTCGGCCTCGACAAGTAATCAATCATTATTGTCCTTGTTTTTCCAGTTTGTATTGAACTTGCTAGGTTGGCCAACACGTCGGCATGGCTATTATCATCTCGGCTAACCTGAAGAAAGCGGCAATTATGAAACAGGGCTGACAGCCTGATCACCTCTTTGCGTATGCTGACATTCTTTTCATCTCGGGCTGCAAACTCTCCTGTTGTCTGATTCACTATTAGCTGTGAGTTATAAAAAAACTATTACCTATCATGCTTCTGCTACTGCTTGCCAGCTTTAGTCCTACAATTAATGCTTCATATTCTGCCTCATGTTCGAGGCCTTGAACCCCAAACGGATGGACTATTCTACTATCTCTCCATCTGGAGATACCAGTATTACTCCTGCCCCCCACTCCTTGTAGGTTTGAACTTCCGTCGACAAATAGTTTGAAGGAGTTGCCGATGTAAACACTGTAGGGTCTGAGTTTTGCCTTCCTTTGTTCTTTTGCCTTTAGCTGGCCTTTTCCTTGCTTGTGTGTACATCGTTCATCTTGGCTTAACGGAGCCCGATGTTCGATGGATTCTGGCATGAACTCGGCCACGAAGTCGGCCAAAACTTGGCCTTTGATTACTGTTCTCGGCGGAACTCCAGGTCATACTAGCCCAAGGCCACACCCATCTGGCAATTCTTCCTGTTAAGTCTCCTTGTTGCAACAAGGACTTCAGTGGATGTTCTGTTAGTACCATAATCTTGTGGGCCTGAAAGTAATGGTTCAACTTCTTTGAAGCCATTACTAAGGCCAGTGTCAATTTTTCTAACGGTAGATACCTTGTCTCTGCATCAGCCAGGGTTTTGCTTACATAGTAAACAGCCTTCTGTTCCCCTTTTTCTTCTCGGATTAGTACTGCACTGATCGCATGTTCTGAAACCGCCAAGTACAGGAACAACTCCTCCCCGGTTTCTGGATTCGAAAGAACTGGAGCTGTGGTCAGGTACTTCTTCAGATCGGCTAATGCTTCTTCGCATTCCTCTGTCCATAGGAAGTCCGTGGCTCTCTTCACTAAGTTGAAGAAAGGTCTGCACTTGTCCGAGCTTCTGCTTATGAACCTGTTCAGGGCTGTGGCCCTTCCAGTTAGCATCGCCACCTGTTTTGCCCACGTCGGGCTCTTCAACTCTAGGATGGCCTTGATCTGATCTGGCTGGCCTCGATACCACTTCTGGTCACCAAGTATCCCAAAAACTTACTAGATCTGTCACGACCCCAAACCCCCCTAGTAGGATGGTGCCGTGATGGCCAGTAACCCGAGATTACTGGAGGCCAACTTTCAAAAATTCACACACAATCAGACTATTACATATGGGGCTAACAAGTATGGAAGCAATAATTTACAATACAAGTGGTCCATAAGAGCAGTGCGTAGATCAAATGAAATGGCATACAACTTTACATAGCTTTACAACTTGATTATAAGCAAGATAAAATACATATTACATCTTGTTCAAGGCCTCTCAAGCCGACATATACAAAAACACTTGAACTACAAATCAAGAAACATTAATCTTCCAGGATTGCTGACATACTCACTGCCGACATAACATGCATACAAAAACACATCTCCGGCGTAGCCGACTTCTTTGCTTGTTACCAACATATATACATAGGGAGGGTAGCTGGATACTCAGTGAATGGTACAAGAATAAAGGTTTTAAATGAATGATTCTCGTGGTCTTTGCAAAGCATACATATCATAGCTTGTACAAAACATGGGATGTGTAGTTCATCAACTTGATCTTACAAAACTTACTTACTTACTTTGGATTTTAATAGCATCTACATAATACAAGGGATGACATTCCGGACTTACAAGACCCACGCGTAAACCGTCAGTGGCAAAAACAAGACAGCAAGGGAGATATCTCAAACAAGATGTGCAGTTGCATTATAGTCCCCTGGCACTAAGGACTTGTGCCACAAGTGCTTATAATCCCCTGGCACGTACGCGACTTTCCGAGAATGTCATTAAAAACAAGATAATACTTGATATACAAATAGGGATAATCATCATGATTACTTTATCAAATACTTTTCAAAACAAGGTAAAGCAAAGTTTTCAAACATGATAACATAGCTTCATTAAAATACCACTCACATAGTCTTGGGACGTCAGGATCAAGGCAAAGGTCCAAGTCCTACAAACACATGGCAAAGTCTACTGAACGTACTTCTCAAAATAAGTCACATGCATGCAAGTGATCTCGGGAAAACATGCTGGAAGTCAAAACACTGCTTTACGTGTCAGGAAGAACATGCTAGGTACCAACCAGGTCTTTGCCGAGGTCCCACACTCTTGGCCGAGGTGTGGTTACCTAGGCTTCCGCGTGCGGTTGCATGCCGAGGTGCACACAAGACAAACTAAAGGGAAGTGATCATGCAAGATAGGCCAAGGTGAGATACGATGCTTGGCCTAAGTGTGAGGTTCTAGGTAAGAGTGATCTCGGCAAACTACACTTGGGGAAGTGAGGTCTTGGAGATCTGGGTCCACCCGTGAAGAACGATGAACATGAAGACCATGAAGAATATGAATGCTAAAAATCATAACTTCTTATTACAAAAATCTGAATTTCATGCTATGAGTTCGAAAATTGGACCTGGGTAACCCATACTTGCAAAAATCATATTGAAAACAAACACAAAAGCATGGATCTTGGCGTGGGAATCTTCGGATAAAATACGAACTTTCGTGAAGAACGCAATTGCAATGTTATTTTCTTTCTAAAACCGAGCTTCAAAAGCAATGCATGGCTTACAAATCATATTCAATTCTGCAATGTAATAACATGAACATAAAAAACAACATGGTAGATTCAAGAATCTAACTAGAACACGGATCTAACGCGTTACGATCCTCTAGAGGAATCAAGCTTGAAAAATCTACCTCCTCATCAAAGAACTCCTCTCCTCACCTAGAGCTTCTCTCTCCTCTTCAAAACAAAAGATATAAAAAATGCATAGCCCCCTCTGCGGCTGACTTTAACACCTCAGCTCTGGAACACGTGGGATCTCTCTTATAGCCTTATGGTAAGCATGCTATCATGGCAGTCACTCACATGCATGCAAGGATGCTAAAGCATAAAACTTACCGAGTACTCCAAGCCAAAACAGAATTTGATTAGAAATCATGCATGAATCCTAACTATGCTGGAATGCCTAATGCAACACATGCAAAATTCTACTAAAATAGGCTCGGCTATTCTACAATGGCATGTGAAATGCTACAACTAACACGTATTCAACTCTGAATTGAAATACAATGCAGTTAGTATGATGCGTCGAGCCCGGTGCATGCAAGACAGATAAATGAATGCAAACATGCCAGCATAAGTATGCTAATTGAAACATGTCCTAATCTAACCATCATAAGCTGATAAATAAAAGGGAGAAAGACGTGGGGTTAGAAGACATACATCACACACACTATAGACACCCCATTTTGGACCGACCTTAAGACTCAGACGTCACTGATTGAGCGCTCAGTGATATTGCATATTGTGCTCGTTTAGAAGTTTCAGAGTCCCGGCTGCAAGCCTTGCCTCCGGACTTCCGGACTCTTTCGTGCCATGCCTCGGTTTGCGAACCAGGCTCTATTTTCTTTATTTTCTCTTCCTGAAGGGAGGGAGAGGTCTTGTAGATCATCTCTCAGTGGCCATAGGCCACGTTTCGCGATCGTAGGCCATTTTTCCCGTTTGGAGCCCAGTTTCTGATTTTTCGGAGCCGACGGCCGTGTGCCTCGGTTTGGGACTGCCTAACCACCTCCGTTTGCTCCTGTTTTTGGCACACACCTTGTTTCCTCCCTTTTGAGGAACACTGTGGCCCGAGAGAGAGAGAGAGAGAGAGAGAGAGAGAGAGAGAGAGAGAGAAGTTGAAGCAAACATTATCGGTTTTAAGACATTTGGATGGCCATCTATGATGTTGGGAAAAGCCTATGCTACACATTTCTCAAGTCAAGCTTGGCATACACAAAATAATCCATCTTTTTATCTTTTTATCTTTTTTTGATTACATCACCTCTCTACTTTTCTGCACATCTTTTCGTAAAAAGACAAAAAGTGCACTTATTTAGGTCATCCCAAACAACCTCTCAATATGTAGTTTATAATTAAATAAAAAAATGATACAATTTTATATTTTTAAGTTATAATTAAAAAAAGTCATAATTAAAAATCACATAAGGAATAATAATTTTTTTATAAATTATAACTAAAATATTGTTATAATTAAAAAAAAATAGTCATAACTAAAGAAGAAAATGATATAATTAGGAGTGCATATTAGGAGTGCATATGTTGTTGCGTCAGTGATTTTCTGATCACACTGCTCGCCTTGTAATCAGCTGGAAAGCACCGGCAAAATAGATGGCTTCTAGCAAACCTGCAACAGAAAGAGAAGTCTCCGGCAGTGGTTCGTCCACCCGGGGGCACTCCGACGATCAAGTCAGTATATCTCTCAAAGATAATCAATAATGCTGAACTCAATGCTCAAAGCACAAAATTGCGTACCTTAGACCCATGGGGGTGCCTCTCTTTTATAGTTAATTCAATCCTAGTCCCAATAGAAGCCTGACTTCTATGGACTCTTGTTCAGTACATACTTTGGACTCCTTAAGAGATAAAGATAAACTCCCTAAGAGTTTTATCCTTATCTTGGCTAAGTCCCCTCTTTATTCTAGGACTCTTGTCCCTTATCCGCTTATCTCAGATTCCGATATCTTCGAAGATAACCTCGGCCTAGCAGAGATGACCTCGGCATAAACGACCAGAACACGTGGCACCTCGGCTGACACGTCGGCGTCACCTTGCCACGTGTCGGTACTCATAAAATATATCCCCACAACTGCCCCTAGGTTCTATTACATCGGCATTCTGAGGTGATGGAACCTATATCTGTGCTTCCTGCAGGTATGTCGGTTTAAAGACTCTCAGCCGAGATCATCATCAAAAGGCCGACATGCCTTCTTTTAAAGGTCAGGACTTCTAAGAACTGCTTCATGCGTATGAGCTGTCATGCATCACAACTCAACCGTTTTTAGCCACGCGTTTCTTTCTTACTGGTTCATACCTGCGACGCATCTGTAAGCTCACGTGCGCCGTCTAATGCATACGTTCTTCTAAGCGTATTGATTACTTTTTTTGCCGCCGTTTTCATTTTTAACAAAACACCTCTTCGTTTTTTCCCTTTCACTTTATTCTCATTTCTGGAAAATTTTTTCTCTCTCTAGCTTTTCTCATTTCTTCCATTGTTCCAGACCTTAAGCTCTGTAACTGCCCTCTTTTTTCTTTCCGGTGAAGCTTCCGCCGTCTTGTTACTGCTGTAACCATCGTCTGACTTCGGCGATCCTTACACCGGCTTTATTTTTTCTGGTAAGCAGCTGTTCCGTCTTATTTCAGTTCTTGATTATTTTTCTGGAACTTGTTGTTAGTACTGCTTTATTAGTACTGCTTTATTTGAATGTTCAATTTGTGAATCTGAATGTGTTTATTCCATGATTTGGCCCTTGCCCATATCTTGAACACACGCACTGTTTCACCACTTCCCTGTATTTTTGCCACTGATCTTGGCCCTATATTTCTTGTATTCTTTATGCTCTTGATAGACCATCTCTGTTCTTGATTCTGAAACTCCGTTCTTGCTTTCTGTTTTTTGTGTCTTTTCCAGATCTGTGCCTTTGATCTTCATCTCTATAGTTTTAGGTTTGAGATTTGTTTGTAGAACCCACATTTTAGGAAAAACTGAAACATCCCTTACAAATTTCTGTACCAATTCAAACCTAGGTTTTTTGCCGAGGTCCCAATAACCCTTTTTGAAACATCTTCTTTCTGAAATCCAATACCTTTAGTTATCCCGATATTATGGGTATGTGGAAACATCGGGTAGACACCCCCTCCAGGCTAGAACTTTTTAGGCAAGAGTTTGAAATCCCAGCAGATGTTAATCTGAGGTTGGCTGGGGATGATGACTCCATTATGCCTACTGATCACTCCATGCCCTTCCCTGTAGTTGCCTTTATTGAGTGTGGACTTCGGTTTCCACTTGACCCTTTTTTCCGTCAAATCCTTCACTTCTATAAGTTGAACCCAATACAACTCGCCATCAATTCTTACTGAGTTATTACTGGTACCATAGCTTTAGTTAAACAAGAGAATGCCAAGATTACACTTGCCGACTTCCAATACTGTTATACTATGTGTCGTCTTAGAAAAGACACGGACTATTTCTATTACCTTAAGCCGAGATCCACCAAATATAAAATCATAGCCGACCTCCCAGACTCCAACAAGGGAGCTGGAGACGATTACTTCATTGTCTCGGGCAATTGGGAGTTTCATCCAAACGACGACCTCCATCTTTATCCCTTAAGCGAAAATGTTTTGGGGGAAGGAGCTGGTAAGGGCCACCCTTCATTAAGTTTCTTTTTATCTTCTTGCATAAAGTTTTTTATATTCTTGTTCTAATGTCTGTGCTGTTTTTATCTTTGCAGTTCTTCCTCAGCCTCCAAAGAATTTTCACCAATCCTTCTATCCTAGCAAGGATTTGAAAAAACTTTTGAACTTGCCAATTCACAAACGAAAGGCGCCTCTGCTTCTCAACTTCATCCCAACATACAGGTCGGCTTTGCCCAACGTCCCCAAGAGGAAGAAGAAAAGCCTTTCTCCACCCTCTGCAACAACTCCTCAGACTGCCTCCTTATCTCGGCCAGACCAAGGGTCAACTTCAGATCCAGCGGAGCAGCCGTCAACCTCGGCTCCATATTTGATTCCAATTTCCCAACGACGCCGTCGACGCCGAATGACTTCTTCTGCCGAGATGGGTCGCCCAAAACCAGTTGCCAAGGACCTTTTGGCCAGCATTCCGTCATCTATCGATGATCAACTAGCACAATCCCAACCTCCTTCGAAGCCAAAAAGAATAAAGAAGGCTTAACCAAAGGCTAAGTTACTCAGACTGGGTCTGAGGACACTTTGCGTATCTCAAAGTTGGCTGAGAGTGATAAATCTCAGCCTTCGGCTGGGAAGAGGAGCTCTGAGTCTCAACCACCAGAATCCCCAAAACCAAAAAAGTCGAGGTCTTCTTCTGCAACAACCTTAGGATCAAAATAGCCTGATGCCCCCTGGGCCCCCGCAATTACTCTAGAAGACAAGCCTGTCATGGCAAGTGACAGTGCCGATGATATCAATGTCGGCGTTGCACTCAGTACCACTCTGCTTCTTCCAGGCGATTTGGAGCGAAACGCCTAGTACAGTGAGTATAAGAATTACGCTCTAATGCTTCAGCACTCCATTCAGGTAAATGTCTTCTATTTGGTAATTTTCTTCTTTCTTTCTCTTTATTTCATACTTTGAATATTCTCTAATGCCTCTATTTTCTTTCAGGCCATCCAGCATGCCCACTCTTTCTCAGTGCAGTCTTTTGACAATCGGGAGAGGCTTGTCGAGATAAAGAGGGAGTTCTCTTCCCTCCAAAAGACCAACAAAGGTCTTTAATCAAAGATGAAAAAATTGGAGGACCAAGCCGAGGCTGCAATCAAAGCTCAGACCAATGCCGAAGAGAAGGCTGAGGCTGCTGAGGCTATCAGGAAAGTGGCTGAGTCTTAGAAGAGAGAAGCCAAGGAGAAAATGGTCCAAGCCGAAAAGGAGCTTCAGGAGGCACTGGCCACCAAAGAAGCCGAAATAAAAGACGCTGACGAGAAGGTGTATGCCCAAGGCATGGCCGACGTCACAGATGCCTACGAACAACAGGTGAAGGAGGCATGCAACAAGGGTTTCACCCTTGGTTGGATGTCCCTTCTAAAGAAACTCAATGTCCCAGAGGACTCACTATTGAGAAAAGCTGATGCCATTCCTCTTCCATTCCCTCCAGCTCAACCTCCAAGTTAAGATGTCGGCGAATCTGAGTCTGAGGATGGTGATGAGGAAGAGGATGAGGCTTTGGTAAGAAAATCCAAAGATGCTGATGGGGCCAAGTCTCCTCTTCAGAATGAGCAAGTCTTAGACTTGACTCAGGATGAAGAAGGTGATGAGGTTTCCAAAGACGCTGCTTATGAGAAGGA
This sequence comes from Camellia sinensis, assembly GCF_004153795.1. Taxonomy (NCBI): domain Eukaryota; kingdom Viridiplantae; phylum Streptophyta; class Magnoliopsida; order Ericales; family Theaceae; genus Camellia; species Camellia sinensis. The sequence continues at coordinate 1,905,837 of NW_021024795.1, read as the reverse complement.
ATCAGCCGATGCCACCCTTGCTGATAAGAGCCTTGATGACACTCTTGTAGAAATTGACGCCGAGCTCGCGGCGGATAAGGCTGCTGAGATGTTTTCTCAACAATCATCTGATCTTCAAATTCAACCAACTGGTGGAGAGGAGTCTTAGCCTCATGTTTTTCTTTTGCTTACTTGTATTTTGTTTCTTCTTTATCTTTTGGAACAATGTAAGCTTTTTGTATGGCCGATGTGCCCTTTTCTCGGTGAATGCTAATACTACTTTTCTTTTCTAAGTGCTTGCACTCTTGTCTTCTCTTCATTGCTTCTGCATGATTCTACACTTAGAATATTCTGCATGTCTTTCACATACTTTTCTTTCTTTGTACAATCTTCTCAGGGTGACACACCTTGGATAGACAAACTTCTTGGTTTTAATCTTAACTTGTAAACTTTTAACAAGTGTTGAACATCATACTGGTTTAACTCAACTTGTAAATTATCCACAAATTTCAACAAGTGTTAAACAATGACTTCGGTTTAACTTAACTTGTAAATTGTCCACAAATTTCAACAAGTGTTAAACAATTATTTCGGCTTATCTTCAACTTGTAAATTGTCCACAAATTTCAACAAGTGTTAAGCAATAATTTCAACAAGTGTTAATGATTTTGGCTTAACTTCAACTTGTAAATTGTCCACAAATTTCAACAAGTGTTAAGTATATTCCTCTTTTATCTGCCTCCTAATGTGAACCTGGGTTCCACTTGGGTTCTCATTATGTATGTATTCTAGAGATAATGTCAAGTGTCTTGAAAATAGAACTGAATCGTTATTTATTTACTTCGGCAAATGGCAAAGGAACAAAGGAATTCTAATGATAGAAAAATTTCAAATTACAAGTGATCCAAGGTCTTGGCAACTCTTTGCCCTCTTTATCTTCAAGCCGATATGCCCCATTTCCCAGTACCGAGATGATTCTGTAGGGTCCTTCCCAATTTGGGCCAAGCTTGCGCTCTCTGGGATCCTTCTTGTTGCCGACAACTTTTCTTAGGACGAGGTCACCAATCTGAAATTCTCTTGGATTGACCTTTTTGTTATAAACTCTGGCAAGCTGTTGCTGGTATGCTACGAGCTGAATTATAGCTTTCTCCCTTCGTTCTTCTAGAAGATCTAGATCTCGGGCTAAGAGTACATCATTAGTCTCGTTCTCTACCCCTTGGGTTCTGATCCCAGGGATGCCGATCTCAAGTGGAATGACTGCTTCTGTGCCATAAGCCATGGCAAAGGGGGATTCCCCTGTTGATCTTCTCGGCGTGGTCCGATATGCCCAGAGTACATTGGGCTATTCGTCTACCCACTTGCCTTTTGCTGCCTGCAGCCTCTTCTTTATCTCATCCAAAATTACTTTGTTGGATGCTTCTGCTTGTCCATTGCTTTGTGGAAAGCTTGGGGTTGAAAAGTAGTTCTTGATCTTGAACTTTGCACAGAAGTTCTTGATTAATTTGCTGTCAAATTGAGTTCCATTGTCTGCAACAATTGCTCTCAGAATTCCAAATCTAGTGATGATGTTTCTCCATATGAAGTTCTTGACATCCACATCTCGGATCTTGGCAAGGGGTTTTGCTTCTATCCACTTTGTGAAGTAATCTGTTGCTACCAGCAAGTACTTTCTTTGTCCAGTTGCTTGGGGCAATTGCCCAATGAGATCCATGCCCCATTGGGCAAATTGCCAAGGACTGGATACAGGGTTTAGGTCAGCAGCTGGTTGGTGTATCAAAGGTGCAAACCTTTGGCATTGTTCACACTTCTTTACGTAGGCTTCTGCATCTTTTTGCATGTAAGGCCACCAATACCCCTTGGTAATGGTCCTGTGAGCTAGTGATCTGCCCCCAACGTGGCTTCCACAAATTCCTTCATGGATTTCATATAAAAAATCTTCAACCTACAAAGGGTGTACGCACCTTAAAAGGGGTCCAATGAAGGACCTTCTGTAAAGATGACCTTCTGTTGTCAGACTGAATCTTGCCAACTTCAATCTGATCTTGTGTGCCTCCTTGCGGTCATCTGGCAGCTTTCCTTCTTTTAGGAATGCAACAATTGCATCCATCCAGCTTGGTCCCATGTCCACGCACATTGCTTCCTGTTCTGTGGTCGGTGGTTCTATTCTCGGCCTCGACAAGTAATCAATCATTATTGTCCTTGTTTTTCCAGTTTGTATTGAACTTGCTAGGTTGGCCAACACGTCGGCATGGCTATTATCATCTCGGCTAACCTGAAGAAAGCGGCAATTATGAAACAGGGCTGACAGCCTGATCACCTCTTTTGCGTATGCTGACATTCTTTCATCTCGGGCTGCAAACTCTCCTGTTGTCTGATTCACTATTAGCTGTGAGTTATAAAAAACTATTACCTCATCTGCTTCTGCTACTGCTGCCAGCTTTAGTCCTACAATTAATGCTTCATATTCTGCCTCATTGTTCGAGGCCTTGAACCCCAAACGGATGGACTATTCTACTATCTCTCCATCTGGAGATACCAGTATTACTCCTGCCCCCACTCCTTGTCGGTTTGAACTTCCGTCGACAAATAGTTTGAAGGAGTTGCCGATGTAAACACTGTAGGGTCTGAGTTTTGCCTTCCTTTGTTCTTTTGCCTTTAGCTGGCCTTTTCCTTGCTTGTGTGTACATCGTTCATCTTGGCTTAACGGAGCCCGATGTTCGATGGATTCTGGCATGAACTCGGCCACGAAGTCGGCCAAAACTTGGCCTTTGATTACTGTTCTCGGCGTGAACTCCAGGTCATACTAGCCCAAGGCCACTACCCATCTGGCAATTCTTCCTGTTAAGTCTCCTTGTTGCAACAAGGACTTCAGTGGATGTTCTGTTAGTACCATAATCTTGTGGGCCTGAAAGTAATGGTTCAACTTCTTTGAAGCCATTACTAAGGCCAGTGTCAATTTTTCTAACGGTAGATACCTTGTCTCTGCATCAGCCAGGGTTTTGCTTACATAGTAAACAGCCTTCTGTTCCCCTTTTTCTTCTCGGATTAGTACTGCACTGATCGCATGTTCTGAAACCGCCAAGTACAGGAACAACTCCTCCCCGGTTTCTGGATTCGAAAGAACTGGAGCTGTGGTCAGGTACTTCTTCAGATCGGCTAATGCTTCTTCGCATTCCTCTGTCCATAGGAAGTCCGTGGCTCTCTTCACTAAGTTGAAGAAAGGTCTGCACTTGTCCGAGCTTCTGCTTATGAACCTGTTCAGGGCTGTGGCCCTTCCAGTTAGCATCCGCACCTGTTTTGCCAACGTCGGGCTCTTCAACTCTAGGATGGCCTTGATCTGATCTAGGCTGGCCTCGATACCACTTCTGGTCACCAAGTATCCCAAAAACTTACTAGATCTGTCACGACCCCAAACCACCCCTAGTAGGATGGTGCCGTGATGGCCAGTAACCCGAGATTACTGGAGGCCAACTTTCAAAAATTCACACACAATCAGACTATTACATATGGGGCTAACAAGTATGGAAGCAATAATTTACAATACAAGTGGTCCATAAGAGCAGTGCGTAGATCAAATGAAATGGCATACAACTTTACATAGCTTTACAACTTGATTATAAGCAAGATAAAATACATATTACATCTTGTTCAAGGCCTCTCAAGCCGACATATACAAAAACACTTGAACTACAAATCAAGAAACATAATCTTCCAGGATTGCTGACATACTCACTGCCGACATAACATGCATACAAAACACACATCTCGGCGTAGCCGACTTCTTGCTTGTTACCAACATATATACATAGGGAGGGTGAGCTTGGATACTCAGTGAATGGTACAAGTAATAAAGGTTTTAAATGAATGATTCTCGTGGTCTTTGCAAAGCATACATATCATAGCTTGTACAAAACATGGGATGAATGTAGTTCATCAACTTGATCTTACAAAACTTACTTACTTACTTTGGATATTAATAGCATCTACATAATACAAGGGATGACATTCCGGACTTACAAGACCCACGCGGTAAACCGTCAGTGGCAAAACAAGACAAAGCAAGGGAGATATCTCAAACAAGATGTGCAGTTGCATTATAGTCCCCTGGCACTAAGGACTTGTGCCACAAGTGCTTATAATCCCCTGGCACGTACGGACTTTCCGAGAATGTCATTAAAACAAGATAATACTTGATATACAAAATAGGGATAATCATTCATGCTTTATCAAATACTTTTCAAAACAAGGTAAAGCAAAGTTTTTCAAAACATGATAACATAGCTTCATTAAAAATACCACTCACATAGTTCTTGGGACGTCAGGATCAAGGCAAAGGTCCAAGTCCTACAAACACATGGCAAAGTCTACTGAACGTACTTCTCAAAATAAGTCTTACATGCATGCAAGTGATCTCGGGAAAACATGCTGGAAGTCAAAACACTGCTTTACGTGTCAGGAAGACATGCTAGGTACCAACCAGGTCTTTGCCGAGGTCCCACACCTCTTGGCCGAGGTGTGGTTACCTAGGCTTCCGCGTGCGGTTGCATGCCGAGGTGCACACAAGACAAACTAAAGGTGTAAGTGATCATGCAAGATAGGCCAAGGTGAGATACGATGCTTGGCCTAAGTGTGAGGTCTAGGTAAGAGTGATCTCGGCAACTACACTTGGGGAAGTGAGGTCTGGAGATCTGGGTTTCCACCCGTGAAGAACATGAACATGAAGACCATGAAGAATATGAATGCTAAAATCATAACTTCTTTATTACAAAAATCTGGAATTTCATGCTATGAGTTCGAAAATATGGACCTGGGTACCCATACTTGAAAATCATATGAAAACAAACACAAAAGCATGGATCTTGGCGTGAGGTTTCGGATCAAAACATGACTTTTCTTGAAGAACGCATGAATGTTATTTTCTTTCTAAAACCGAGCTTCAAAGCAATGCATGGCTTACAAATCATATTCAATCATGCAATGTAATAACATGAACATAAAGAACAACATGGGTAGATCAAGAATCTAACCTTAGAACACGGATCTAACGGTTCGATCTCTAGGGATCAAGCTTGAAAATCTACCTCCTCTCAAGAACTCCTCTTCCTCACCTAGAGCTTCTCTCTCCTCTTCAAAACAAAGATATAGAAATGATAGGTTTTCTCCCTCTGTCGGCTGACTTAACACTCAGCTCGGACACGTGGCAACGGCTGGTTGGTTCTCCTAAAAAAGGTGATAGATTGACAAGACAAGACTATGACAAAGTGTATCTAACAAGCTACCCGGTAAGGCACTCCGGCAAGTGATGACATCGGCTAAGGACAAAGCTTCGGCAACTAAGGTGACAATGACCTCGGCTAGGAAGGACAACACTTGACTAAGCTGTGCCACACCTTGGCCTAGATGCACCACATCTCGGTCTAGGTCATACCACTCCAGGACAAGATCACTTAGGTGCAAAGGTAACATCTCGGCCTAGATAGTACACATCTCGGCCTTGGTGATGAACACCTCGGCCTAGATAATGACATCTCGGCCAATATGTCAGGGTGAAGGTGGAGGTCAAATAGAGTGGTTCCTAGACAATTCTAGACTGAAGATGACCTCGGCTTGGAATGATCTAGGCGTAACATAACCTAGGCTTGGCATGGCCTTGGCTTAACATAGCAGGGAAGGGACAAAGCATGCAAGCAACACTTAAGCAAAACAAGACAAGATTCATGAATGCAAACTTAACATGGCAAAACATATAAATGCATGAAAACATGACTAGGACATGAATGTGGGTTGTTACAAGATCCAACTCCAAATGCACACTTCGATGCATTGAGTCGAAGCCGCTATGTTTTAAGGATTTCAAAGACTGCTTTTAGATCGGCGAGATGACCGTCAGGCTCCTTGGTCTTGACTACCATATCGTCGATGTAGACTCCTACTGTTCGGCCAATCAAGTGTTTGAACATCTTGGTTACCAACCTTTGGTAAGTTGCCCCTGCGTTTTTCAACCCAAAAGGCATTACGCTGTAACAGCACAGGCCTTTCGAGGTGATAAACGCTGTCTTCTCTTCATCTAGAGGGTACATGGCTATCTAGTGGTACCCCCTATAAGCATCCAGGAAGCTCATCCTTTCATGTCCAGATGTGGCATCCACCAGCTGGTCTATCTTGGGTAGAGGAAAGCTGTCTTTAGGACAAGTTTTGTTCAGGCTTGTAAAGTCTACGCAGACCCTCCATTTACCGTTCTTTTTCTTTACCACCACTGTATTGGATAACCACGTCGGGTATTGAACTTCTTTGATGGCCCTGGCCTCCAGAAGTATGTCTATTTCTTCCTCTACTGCTTCAACGTGCATTAACGTCGGTCTTCTGGCTCGTTGAATTACAGGTTTAGCCGACCTGTCAACATTCGATTTGTGGTAGGTGACCTCGGGGTCGATGCTAGGCATTTCGTAAGGTGTTCATGTGAACACCTCAATGTTTGCTCTCAAAAAAGCTTCCAACTCTCTTTCTTCTTCTTCGGCTAAGCCCTAGCTGAGAAGAAAGAATTGTTCTTCATCCCTCTCCTGGACGAGGATTTTCTTTAGTGCCTCTTCGCTCTTTTCGGCTGGTTCCTTGCCGACGTCTTCTAGGACTTCCACGTCCTTATCTTCGATTTCTGCCTTTTCTGGTTCTCGAATACTGTAGGTGGTTTTCATTGCTACCATGGAGCAGTTCTTTGCCTGTAGCTGATCGCCTCTAACTTCTTCGATCCCATGTTCTGTTGGGAACCGCAATAGTTGATGCAATGTAGAGGGAACTGCCCCCATTGCATGCAACCATGGTCTTTCCAAGATGATGTTGTAAGGCGAGGGTGTATTGATGATGGTGAATTCTGTCTTGATCTTCCTGGTGCCAGCCTACACCTCCAAGCTTATTGCTCCCAGTGGGCATTCCATTGAACCCAACCATCGGGCCATTGGATCGTTCCATATCATCTGGGTGAAGGCCGAGCTCCTTGTAACATCGAATGTACATGATGTCACAAGAGCTTCCTTGGTCAATCAGGATGCGCTTCACTTGACATTCCCCAACCTAGAGGGATACTACCAAGGCATCATTATGCGGATGCTGGACCATTTCTAGGTCGGCTTCAATGAAGGTTATTATCGGTCCCTGGCACTCCTCTTCCCGATGTCTTTTCTCCCCGACTTGGTAGACATGTTGTAGGTGCTTTATCTTTTGGGTCTCTCCTCGGATTTTGTTTTCATTGACCTTCAAGTGGATTATGTTGATTACCCGAGGTCCTCCTGCCAGCGGCCGCTGTGCTGGGGGAGGTGGGGCTGCTGGTGCCTGAGGCAATCTTGCCCGTTCCTCCCTTGTCCTGGTCTCATCGACAAGGTCTCTTAGATGTCCTTGTCTTACCAAGTCTTCCAAATATGTTTTTAGGGCTCTACAACCTTGAGTTGTATGCCCATCTTCATTGTGGTAGGCACAATGCCTACCAATGTTTCTTCCCATGAACTCTCCTGGAGTCCTCTCTGGCATTCTGAAATAGGGTTGGTTCCGAATTTGATCCAGAACTTTGGGAAATGGGATTCGGAACACGATTGTTACTACTTGTGTGGCCTTTAGTTCTGCCTCTTGCCTGCTCGTTCCATTGTTACCTCGGCCTCATTTCGGCGAGTCGTTTCCATTCTCTTGCCTTATCTCCTTGGTTACCGACGTGTCTTCTTCGGCTCTGGCATACTTTTTTATTCTCACCATGAGCTCCTCCATACTTTTTGGCAATGTCTTTGCCAAAGACTTTCGTAGTGGACAGTTGTCTTTCAAGCCGTTCTTGAAAGATACGATTGCCACCTCCTGATTACATTCGGGTATTCGATTGAATACCTCATAGTATCTTTTTGCATAGGCCCTAAGGCCTTCATCCTTGCTGATCTTCAAAGCCATCAATGCATCCACCCTTAATGGCTGCAGCTTGTTTGTCACAAACCTGGCCACAAACATCTTGGCCAGGCCTTTCCAAGTCTTCACACTTCCCTTCGGTAGTTTGTGGAACCAATCTGATGCAATCTCCCCGAAGGATGAGGGGAACACTTTGCAGAGCAACGGCTCGCTCCCACTATATAATGCCATTGAGTTCAAATATAGTTCAACGTGGAAGCTGGGGTCTGATTTACCATCGTATATTTGAAACCTCGGCATACTGAATCTCTTCGGCGCCTCAAATCTGTCTAATTCCACCGAGAATTGTGTCCTCCGTTTATCTGGGGAGGTTACCTCGGCTTCGGCATTCTGCTGCTTCCTCTTGAGGTAGTCTCTCAGGTCTTCTTTACTTCTCCCTAGAGCTCGGCTATCTTTTGACTTCAGTCTCTTGGGCATACTGCTCTCGGCCTCGTGGTGGGCCCGTTTTGATCTTTCTCCGCGGCTTGTGTCAAAACACAACGCCTTCCCTTGAACATGCCGATGTTCTTTGGGGTCTACGCCCTTCGTGTGACAAGTCCTTTGGGACTCTTCTCTTCTCGGCTCCCCTCGCTCGACCTCCCTAGAAGGCCAGTGAGAGTGCCTTTCGCTCCTAGTGTGCTGGGGGGCTTCTGGGATTGCTTTCTGCCCCCTCTTCTAGGCATTGGCCGCTGGCATCGGCGTGTCCTGCAGGGGTATGGTGGCTGCATGACGTTATTTTGCATCATTAAATTGACGACCGACTGCAGGTCTGCCAATTTGTTTGCCATCTCTTTTACCTCTTCGTCCCTCCGTAGGCACCTATCATTCCAAACCTGGAGGTCGTCTTCGTTGTAGTACCTGCTCTGATCAGGTTTCTTTGGTGCGTCACTAGTCTGGCCGACGTCTTTTGCTCCGTGATTCTGGTCTCGAGTTTCTGCATTATGGTTGTCTCTTTCGATATCAAGGTCGATAGGTCTGCCACTCCCAGCAGGAGCGTCGTTCCCAATCTTTTCTTTATGTCCGTCACTGGCCATCTATTTTACTTTCTTTCCCACAGACGACGCCAAATTGTGTGAGTGATTTTCTGATCACACTGCCCGCCTAGTAATCAGCTGGAAAGCACCAACAAAATAGATGGCTTCTAGCTAACTTGCAACAGAAAGAGAAGTCTCCTGCGGTGGTTCGTCCACTCGGGGAAACTTCGACGATCAAGTCAGTATATCTCTCAAAGATAATCAATAATGCTGAACTCAATGCTCAAAGCACAAAATTGCGTACCTTAGACCCATGTGGGTGCTTCTCTTTTATAGTTAACTCAATCTTAGTCCTAATAGAAGGTTGACTTCTATGGACTCCTGTTCAGTACATACTTTGGACTCCTTAAGAGATAAAGATAAACTCCCTAAGAGTTTTATCCTTATCTTGGCTAAGTCCCCACTTTATTCTAGGACTCTTGTCCCTTATCCGCTTATCTTGGATTCTGATATCTTCGGAGATAACCTCGGCCTAGCAGAGATGACCTTGGCATAAACGACCAGAACACGTGGCACCTCGGCTGACGCATCAGCGTCACCTTGCCACGTGTCGGTACTCATAAAATATATCCCCACAGTTGTGTATAGTAGAGTTTCCCCGGATTTGATTTTTCATCTTTTCTAATAAATTATTATTATTATTATTATTATTATTATTATTATTATTATTAGTCATGAATTTGAGAATGAATTTGAAAAAGAGAAATGGAAATAGAAAAAATAGATAAAATGTGAATGAAATAAAATTATAATATTTCATACATATTTTTTCTTTTCTTTTTTAAATACCTCCCCAAATTTATGAATCAAACCCAATCTAAGTTTGATTTAAACTAATAAATTAATGAGTTTTATGCGTAAAAGTTACAATTAAAGAATTAATTAATAGGGAATGTCTTACCATAATCATGCATTTCTTGGTGTCCAGATTTGTCAAAAGCTTTTCAAATATAGGATTTTATAATAGAAAGCACCTTTGTGTTTCTTCTATAATTCTTGATCCTAAAGGAACTGTTTTTTTCTTCTAGAAAAATGAATTGACCATGGTACTGGTAGACTTAGATAACTTAAGCAGCCCGGCTCAACCTTGAACCAGGTCTAAAGCGTAGTTTTAACATGAGACTTTTTTATATTTATATATTTTATTCTCTTAATGTAAATTTGATTTTTCATTCATGTAAACAAAATTTTGAGGTGTATTTAAAATTTTGGGCCTTTAGTCAAAACATATATTTTTTAATTGGATCTTTGTAAGAGTAATTTTCTTTTTCAATGAACTTTTAGATAATAACCCAAAAAACGAAAGAAAAAATTTAGCCTTTATAATTAGATCCTTTGAGCAGAAAGATATTTTTAGGGGCTCCAAGGCAAAGAGGTTTATTATGAGCCTTTTGACAAAAAATGCATTTTCAAACTGGACAATTAATAGGAGATTTATATAAATGTGAAGAAAATTATATTAAACTAGACAATCAAGTAAGGAACTCCAATTACACCTACCAACAAATATAATATTAGTACAAGAAATAAATAAACAAATTAGAAAAACTCTTGATTGTAAAAATAAATGTAATCCAAACATGCAGATGTTGAGATCTAATTATTATTATTTTTTTTTTCATGAATGTCTTAGAAGGTACTAAATTAAGATAGAGTAGCTTAAGTGAAATGAAAATAAGCCACTAAGGACATGTTTGTTTGGACGGACTGGATTAGGTTGGATTAGTATTCCCATGACTAATAGTCCTAGGACTACGAATCATTTGGATTGTGTATCCTATCTTATGTTTGGATTGAGTTAGGATTATAAGAAGGACTAATAGTCTAGACTTTGGCTTAGTCCTCCAATTTATATCTCTACCCCCTCTGTGGGATTGAATAGTCCATCATATGTGGGATACCATATTCAAATGGATTGCTAGTCTGTACTTCAATTGTTTAACCAAACATCGGATTAATAATTTTATTGGACTATTAGTCTAATCCCAAACTCATGTCCACCCAAACAAACATGGCCTAATGGGACAAACTGAATCCTCCAGTAGCCACATTTATTATATTTAGGCCTCGTTTGACAAATGACTTTTTTAGCCAAAAAGCCAAAAGTTACTAAAAAAGCCAAAAAGCCAACAACCTATACTAAAAAGTCAAAGACTCCATTTTCTCTCTACTTTTACACATCTTTTTGTAAAAAATCAAAAAGTCATCCCAAACATACTAGTTTTGTTTTACGTCACATTTTAACCAAAAAGTCCAAAAGTTACTAAAAAAATCTGTTCCCAAATGAGGCCTTAGTTGTTAGATGGAAGATGGTTTTATATCCAATAGTGGAGAGTACATATTACCAACTTTGGAGCCATTATCTTTTGGTCAAAATTTCATCATAATAAAATTTTAATGCATTAAGAACAATCACAAAAAAATTTCTTTAAAAAGTTTAACATATATCACTACTACTAAAATATATTTAGCGAGTAATTTAACATTTTAAATTTTAAAATAATATAATTTTTTTATTCAGATGTTGGTTTTTAATAAATTTAATATTTTTAGAATCATTTCATCAAAATCTATCAAACAAGATTCATTTGACTATGAAATTCTCAAAAATAAAAAATGCAAAAAAAATATCATTGAGATTGACGTAAATAATAACATGTTACTTTGTCTCACAGTAACATGTTACACTACAAGAAATAACACTTTTGCCGACCAAAAAATTGGTGGCTAAAAGCCCATTTTTAGTCGGCAAAAGTTATTCGGGACTAAATTTTTTGGTCAGCTACTTTGGTCGCCAATTGAGGGTCGGCAAAAGTAATTCGCGACCAAAATTTTGGTTGGTCGGGAAAAGTTGGATTTGCTGACTAAATTTTTGGTCGCTAAATATGTCATTACTGCGACTAATCCATTTTGTCACTAAAACACTTTGGTCGCGAAAAGTGATATTTTCCCGACCAAATATCTTAGTCGCCAATTGTGACATTCCACGACAAAAAAATTTTGGTCGCCAATTGTGACATTCTACGACCAAAAATTTTGGTTGCCAATTGTGACATTCTACGACCTCCTAGTTTGGTCGCCAATTGTCACATTCCACGACCAAAATAATTAGTCGCCAATTGTTACATTCCACAACCAAATTGTTTGGTCGCCGAAAGAAATATTTGCACAACTAAAACTTTAGTCAGCAATAGACCTATTCGCGACCAAATCCTTTGGTTGCCAAAATTAATAATTTTAACGACTACTTATTTAGTCGCTAAATGTGCTTAGTGATACACCGACTACTTTATTTAGTCAGCAAAAGTATAACTGATCTTTCCCAACTAATCAATTGGTCGCCAAAACTAGAAAAACAAAACCAGAATTTGGTCGCAAACATCCAACAAAATAAACCTGTAATTTATAATAATCCATCTAAATTATTCAATATAATCTATAATTTGCAAAAATCATTCAAACCAACAAATAAATTGAATCACGAACATTCAACAAAATACATATATCAACAATTTCTGAACCTGTTTAATTAAAGTCAGCAACTATTATAAGTTTTCATCCACAAATAATTCCAAACTATATATTTTATCTAGCATAAAAATTTAAAACATAACAAGTACTTATTATTATGTTTTAAATTTTATCCATGTGCATCAACCCAAAAATATAACTAGTAGTCTACCAAATACTTTCCATACACACCCATCCAAAAATATAACTACTAGTGTATCCAAAAATATAACAACTAGTCTACCCTAATATTTTCCATATACATCTATACAAAAATATATAATCCTTCCAAAAATACAAAAAGTGCCAATTTGTCTTGTACAATTTAGCTTTGTGCACGAGTTCATCCATCTGTACCAAAGAAAAAGAGAAATAATGTCAGGTAAAATTGGACAAATAATGAAAAATGTCCATAAAAAGTTAAGGTCACATTAGCAAATTAAATGACTATCATTATCAAATTGTAAATAAAACAACAACATTCTTATGTCTATAGCATTACCACTTTGGTATTTCGTTGTTTACTTTTTTGAACGGACTTAAATGTAATTCAAAGAAGAACAAGTCAAAAATAATTAAATAAAACAAAAGTTCAAAATAATATGCAATGGACTTCTCAACTAGCAGAAAAGTGTGGAGTGCTAAACTGTAGTGTGGAGTGCTAATTAACCAGAAAAGTGTAGTTTTTTAGTTTTTCCTATAACTGCTGTAGTGTGGAGTGCTAAACTATTGTGGTGTCTGTCTTGCTATGCTTGGTTTGGGTTGGTATTGGTGTAGATGGGCTACTAATAAAAGGAGTAATTAATGGAGTATAATCAATAACCAAATGGAGTATAATAAAAAACCCAAGAAGTACATAGAGAGAGGGTAGTAACTAATGCTTCAATTTTCCCATAATCCAAACAAACAACAAAATTAAGAATTCAATTAACTAATGCTATCTACTTGTACTACGCTAAGTTGAGTAAAACGTTTTACATTCCCAATTCAAGTAATGCGAAACCTAATAAATTCAAATTTTTCCTTCTCTTTACTAGATTTTCTAGGAAACCAAATGGAGTATAATCAACAACCCAAAAAGCAGATAGAGTTAAGAATCCAATTAAAAAATTACCGTTTACTTCAAAAATGGTGATATAAGGGCTCCAAAAACAGCCCGTGGACTCCAATCTCCTTCTTGCATAGGTGGAAGCCAGAGGCTTTTTTTGCATTGCATTTATCCTTTACCAATATTTATTCTTCTATTACTTTAAATGATTTCAAATGTTTCATGCAAGGTGAGAAAATCACATATCTTGCAATCTTGCAGATCCAGAAATAATTCAGCAGAGGAGAGAAAGTAATGCATAAAAAAAGTGTATAATGAGTAATCTTCCTAATATCCAAATTAAACATATTGTAACGCCCTCAAAATAATACATAAAACCCATCACTTTAGACATGCATTGATGTAAAAGAAACCAACCATTTCTATTCATCAAAGTAGTTCTTACAACAGTATTACATGTTAACAACAAAAGCAAATGCCCTATGGGCTTACAGCTTTCCAAGTCAACACCTGATTACACAAAAGAAGAGTACTAACTCTATACAAGATAAGCCCTTGGCTTGATACATGTAATACAAACAAAATAAACAAAAAGAGTCTTCAACTCTCATCATCATCCAAGCTATGTCCTTGGAGGTGGCATACTACCTGTACCTGAAAATAATGCCCCGTATAGGGTGAGCCAACGCCCAGTAGAAATATGCTAAACACAGTATGAGCAATAACTAAGACATTAGCAATTGATAAATGTTCAATTTCCATAAATCAATTCATAACCCATTTCCATTTCATGACCACTATGTTCATGTTTCATTTCAGTTTTCATTTCTTATCAATTTCACAATTTACATCAACGGCTCAGAACCTAGCCAACCACTTATATGAGACAGTGACTCATATTAAACGTTTCCCATTTTACAATAGATAAACATACTAGTTGTATCAACATCTCAACAGATAAGCATACAAGCTGTATTCACATTTCAACAGACATGCATATTAGCTATATCAACACTTCCAAAGATAAGCGTATGAGTTGTATCAACACTTCCATAGATAAGCATATAAGCTATATCAACACGTTAACTGACAAGCATATGAGCTGTATCAGTGGAGTCCATCCCCTATCTCCTCCTAAACAACATTCGGTTTAGAGGTCCATCCCCTATCTTCCCCTAAACCGTGGAGTACATCCCTTATCTCCTCCCACACACACAACGTATATACACATAGGTCATATACACAATCAATCAATACATAACGTTAATGTATTCTATCAACAGTCATACTCTATGACATATCCAATTGATTAGTTTTAGTTTGCCTAATCATCATACATTGTCTACAACAATCAAAACTACCCTCTACCGGTAGCCCAAGCAATTATTTCTAAACAGATAATAAAAGCACCAACAGATAAAATATCAATGTTTTCAAAAGTGAGTGATTAATAAATCCAACTCCACTATTCTACTATATAATGAGCAAATTTCATTATTCCCAACTCAATTTCATATAATCACAATTTTCCCAAATTAATTATATCAATTAATTTATACAACCAATTAGGGTTTTCTACCCCATGTCCCAATATTGACCCAATGGTCTATATATCAACAACCAACAACAATTTCATTATTTTAAAACTCAAGATACACATTTTAGAATCAAAATAGCAAAACTCCCTTTTAACATTTTGAAACCCTAAGTCCCAAAATTTTCCAACTTCAACACTTTATCAAAAGAACCAAAAATCTATGTCAAAGACCATAAGAGTGAGTAGGAATCCCTACATCAAATGATGACAGCCAACGAAGAAGATGAAGAAAACGGAAATGCTCCAAATCCCGAAATTCTTGGATCAAAAGATAGTCCTCGACGATCAACAACTTTTTTGTAAAGGCCAAAGGTGAGGAGACAACTCCTACTAGATCAATACCTAGAGAGAAGGCAAGGTTCTAGAGAGAAAGGCTCTCAAATGGCGTTTTGGAAAAGTAAGAGAGAGAAAGGAAGTGTAGAAAATGATTAAAAAATGCCCAGCTGCCCTCTGTTATATGACATTCCCGCTCGAGCGGAAAACACAACGCTCGAGCGTCAAGAACAAAAAACTAGGTCCGCTCGAGTGCAATAAAGCCCGCTCGAGCGTCAAGACACAAGAATAAAGCACATCCGCTCGAGCGCGAAAACCAGTCCGCTCGAGCGTAGATTTTCCCCTCCCAGAACTTACACCAAAAATGTACTACCCGCTCGAGCTCCAGAGTACCCGCTCGAGCGTGACCGCTCGAGCGTAAAGAAACTCGCTTGAGCGTGAAAAACATGCTTGCAGAAGTTTTGCAGAGCACCAAAATACTGGGAGTGTGCAATCTCCGCTCGAGCGCAAGAAGACCAGCTCAAGCGGACCTCCTAAAAACTGGGCAACAAGGAATTGAAACCAAAGTCTAACCAACCTGTAACAACTCTGCTGTAGACATCCCATTTTTGACCGTCTTCAAGACTTGGACGTCACCGGTGGGGACACTCGGTGATCATCCATGTTCGTGTTCGTTTTGAGTTCCCGGAGGCCTTGGTTGCGCGCCTGGCCTCAGGATCTCTCAACTTGTTCGTCTTGCGTTTGGTTTCGCACCAAATACTTGTGTTTTTGCTTTGAGGGGTAGGGAATGGCTTGTCTACCATCCCCACACCACATCGGCCTTCCCTTTCCATCACCGGCCATTAATTGCTGACATCGGCCATGGTTTCTTAATACCAGTGGCCGGTCGGCACTCCATATGGCCGGCTGGCTATCTGTTTGGCCGGCGACCTCCTTTTTCGGCCGGTAACACCTTTTTTCCTTCTTCAGGCATGGTGCATGCCAGCTGTGCCAGCTGGAATACACCAAACCTACTCCGGGGCTAACATGTGGCTGTTTTGCCCCTTTTGCCCCCTTTTGGTCAAAGCTTCTTGAGGAAGCTTGACCCTTTGTCAAAGCTTCCTCAAGAAGCTTGGCCAGCTGTCTTAGCTTCCTCAAGAAGCCTTGACCTCCTTGCCCCCTTTGCCCCCTTTTACTTAGCTTCTTTGAGAAGCTTAGAACCATTTCTTTTGCCTATATAAGCACCTCTCTTCTTCCATTATAGAGGGTTAGAGATTTTGAACAAAAAACCAGAGATTATACATATATACATCTGTCATATACTCTCTCTCTCTCTATATATATTTCCCTCTCTCTCATCCTTAGTGTGTGTTTGGAGGCCTAGAAAGTGTGTTTTGACCTTAGTTTTGCACTAAGACACACACCATTACACCTTTCTTCGACCTTGAGGGGCTTTGAGGGTTTGTTTTTGTAGTTTTTGACTGATTTTGGTCAGAAGAGAGTAGCTGGACCAGCTGTTCTTGAAGTGTTCATCAAGGGTAAGACTTTTGCTTTATTTTCCCCAATCTTGCATTAGTTTTTGACCTGCCTTGCATGCTGATTTAAGCTTTGTGTATAACATAAAAAAGTCTTATATTTGCATGCTTGAGATCTTTCATTAAGGTCCTTTTGTGGTTCGGGGTCGACCTCCCCCTCTTAGGCCTTGTTTGGCCCTTTTGGTGCTTTCTTTCTTAAGCTTTGGTTACTCTTGAGTCTTGGCCTTCTCACCACTGAAATCCAGTGGATTTTCAGTGGTGAAGAAGGGGTTTTGAGGTCTTGTAAAGGGGAGGGACACCCCTTTCCCTTGGTCACTCATTTTGCTCATGTTTTGGCTCATAAGGGTAGCATGTATGCTTGGTTGTATTTGGCCCTATTTCAGAGATTTTTGGGTGTTATTTGGGCATATCTTACCTCTATTTTTGGTCAGATTTGTGGTCCCGTACATGCTTAATACACTTGCTTTGTATTCCCCCATTTTGCCTAGAAATGCATCAAGCCATTAGACCATCGTGCTTGCATATTCTTGCCTAGCTTTGTGAAGCTTTTGGTCATGATTTATCATGATTGAGGTTTGTTAGGTGCTGGTTTGGTCATATTTGCCATGTTTGGTATAGCCCCTTTGTATTTTGGCTTGTGAGCCTTGGGTGTGTGAGTCACTAGCATGCTTTAGTTGGGTTGTTTCAATGATTTGGAGTCATTTCATATGCCATTTCAGTCCCTAATCCATGCTTGTATGCCCACATTCATCATCACTTTCTTGCCTTGAAAGGTTGTTCTTTTGTGCCTTGGAAAATATTCATTGTGCATGCCTATGTGTTTAGACATTAGGCTGCCATATCAGTGGGTTTTGAGGACCCTTTTTGCATGCTAAAAATCCATTTTGTATTGAAAAATTCATGTCGTGTTTGCTTGGGGGAGGTGTTGAGCAATGCTCCCATTTTTGGCCTTGAATGCCCATGTTTCGGACTCATTCCTTGGCATGTTTTGACCATGATCTATGTACGCTTTAGTCTTATTTTGGGGTCCCTTGGGACTGTTTTAGGTCATTTTGGTCCTTTAAGGTTCGGTTGACATAGCTTTGGTTTGACCCCCTTTATTGGCTTCAAGTGTTGGTCATTGTGGTATGTCTTGCTTGCATATTTTTGTTTGATTTGGCATCATTCTCTATTCATTTTCAGAGCTTAGCATGTTGGTTTAATGCCCATATATATCGCCTTTAAGTATGCTTAGAGTTGTCCCTTCTTGGACGTTGCGCATGCGAACATTACGCATCCTTATGCATCCTTGTTTGATGATTAAATAACTTAGTTATTATTGTTGTAATTAATTATCGTTATTGTGATTAATTATTGTTATTATAGTTAACCTCGTTTATTTGTAATTGTTGTAGTTGATTAGCTTGAATGGCTAGTTTAGTTGTCATTATTATCCTTTTTGTAATAGCATAGTTAGCTAGTTGATGCTTGAATTTATTTCATTCGGTTTTGTAATAAGAAGTTTAATTCGAACTTTCGAACGTTGATTCGCACCTTCTTGCGCGAGGGAAATGTTGTAATAGGCTGTATGTCTTCCAACCCCACGTCTTTCTCCCTTTTACTTACTTGCTTGTGTTGTGCATTGTTGCCTTACTGTCATCAACCCCCTTGACCTCAACATGATAGGGTGTTGGCATTCATGTGTTTTGGTTTGCATGCATTTACATCAAAGTTGCTAACTTGGCCTCTTAGGCCATCATGCATCAAAAGTGCACAATTGATGGCCCGAGGGTCGATGGTCATGCTCCCTTGAGTCCCTTACATGATAGGGAGTGTGCCCATGCTCACATTTGCTCGAAAATTCCATGCCATACACTGCTTGCCCTCTGCTGCTGTCAACTGCAGGTCTCAACAGGAAGATTTGGCCGGCCGACAATGATGAGTGCCGACCGGCAAAGAATTTTGGCCGAGAGCAAAATCTTTAGCCGATAACCTCATTCCCATGTCTGGTGACCTTTTGATTCGGCCGGTGGAACTCCACTGCACTCAGAATGAATTTCAGAACAGTTCAGGAGACTTTCATAAATTTCATAGGGGTAGGGCAGTGTTAACAGAGGCAACAGTGCTATGGCAGCAAATTTCCGGGCGAGACGAGTCAATCTTGCATCATTCGCGCATCCCGAGGCGGGGGCTGTGGCCACCTTCCATTTGCATTTAATTTATTAATTAAATTAGAAGTTTTGTAATAATTAATTTAATATTATTTATTCAGACACCCTTTTCGACCATTCGACCTAGTGCATATCGAAATCCATAGTGACCATTCCAAATTAGGACAGGTTGCTTACCCGATGTTAGGTTGTTTGAAAACTGCTGCGTGCATAGTGAAACCCTAGCTCCTGACAAAATAGGATAGGGAAACCCTACCCCTCTATAGGGGTATTTTGGCTCTCTTTACTTGCTATGTGTTTTGGAGTGTATCTATGCAGGGGAACACACATATCAGCTCGCAAGTTTGAGTGCCAGGCCTGCGGGCATCAGTGTTTTTGGGAATCAGTCATCTATGGGTATCAGATTTAGACTTTGGGACAGCAATTTGGAAACGGTGATTAGTGATTAAGGAACAGTACCTTCAGCTTATGGGCAATTTGTTGTGACACCCAACTGCGTGTTGTGTTTATTTTACGTTGTTACGTTGTCCAATTGCCCGTTTATTTATTTACTTTATTTATCTTTTTACTAGGTAGTCGAGCACAATTGCTTCTGACCTAGTAGATATTCCCCAAGCACTCTGGATTAGAGGTCGTCGGCTCCATCGATTTGAGGATCTGGTAGACAGACAACCAGTGTACCACTCTTTACCCCCGGTTACTAGACGGAGGGCAGTTAGGCAGAGGATATCAGTTCAGCAGTCAGTACAGAGGGCTTTGTCTACCCCACCTGAGTAAAGTAAGGATCAGGGTTCTGTTTCACCCACAGAGAGGGAACATATACCGATAATTCAGTCAGAACAGAACAGTATGGCTAGTTTAGAGGAGATGGTGCGCCAACTCCAAGAAAGCATGAAAGTGATGCAGCAGGATGCTGTCCGACAGGCAGAGTTCGCCAAACAACAAGCCACAGTTATGAATGAACAAGCAGAGTTAATCGTAAGGTTACAGCAGCAAACCGGAGCATCTGCTTCACAGCAAGTCCCTCCCCCGCCAGGAATTCCCACCCCCGGGGAGACAGCTAATGATTCAGAATTGACTTCACGGTGCCACATTTTCCCACGGGACCACCTCCAACCCCCGGATTTACCCCAAATCCAACCCCAGTGTATCCAAAACACCCAACAAATCCTACCGACTACTCCCTTGAGTTCGAGACACATACCCACAGCTGAAGTCTGCAGCAAAGCAAAGCTCGAATAATCTTGTTCAAAAGATCTAGACAATGACCATCCACTGACATCAGATACTAATGGTATATCCGAACGCAGCCTGTGACCTGGCATCTGACAGATTTATAAAATGCCGCACATATACGATTTGATGGTCCGGGACCTTCATGTGTCACCGTTAAGATTGTTTTCAGACATCTTAAGGCCAATGGGCCTTGCAGACTTCTCGAACTTGCCGTTTGGTCGTCCAACCACTGTCAGGCTGTGGCAGCCATTTCGTTATGCCAAATAGAAGATGTCATTCCAGAGAAAACTGGACGAATCCGCACGACAGCCATTCATACTACCAATACTCATTACAATACACAAATCGAGATACAATCCCGTTATCCTTCGAGACAACAAGCAAGAGCCTAAAGAGAGCTTCTCAGAATCCGTGACTAGATGGCGGGCCAAGGCTTCGATGATGACCTTAAGGCCTACAGGCAAAGGCCAGATTCGGATGATTGTGCGCAATCTTCAGCCGAAGTTGATGCAAAAGATGATTGTACTCCCCTTCCCTACCTTTTCTGATCTACATGAAATGGGGTTGCAGATTGAGGATGCCTTAAAGCAAGGCTTAATTGATAATGACCGGGAGCAACCCCGAAGAACTTTCAACCGCAACACTAATGCAGGTCCGAGCGGTACTACAACTACAAGAGCCTCCGAAGTGAGCATGGTCACCACCAACCCCCCTCCAAGAACCATGGCAGCTACGCCATTCTCCGGCGCGTCCAGAAGCCATAACCAAATGGCCAAGTACCCACCCAAAAACACGAGAACCTTCGCTCCACTATATATGCCCCTATCCAAAGCTCTGGGGGTTTTTAATCAGAAAGGGCATCTGAAGCCCTTAGAACCGCGGCCCCTACCAGAAAGACTTCCCCCTACCCACAACCCAGCCAAATATCGCGCATTTCACCAACAGCACGGTCATGACACCGATCTGTGCTTCCGATTACGTCATGAGATTCAAGATCTCATTGATAATGGGGTGGTTCTGCCTCCCGAGAAACCCAATGTTACAACAAACCCTCTCCCCACACATAACCAAGCTCCACCGCCTAAAAGGATCAACTTTATCCAAACTGGGGTCGTGCCTTACGATCCTAGCATCTATATCAGTCCTTCCCACCTGCCTAAATCAGAGGTACTCCTTCCCGACTGCACCGACTTGTGCATGATGGACACCTCCATGACCTGACCTAAGCCAATGGTGATGACTATCGAGAACAAGGGAGAGGAGATCCCAAAGGAGAAGAAGGTTGTTGAGTCAAAATCTGCAGAATCTGGGAGTCGTGTTGAGAAGACATATAGTCCGGGTGACTACATTTCATCAATAGACCAGGATGGGCCAGATGTGGAATTACCAACAGGAGGAGAACTGTGTGTGATCCAAGGGGATAGTCTGGGACAGGGAACAGATGATTTAAAGGCTGTGGAAGAAGACCTTGCCAATCTCCAGTTTTACAGTGACCAAG
>NW_021024795.1:1851923-1879525 GCF_004153795.1 Camellia sinensis | reverse complement strand
CTTTCCCGACATTGATTCCGGTTAGCTCCTTTATGGGTCCGACAAGACTCTGTAAACTGTCCCGACATTGATTCCGGTTAGTTTCTACAAGGGTCTATGTTTGTTGCAGGAACTGAGGCTTAGTTCTCATTTGATTAGTGACTTTAGCACTGAAAATTCTTCACTAATAACTGATGGTGCTTTTAGTACTGCATGGCTGAAGAATTTTCAGAAGCCAATGGGTTCCTTGGTTTTCTCCCAAGAGAATGGATCTGGAAGCAAGTATGATGCTTTTCATTTCTGTGCACAGCCAAATTCTATTCCTGGGTCAGTACTGCAATTATTAGGTTCTTCATACTTAGTTCGAGCAATTGCATGGGAGATATACGGCAGGTGATCTTTGATAATGGCCCCTCTTCTCTCTGTGATTCTTGTTTTATGTTAACTTGGCTTAAACTTTTTTTTCATCTTGCTATGCAACTTCTTTATTAATGTAGTTAAATACATGCTGAATTCATACAAGAGGTTTAGTTTATCTTATGCTGAAGGTACTTGGACCATATTAATGAGATGACATGTGATGAAAACTTCT
Organism: Camellia sinensis; assembly: GCF_004153795.1. Taxonomy (NCBI): domain Eukaryota; kingdom Viridiplantae; phylum Streptophyta; class Magnoliopsida; order Ericales; family Theaceae; genus Camellia; species Camellia sinensis. Next base: position 1,878,954 of record NW_021024795.1, on the reverse strand, counting down.
TTAGTTTGTCTTATGCTGAAGATACTTGGTCCATGTTACTTGATAAGATGTGGTGAAAACATGTTTTTTTCCTTCAAAAATAAAAAAAAATCTGGTCAGGTGGAGCTGTGGTTCTGATGGATCTAGATGGCCTAGAGTTCTCCCAACCGATCAACATGGACAAGTTGAAGAAATATTATCACTGAGAGGCTCGCTAGGCCGAAAACCCGAAAGGACGACCTAGGCAAAAGTTAGAGCATTAAAAAAATTAGAAAATATAAAAAAACTGAACTGAGCTCACAAGGTTGAAAACCCGCAAAGGGCGGCCTTGGCAAAAATTAGAGCGTAAAAGGAGAGTGAAAATACTCGAGTGAACCTAAGCCTGAACTACGTAAGGCTTGATTCCCATCTTTGGGATACGTAGGCAGCTTCATCCTGAAGTTCAGCCATAAACTTTTCCCCGATCAGCTTTGTCCATTTGATCATCTCGGTCATCTTTGTCTATTCAACATTCAAGAGTTCGGTTATGATCTCCGGTACAGTGTTATTCAGACTAGGGGCAACTTTCCGTTGCCATGTAGTGCTGCGGTACTATTCAGACTAGGGGCAACTTTCCAGTTGCTGGGATCCGGGGTTTGTGCATCTCAGTGACAGATCTCAGGCGTGTCTAGTTCTGATCCATATCGAAAATAGTTTTGAAAAGTTTTGATAAAAGTTGACTTTGTTCAAATTAATCTTTTTACAACTAAGACCATCTCTAGACCAAGATGGGAAATTTTCAGTACCATGACCTTCAAAGTTCATTGATTTCAGTACAGAGTCCTCCTGCTCTTGCATACAAATTGAAGTTGCTTTTTATTACATTCATTAAGAAAACTTGAAAGTACTAATAAAGCAATAAATCTGGGGCATAGATAAGTCAGGTGTTCCTGCGCCCCCTCCCAGAGCTGATCGAAGCCTTTAATGCCAAGCTGGGCCCTTCCTGTGTCTCTTCATTGAGCCAATCCAAGCACTCATCAGACAAAGTGCAACTGAAAGTAGGAGCGGGGGCCAGGAGTTCTCTTGTCCTCCACGCTGTGGCCTGCCGAGCGAGCTGCACACCTCGGGCTGGGAATGCAGCTGGATACTCTATCCCCCCTGTCGGACAGGTCTGATCGTGGCCAAACTGGCGCTGGAACCGAAACGGGAAATAGAATACGCAGTGGGTCAAGCCAATCAACTGAATCCTGATCTGTCGGGACATGCTGTAGCCCATTGTCGGTAGATTGAGCCAAAGCCACCGCCAAGCAATGCGGTCTGAGGACAGGCTTCACATCCAATCAAACCACCATCCCTCGTCAAGGGCGTTGACTAGACGTTTCCTGAAGAAGTAGCCGCGAGCTGAGTATGCTGGGCAAGAGTCCACAACCAGCAACTTATCCATCAACCACACCTGGAAAGGGATGAAAAATGAGAGAATAAAGAATAGAGGGAAGTACGATGAGAGAAAAGTGAGAAAAGGGATTTTGTGAGAAAAACCGAGCTTGAGGGTCGAGTGATGTGAGCAATACATATGTGAGATTGGGTGGGAAACATTACCTGCAGCAGTAGTGGACTCCCCGCAAATCTGGTCGTCTCTCGGTGATAAAAGGCATCCAAGCCCATCAACGTCTCGACCAGAGTCATGGCAATGCAGCCCTTGCCCTCTTTCAAGCCTTGGGTAACCTCAATCAACCGGACGCTAGATCTCCCGGAGCCTGAGGAAAACAGAAAATGAGATAGTATGCACAAACAGAGGGCATGTCGCCGGAAGCCTTGCCAATGATGGTCGCCGCGGTCACCGGTATCCGAAAACCGATGAATCAAACTCAGAATATCTAGCATTCCGTCACAAATCAGAGATCGAGCGTCATACATAGTGAGTCCACACATTCGCCCTAAGGTCTGAACATGACCAAAGTTAAGCTGGGGTAAGATCTCCTCGTCACGCTCGGATTCCATTAAAACTTGAAAATCTTCGAAGGTAGGGCATACCTCTTGCCCGCTAAAGCTAAAGACATGAGTCACCGGGTTCCAAAACCTCACTGCGGCATGAAGAAATGAAAAGTGCAGCGGAGTGCGACTTAGAGTGAATAGTGCATTTATGCCGAAACCCCAGAAATTCAGCTTTTCCGAGCCATCCGAGTTGTTAATCCAGGATGGGAGATTCTGGGCAAGAAATCCCTCCATTTCGAGCAAAATTGAGTAGAACTACGAAGCTGGGGCCTTTTGTAGGGGATAAGATTGAGGGGAGGACAGGTGTCAACATTCTGGTGATTCTTTCATTAATGGGCGGCCAGCCAAATATAGTGCCGACCGACCACCACTTTTGGCCGATAAATCAAAGATTCTGGCCGATGGCCATTTCTTGAAGCCGGTGGCTTTTTCCCGTGGCAGGTGGTCTTCCTCTTTGCTCCCTGAGCTGTTTATAAGTTGAAACATGCTGAGAATTTGGAGAATGCCACCACTTCCAAGGCCCTCCGATGATGGATTTTGCGGCGTCACGCCCATTTGCTTATCGAGTTGTTGTAAATTTGCTTATCGAGGTGTATTTCACTCTTTTCAAGTCTTTGTTGCTTGTCGAGTTGTACTCGCACTTGGCTAGCTTATTGAGTTTCCTTGCTTTGCTTATCGAGTTGTAAGTCAGTTCACTACCTGATTATTACGATGCGAATGCTCAATTTTCAAACCAAGTTCAATTTCATTCACATTGTTATGTGATACCATGCGATGCAATGCATAGGAAGCACAAATGTAACATCATTTTGAACAAAATGGTTATTTCATTTCCCTCATATGTTTTGCAAAATACACATTTTTGAAAAGGTAAAACCTGCCTAAGGCAGTGCAATGTGTTTAAACTACTAGTAAAAAGGAAAGTAAAGCAAAAAAGAAGAGCGGGGCAGCAAAGTATCGGAATTGATACTAGTAACCTCCCCTTGTGGTCAATGCACCTCCCGCGCCCTTGTTCGGGTCAACTATGTGGTTTGGTTGCCTTCATTACTCGAGACAGTGCAAGGAAGTACACTTTCGGAACATTAGTAGGCCTTCGAGTTGACCTCAAGCCGTGTCTTCTATGAGCGATGCTCGATACGCGCAAGGAACGTCCCTTCCCGTATCCTTTTCGTATCTTGTGAATTCCACAAATCGCTTCAATTATACCATGTTACAGTGCTTGGCAATTCAACATCATGAATAACTGGTCCTTACCATATTTCAAGTTTCTTTGCACATTGCTTGCGTAGACCGCATGCTTTACTTACATGTGTTCAATTTCAAGTTCCTTTTATACACATTGCTTGAGTAGACCCATGCTTTACTTACATGTGTTCAATTTCAAATTCCTTTTTATGCACATTGCTTGCGTAGACCGCATGCTTTACTCACATGTGTTCAATTTCAAGTTCCTTTTATACACATTGCTTGCGTAGACCGCATGCTTTACTTACATGTGTTCAATTTCAAATTCCTTTTTTACACATTGCATGCGTAAACCGCATGCTTTACTTACATGTGTTCAAGTTTCTTCATACACATTGTGCACGTTGTCACGTGTTCTTTACTTACATGTGTTTGTGCCTTCACGGCATTGTTATGCGTCCCACTCAACTTGCGTTGTCACGCACTTTCGATTGCATGTTATGTATGTTGCTAACAATATTGTACCTGTTAAGTTTACTTTCTTTTCAGGCACGATATTGTATGTACGGTTCATTCGAGGCTGGTGCAACCAAACGAACCGGACAGGTATTGTATCCTCTGCGTGAGACGTATTGAGAATTGCATAATTCTCGTACATCCTTTCTGCATTGTAGTGTAGTTTGGTGTATGCTAGCTTAAAACTGTCGCATGTTATGCTTCGTTACAGCTTTCTTTGCATGATCATAAGTTATGTTCGGCTTTGTGCATTGTCTTGCATTTTGCCCCTGCCTTTGGGCGCATATCTTGTTTGCCTTGCATGTTTGTCTAAGTCTTCGGCCTGGTCAAAAATGGGTCGTCTTTGGGCTTTGACAATCACTCCCATCATTGTTATGACTTTCGAGTTCTGTCAAAGAGGGGCAACTGTAGACACTCCATTTTTGACTGTCCTCAAGACTTGGACGTCACCGATGGGGACACTCGGTGATCATCCATGTTCGTTTTCGTTTTGAGTTCCCGGAGGCCTTAGTTGCGTGCCTTGCCTCAGGATCTCTCAACTTGTTCGTCTTGCATTTGGTTTCGCACCAAATACTTGTGTTTTTGCTTTGAGGGGTAGGGAATGGCTTGTTGACCATCCCCACACCCCATCGGCCTTCCCTTTGCATCACCGGCCATTAATTGCTGACACCAGCCATGGTTTCTTAATACCAATGGCCGGTCGGCACTCCATATGGCCGGCCGGCAATCTGTTTGGCCGGCGACCTCCTTTTTCGGCCGGTAACACCTTTTTGCCTTCTTCAGGCATGGTGCATGCCAGCTGTGCCAGCTGGAATACACCAAACCTACCCCGGGGCTAACATGTGGCTGTTTTGCCCCTTTTGCCCCCTTTTGGTGAAAGCTTCTTGAGGAAGCTTGACCCTTTGTCAAAGCTTCCTCAAGAAGCTTGGCCAGCTGTCTTAGCTTCCTCAAGAAGCCTTGACCTCCTTGCCCCCTTTGCCCCCTTTTACTTAGCTTCTTTGAGAAGCTTAGAACTATTTCTTTTGCCTATATAAGCACCTCTCTTCTTCCATTGTAGAGGGTTAGAGATTTTGAACAAAAAACCAGAGATTATACATATATACATCTGTCATATACTCTCTCTCTATATATATATTTCCCTCTATCTCATCTTTGGTGTGTGTTTGGAGGCCTAGAAAGTGTGTTTTGACCTTAGTTTTGCACTAAGACACACACCATTACACCTTGCTTCGACCTTGAGGGGCTTTGAGGGTTTGTTTTTGAAGTTTTGGACTGATTTTGGTCAGAAGAGAGTAGCTGGACCAGCTGCTCTTGAAGTGTTCTTCAAGGGTAAGACTTTTGCTTTATTTTCCCCAATCTTGCATTAGTTTTTGACCTGCCTTGCATGCTGATTTAAGCTTTGTGTATAACATGAAAAAGTCTTGTATTTGCATGCTTGAGATCTTTCATTAAGGTCCTTTTGTGGTTCGGGGTCGACCTCCCCCTCTTAGGCCTTGTTTGGCCCTTTTGGTGCTTTCTTTCTTAAGCTTTGGTTACTCTTGAGTCTTGGGCCTCTCACCACTAAAATCCAGTGGATTTTCAGTGGTGAAGAAGGATTTTGAGTCTTGTAAAGGGAGGGACACCCCTCTCCCTTGGTCTCTCATTTGCTCATGTTGGCTCATAAGAGGTAGCATGTATGCTTGGTTGTATTTGGCCCTATTTCAAGAGATTTTTGGGTGTTATTTGGGGCATATCTTACCTCTTTTTTTGGTCAGATTTGTGGTCCCTTACATGCTTAATACACTTGTTTTGTATTCCCCATTTTGCCTAGAAATGCATCTAGCCATTAGACCATCGTGCTTGCATATTCTTGCCTAGCTTTGTGAGCTTTTGGTCATGATTTATCATGATTGAGGTCAGTTGGGTGCTGGTTTGGTCGTATTTTCCATGTTTGGTATAGCCCCTTTGTATTTTGGCTTGTGAGCCTTGGGTGTGTGAGTCACTAGCATGCTTAGTTGGGTTGTTTCAATGATTTTGAGTTATTTCATATGCCATTTCAGTCCCTAATCCATGCTTGTATGCCCACTTCATTATCACTTTCTTGCCTGAAAAGGTTGTTCTTTTGTGCCTTGGAAAATGGTCATTGTGCATGCCTATGTGTTTAGACATTAGGCTGCCATATCAGTGGGTTTTGAGGGCCCTTTTTGCATGCTAAAACTCCATTTTGTATTGAAAAAATTCATGTCGTGTTTGCTTGGGGGAGGTGTTGACAATGCTCCCATTTTTGGCCTTGAATGCCCATGTTTCGGACTCATTCCTTGGCATGTTTTGACCATGATCTATATACGCTTTAGTCTTGTTTTGGGGTCCCTTGGAACTGTGTTTAGGTCATTTTGGTCCTTTAAGTTCGGTTGACATAGCTTTGTGTTGACCCCCTTTATTGGCTTCAAGTTTTGGTCATTGTGGTTTGTCTTGCTTGCATATTTTTGTTTGATTTGGCATCATTCTCTATTCATTTTCAGAGCTTAGCATTGTTGGTTTAATGCCCATATATATCGCCTTTAAGTATGCTTAGAGTTGTCCCTTTTTATTGCTTAGGTGATGGACCTTGATGTGTGCATGCTTGCATGTATCATTTTGCTCTTGTGTATCATCTTAGGCCACTGTTTTGGGGGTGGGCTGAGGTTCCTCTCATTTCAGTATAAGTCCGTCTTTGCATATTTGCATGCTTGCATGTTGTATTGCATTTGTTGGCCTTACATTGTATCATTTTTGCACGTTTGCATGTTGTTAGTTAATGGCATTACTTAGTCTTGTTGTATGCTTGATATGTCCATATTGCATTAGTCTAGCATGCAGGATTAGATAGTGTCATGTTGCATTAGCTTAGCATGTTCATGTTATCTTGCATGAGTTGCATCACTTTTCATTGTATATTGCATCCATGCATAACATTTGGCTTGGTTTGGGGTGTCAAGCCAAGTATGAGGATTGAGGAGTGTTCATACTCCATAGATGTAACACATCTCAACCCTCGGTCATCAATCCCCATGACCTCAACATGATAGGGTTGTTGCATTCATTTCTTTTTTTTTTTTTTTTTTTGCATGCATTTACATCAAAGTTGCTAACTTGGCCTCTTAGGCCATCATGCCGTCAAAAGTGCACAATTGATGGCCCGAGGGTCGAGGGTCATGCTCCCTTGAGTTCCCTTGCATGATAGGGAGTGTGCCCATGCTCACATTTGCTCGAAAATCTCCCATGACATACACTGCTTGCCCTCTGCTGCTGTCAACTGCAGGTTGTAGCAGGAAGATTTGGCCGGCCGGCAATGATGAGTGCCGACCGGCAAAGAATTTTGGCCGAGAGCAAAATCTTTAGCCGATAACCTCATTCCCATGGCCGGTGGCCTTTTGATTCGGCCGGTGGAACTCCACTGCACTCAGAATGAATTTCAGAACAGTTCAGGAGACTTTCATAAATTTCAGAGGGGCAGGGCAATGTCAACAGAGGCAACAGTGCTATGGCAGCAAATTTTCGGGCGAGACGAGTCAAACTTGTATCATTCGCGCATCTCGAGGCGGGGGCTATGGCCACCTTCCATTTGCATTTAATTTATTAATTAAATTAGAAGTTTTGTAATAATTAATTTAGAATTATTTATTCGAACTGTAATATTTATTTGGACCCTCCGAGCGAGGGCAATTGTGTAATAGGTGTGCGTGAGTGTGTGTATGTCTTCCAACCCCACGTCTTTCTTCCCTTTTATTTATCCGCTTATGATGGTAGACTAGGGCATATTTAAATTAGCATACCTTATGCTATGCATGCGTGCATTCATACATTTGTCTTGTATACACCGGGCTCGGCGCATCATTCTAATTGCATTTGTATTTCAATTCCAAATTGAATACATGTTAGTTGTAGCATTTCATATGTCATTGTAGATTAGCCGAGCCTATCTTAGTTGCATTTTGCATGTGTTGCATTAGCCATTTTAATATGAACTAGGATCATGCATATGATTACTAACTAGTTTTTGTTTTGGCTCGGAGTACTCAGTAAGCATTTATGCTTTAGCATACCGCATGCGTGTGAGTGTTGCCATAACAGCATGATTACCATGAGGCTAGCTGCTTATGTGATATAACTGCTCAAATGCCTGTGGATGGAGGTTGAATTACCTAAATTGGAATAATGCATTAAAACTATGAATTTTTTAAGCCCAGTAGATAGTGGCAAAACCATCTTTTCTAAAAGCCCACTCGAGGGTGGCAAAACCTGCATTTTAGCCTACTTGCGAGCAGTAAACCATCTTCAAAACGAACATGCAATGTTTGTTCCAATTTAGGCGATTTGATCTATACTTGTTTGCTGTGCGCATAACATAGTAATTCTAGGCTAATAAATGGAATAAGAACACATAACGTTTTAAAAAACGGATATCATGGTTAGTAGAGGCCGATCTTCGGATCGGGCGAGAGGGGGTGCTCATAGCTGACCTTCCCCAATCGTACCCTAGCTCCCGAGCCGAGGCAACTTTGGTGATGACGGACACGTGGCCTTTGGCACTGAATCAGGGTTTCCTGAATTCCCCCTTAAAAAACTATTTAGGTGGCGACTCTCTATCTGGCAAAGCAGCCCATGTTTGGCACTTCTTTTCTAAAAATCAGTTTTCTCAAAACGATTTGCCGGATTTGGACTCTTTGGTTCAGATTAAGAACCGTGACACAAATTGAGTCCGAACTGTAGCACGAAGGCGTCACGCGGGCGCGTCTATATCTGCCCAATACATCCTAAAACTCAATTAATCGGAATTAAAGGATGACAACAAGGTATACAACCACCAACATCACAGAACCAAAGTCCGGAAAACAACAGATACAGAAAGGAAAAACCAGGATCGCTATAACCTTCCCCCCTTAAAGAATTTCGTCCCCGAAATTAAATACAGGTTTTTCAAAAACAAGATTTTCTCAATTCCCAACATTATTACAATGCGAAATTCAACAACTCGACCCATTACCGGTCATTCCATCTCTATTCAAGAGGCAATTCACCATATATCTCAATATGTATTAACAACATGCTTTCCTCGAAATTCAACAATTTCTATATACATGTTTCACTATTCTATATCATATTTCACATTGATGATATATCTCCATTTCTACAATACACTTAACATATATAATGTTATAACAAACTTCCATTTCAAGGCAAGTTCTACAATACTTCCATAAACCAAAACATCCACAATGTTTTACAACTTAAGACATATATAATGCTCTTAAAGTTCAACGATATTACAAAATTACCAATGCATGGTTACACATCAACAAACAAGTCTGGATATTTCTCGTGGACTTCCAACTCACGTTCCCAAGTGGCTTCCTCCACTCCATGATGTTTCCACAAAACCTTTACCAAAGGGATGGTCTTGCTAGGCAGGACTTGATCTCGCCTATCCAAGACCCGAACCGGTCTTTCTTCATACGAGGCATCCTCATCTACCTCTAAGTCGGTCCAATCTAACACATGGGATGGATCCGGCTCATACTTTCGAAGCATACTCACATGAAACACGTTATGCACTTCGGACAACTGCGGTGGTAAAGCTAAACGATAAGCAACCTCCCCAATCCTCTCAAGGATCTCGAAGGGACCAATAAACCTAGGGGATAACTTCCCACTCTTCCCAAACCTCATCAAACCTCACCTAGGTGATATTTTCAAGAAGACATGACCACCTACCTCAAACGCCAAAGGCCTCCTCCTACGGTCGGCATAACTCTTTTGGCGACTCTGGGCTGTAACAAGCCTCCTACGGATAAGCTCAACTTTCTCCGTCATCTCCCTAACCAACTCCGAACCCAACAAAGGTGCATCACCCACCACGAATTCTCTTTGCAAGCACCTAAATATAGACAGTGTGACATAAGAATGAGTTTTTTGAGTTTTTTTCATGATAATTGAGTGATGTATCTTATACATCTCATGTAATTGATGAACAATTCAAGGAATATTTGTTTGTGATCATTCTTCAGCGTTATTTCAATGGAATCCGAACCAAGTTTTAAGCTACAAACCTTGAAAGCAAATAGGATTGAAGATAGCATAGTGTCTCTAGATCAACCAAGTGTGGATTCATTGGGAGGTAGATTGGGTAAGATGTCCTATTGTAATCTTTATGATTTTTCTTAGTAAATTTGCTTAGCCTTTATGGCCCCTGATTTTTGACAATTGCAATTGGTGAACTCCAACTGAAAATTGGTGAATTCCACGTTAAAATATCGTGTTCCATCTATTGATTTCAGAGTTTAAAACTAAATCAATTCCATTGAACATGAGAATTGATTTGTCATAATGTGTTGAGAAACCCGCTGGCCTCTGATGTTCGGCCTTCACTTGCTGGCAAGTAAGGCACTTAGATACGAAGCCTGCCACATCTCTCTTCATACCTCGTCACCAAAATTGGCGACCCAAATCCTGATACATCTTAGTACCTCCCGGATGCACCGCAAGGCGCGAATGGTGAAACTCTCGGAGTACTTCCTCTCGGCAAGACTCCGGTACAAACAAACGGTTTCGGTATCTCACACTCAGGTCGGGATACACCGTCAAACCCTTCTCAACCTTCCCACTGGAGATCTTCTCTCGGAGGGATTCTACCTCAAGGTCACCTCTCTGTGCCTCTAACACTCTAATCACAAGTGTAGGTTGCGCAACAACGGAAGACAAGGCCGCAGCCTCAACAGATTCACCCAGAAGTAAATCAAACTCACCAAGCACACCCAACATCTCCCATTTCTGGATGGCTATACAAGCTACATCACTAATGGGTTTCCTACTAAGGGCATCGACCACAACATTGGCCTTTCCCGGGTGATAGTGCAACTCAAAATCATAGTCCTCAATGAAGTCCATCCATCTCTTCTGCCTCAAATTCAAGTCTCTCTGTGTAAACAGATACTTCAAACTCTTGTGGTCCGAGAACAGCTCGAACCTCTAACCATAAAGGTAGTGCCTCCAAATCTTCAATGCGAAGATCACTGCTGGTAACTCTAGGTCGTGTGTAGGGTAATTCTTCTCGTGTATTTTCAACTGACGTGAGCCATAAGCTACCACCTTCCCTTCTTGCATCAACACACAACCCAAACCCTCTCGTGAGGCATCACAATAAACCGCATAACCCAACGGAATAATCAAAACTGGAGTGGTGGTCAATCTTACTTTCAACTCCTAGAACAACTTTTCGCAAGTCTCACTCCACACAAACTTGACCCCTTTCCACGTCAATCTAGTCAACAGCGAAGCTAGCCTGGAGAAATCTTTCACAAACCGACGGTAATACCCAGCTAATCCCAGAAAACTGCGGATCTCAAACACACTCTTAGGCTGTGCCCAATCTTGCACTGCCTCTACCTTGGATGTATCAACAGACACCCCTTCCTTGGATACCACATGGCCTAAGAATTTGACCTCTCCTAGCCAGAACTCACACTTCTCAAACTTGGCATACAGCCTATGGGCTCTAAGCAATTCAAGCACCACTCTCAAGTGTTCCTCGTGCTCCTCCTCAGAAGGTGAATAGATAAGAATGTCGTCCACGAAAATGACCACAAATCGATCTAAGAATTCCAAGAAGATCTGGTTCATCAAGTCCATAAAGACTGCTGGTGCATTGGTAAGCCCGAATGGCATCACTAGAAACTCATAATGGCCATACCGCATACGGAATGCCATCTTAGGAATATCCTCCTCCCTGACCCTCAACTGGTGGTAACCCGATCTCAAGTCTATCTTAGAGAAACAATGGGAACCCTTCAACAGGTCAAACAAATCATCTATACGGGGCATAGGGTACTTATTCTTAACCGTAGCCCGATTCAACTTTCGGTAGTCGATACACAATCTCAAGGCATCATCTTTCTTTTTAACAAAGAGGGTCGGTGCTCCCCACGGCGAAACACTAGGGCGAACAAAGCCCTTATCTAGCAATTCCAGGAGCTGAATCTTCAACTCACTCAACTCGGCTAGGGCAAAACAATAAGGTGCCATAGAAATCGGCGCTGTGCCGGGCACTAAATCAATAGAGAACTCTATCTCTCGGTGAGGTGGCAAACTAACGAGATCCTCGGGAAAAACATCTGAATACTCACAAACCACCCTCGGCAATACAATCTGGGTCTCATCACACTCACCACTCATAAAGCTAGCAAGTAGACCACTAAGCTTATTTCGCCCTCGCGGATCATGCATCAGTGGCAACACACTACCAACCCGATCCCCCAAGAAATGGAAACACACCCCGTTTAAGGTACAAACTGTGACCCTCTGACGGTAGCAATCAATAACAGCCCGGTAAGACGATAGCCAGTCCATACCCAAAATAACATCAAAACCCTTCATGGGCATGACCACAAAAGGAAAAGGAAGCCTATATTCAGCGACCTCTATATCACAACCTCTACATCTGTGTTTCAAAATCAATTCACCCCCAACAGGTGATACAACACAAATAGGAGATGCTAACTGTGCCAACTCCAACTCCAACACAGATGTGAATGCAGTAGATACAAAAGAATGAGATGCACCCGTATCAATCAATACACTAGCAACCGAGTTGCAAAACAGAAAGGTACCTCTCACTACTGATGGAGCCGATACTAGGTCCTGCGCGGTAACAGCATACACGCGCCCTGTACGCCCCTGATCCACCTGCTCACCTCTAGGAGCAAAAGACTGCTGCACTGACTGGGATAACAAAACTCCCGGATTGGCACTCGAGGCCTGCACAGACTAAGCTGGCTGATAACTCTGCGTCTCCCTAGAACCAGACACTCCTGAAGTGGCACTCAACTGTGGGCAATACCTCTTCAGGTGCCCAGGCTAACCACACTGATAGCAAGACAAAGGCTGGCCCCTGCCCTGACTCTGGCCCTGAGGTCTAGCTGAAGAAGAAGCAGCTCGCTGACCCCCTCCCTTCTGCGGGCAAACCGAAGACTTATGACCCAGCTGGCCACACGCAAAACAAGTCAAGCCTCCCTGACTTCCTCTCCCAGAGCCCGCACTCGGCACTGGAAAGGTCGATCTAGCCAAACCACCCTTAGACTGCTGAGGGTTAGAACCCCTCTGTCTCCTGCCGTCACCCTGACCATCTTGGCTCCTCTTGGAGCCTCTCTGCCCTTCATCCTCTTCCTGCATCATAATCTCCATATGAGTTGCATCATCAACCAAACGTCTGTACTCTCGGATAAAGGACCCTCCATCTCTCAGCTTGAGTCCACGCCTCAACTTCCATTCAAACTCAAAGCAACGGCGTTTCTCGAACGCCACAAGTTCAGGTGCGAACCTAGACAAACTAGTAAAAGTAGCCTCAAACTCGGGCACTGACAAGCCCTGCTGTTTAAGCTGGCAAAACTGTTCCCTCAGCTTCTCCCTTGCAGTTGAAGATAAAAACTTATCCTGGAAAGTATTCACAAACGCCTCCTATGCACCACCAACACTGCCCTTCTCGTGCTTCCACTATTGACCCGCATCTCCCTTCAGTTGGAAGGATGCCAAGGTCACCTTTAAAGCCCCGTCCTCGATGCCAAGCATCTCGAACATCTTCTCCATCTGTTCCAACCACTCGTCAGCCTTAAGTGGCTCCTTCGGATCCCCAACAAACTCGTCCGGATTGGACCGGAGGAATTCCCTCTTCAAGAAGGAAGGCCCTGCCTCAGCTGCGTGGGCCTGTTCCTGATTCCCTGCTCTAAGAATACCTAAAGCTCCTGCTATCTCTCGGGCCAAGGCACTCATAGCCTGCTGACCCGCTAGCTCGGCCACATTGGACTGACCAACTCCCTCCTGTTGTGTCGGAATATTATCCGGTAAAGGCATCTCCTGCCTACCACGCCTGCCACGCCTACCACGTCCTTGTCCTGACATCCTAATAAAGGTAACCATGTCACGACCCCACTCCGCTACTAGTAGAATGGTGCCATGATAGCAGTAATCTGAGATTACCGAAGGCCAACTTTTAAATTTTACACACAATCAGAGTATTACATATGGGGCTAACATGTGCGCAAGCAATATATACAAATTTAATTAGTCCATAAGAGCTGTGCATAAGTTAAAAGGAATGGCATACATCTTTACATAGCTTTAATACAACAATGAAGTACAAAAGTACATCTTGACCAAAAGGCTTCTCAGCCATCAAATACAAAATACAATGAAATACAACTAAGAAGCATAATCTTCAAGATGCTGCGAAAGTGCAAAATCCAAAACAAGTAGCAAGTACATCTAGGCGTCACCGCCGTCCTGCTCGTCACCTACATATATATAGAGAGGGGTGAGCTTGGATACTCAGTGAATGATACAAATAATAAAGGGGTTTACATGAATGATATCCGAAATCTTTATCAAATCAAAGCATAACACATCTTGTACAAAATCCAAGGGCAAATCAAGTTTATCTAACAAATCTTTCAAGTCTCGACAATTAAAGTCTTTCAAGGCTTTCAAGTTCCAAGGGATGACATTAACAAAGGTTGTTGTGCTACAAATGCTTATAGTCTCCTAGCACGTACGGACTTTCAAAGGTTTGTGCTACAAATGCTTATAGTCCCCTAGCACGTACGGACTTTCAAAGGTTTGTGCTACAAATGCTTATAGTCCCCTAGCACGTACGGACTTTTCAAGATTGTCATTCAAAACAAGGCTAATACTTGATATACAAAATAGGGATCATCATTCATGCTTCACAAAATACTTTTCCAAAACAAGTAAGGCAAAACTTTATCAAAACTTAATAACATAACTTTATTAAAAATACCACTCACATGGCTCTTCAGACGTCGGGGTCAAGGCAAGTCCAAGTCCTCAATACACGAATCTAACGGCTTGATCTCTAGAAATCAAGCTCGGAAGTCTACTCTCTCACTCTAAGACTTCTTCTTCTTCCTAGAGCCTCTCTCTCTACAAGGCAAAGATGTAATACCAAAAATGTATATTTTCTGGGTCTGTCGGCTGACTTAACACTCACCTGGGACGCGTGGCACTACCGGGTTGGTTCTCCTCAAAAAGGTGGCTGAGTGAAAGGACAAGACTATGACAAAGTGTGTTCAACAAGCAAGATGGCATGGGCACTCTGGCGGGTAATGATCTCGGCTAAGAACAAGACATCGGCAAATGGGGGAACAATGATCTCGGCTAGGAAGGGCAACACTTGACTAAGCTGTGCCACACCTTGGCCTAGATGTGCCACACCTTGGTCTAGGTCACACCACTCCAGGACAAGATCACTTAGGTGCAAAGGTGACATCTCGGCCCAATAATACACATCTCGGCCTTGGTGATGAACACCTCGGCCTAGATAATGACATCTCGGCCAATATGTCAGGGTGAAAGTGGAGGTCAAACAAAGTGGTTCCAAGGAAATTCTAGACTAAAGATGACCTCGGTTAAACTCACACCAAGCGGGGTACAAAACATGCAAGAAACTCTTAAGCAAATCAAATCAAGGTTTGCAAAATGCAACATATCAAGACAAGATCATGTAATATATGCAAGCATGACTAGAGTAGAGTGAGGGTCGTTACAAACCAAGACCATTAGCACATTCACAAATGTGCCAAAGCTATAACACTCACGTCCTAATGCATAGACAACTGTAATTCACTCCACGTAAGCACATAATCACATAAGCAATTACGAATTTCATTTCTGGATAATGACAGTCCCGAGGCATTACTAGAGTTTCGGTTAGAAACAGCATTGATCAAGTGCTTTTCCAACAAGACTCCCAGAAACCCAAGGATCCAATCAACATCCTAGAAACTACATTCCATACCCACATAGTCACATAAGCATGTTATCAATTAAGCACATAGCATATGACACTACATCTAAGTCTCTATCAAGCGAGACAAACCCATTGTGATCCTAATCACTTCCCACGTACCCAAAGTATTCGAACCCGGTACGCTCTGATACCAAGTTGTAACGCCCCCAAAATAACAACATTAATCCCATCAAATAAGACATGCTTCGATATTCAAAAGTTCCACATTCATTCATTTCTCATAGTTTCATTACATATGTATTACATGTTAACAACAAAAGCAAAATGCCCTACGGGCTTACAGCTTTCCAAGTTAACACTTGGTTACAACAAAAAGAGTACTAACTCATACACATTAAGCCCTTGGCTTGGATTTACATGTAATACATCAAAAGTAAATCTACACAAAACTATGTCCGCCTCTAGCCTCCCAAGCTATATCCTTGGAGGTGGCATGCTTCCTGTACCTGAAAATGATATTCCCATATAGGGTGAGCCACAGCCCAGTAGAAATACACTAAACCAACCATGAACAATGACTAAAATATTAGTTTCCATTTCATGACCACTATGTTCATGTTTCATTTCAATTTCCATTTCTTATCAATTTCACAATTTACATCAACGGCTCAGAACCTGGCCAACCACTTATATGAGACAGTGACTCATATTAAATGTTTCCCATTTTACAATAGATAAACATACTAGTTGTATCAACATCTCAACAGATAAGCATACAAGTTGTATCCACATTTCAACAGACATGCATATTATCTATATCAACCCTTCCAAAGATAAGCATATAAGCTGTATCAACACTTTCATAGACAAGCATATAAGCTATATCAACACGTTAACTGACAAGCATATGAGCTGTATCAGTGGAGTCCATCCCCTATCTCCTCCCAAACAACATCCGGTTTAGAGGTCCATCCCTTATCTTCCCCTAAACTGTGGAGTACATCCCATATCTCCTCCCACACGCACAACGTATATACACATAAGTCATATACACAATCAATCAATACATAACGTTAATGTATTCTATCAACAGTCATACTCTATGACATATCCAATTGATTAGTTTTAGTTTGCCTAATCATCATGCATTGTCTACAACAATCAAAACTACCCTCCACCGGTAGCCCAAGCAATTATTTCTAAACAGTTAATAAAAGCTCCAACATATAAAATATCAATGTTTTCAAAAGTGAGTGATTAATAAATCCAACTCCACTATTCTACTATATAATGAGCAAATTTCATTATTCCCAACTCAATTCTATATAATCACAATTTTTCCAAATTAATTATACCAATTAATTTATACAACCAATTAGGGTTTTCTACCCCATTTCCCAACATTGACCCAATGATCTATATATCAACAACCAACAATAATTTTGTTATTTTGAAACCCAAGATACACATTTTAGAATCAAAATAGCAAAACTCCCTTTTAACATTTTGAAACCCTAAGTCCCAAAATTTCCCAACTTCAACACTTTATCAAAACAACCAAAAATCTATGTCAAAGACCATAAGAGTGAGTAGGAATCCCTACCTCAAATGATGACACCCAACGAAGAAGATGAAGAAAACGGAAATGCTCTAAATCTCGAAATTCTTGGATCAAAAGATGCCCTCGACGATCAACAACTTTTTTGTAAAGGCCAAAGGTGAGGAGACAACTCCTACTAGATCAATACCTAGAGAGAAGGCAAGGTTCTAGAGAGAGAGGCTCTCAAATGGCGTTTTGGAAAAGTAAGAGAGAGAGAGAGAGAGAGAGAGAGAGAGAGAGGAAGTGTAGAAAATGATTCAAAAATGTCCAGCTGCCCTTTGTTATACGACATTCTCGCTCGAGCGGAAAACACAACGCTCGAGCGTCAAGAACAAAAAATTAGGTCCGCTCGAGCGCAATAAAACTCGCTCGAGCGTCAAGACACAAGAATAAAGCACATCCGCTCGAGCGCGAAAACCAGTCCGCTCGAGCGTAGATTTCCCCTTCCCAGAACTTACACAAAAAATGTACTACCCGCTCGAGCTCCAGAGTACCCGCTCGAGTGCGACCGCTTGAGCGTAAAGAAACCTGCTCGAGCGTGAAAAACATGCTTGCAGAAGTTTCGCAGAGCATCAAAATACTGGGAGTGTGCAATCTCCGCTCGAGCGCAAGAAGACCCACTCGAGCGGACCTCCTAAAAACTGGGCAACAAGGAATTGAAACCAAAGTCTAACCAACCTGTAACAACTCTGCCCAATACATCCTAAAACTCAATCAAGCGGAATTAAAGGATGACAACAAGGTATACAACCACCAACATCACGGAACCAAAGTCCGGAAAACAACAGATACAGAAAGGGAAAACCGGGATCGCTATACATATAGAGGATGATTATTGCAGTACTATACTAACTTCTTCTTGTCAATGTTAGGGATGCCACTCCTTTCAGCTTTCTCCACAATAACCTATGTATGAAAAAACAAATAAAAAAATTCAGTGAACATTTATATGCATAACATCCTATAGAAAGACAAACTTCCAAGAGAACAAAGGCAATATTTATACCAGAATTCTATCTGGATACTTCTCTGTGATACGAGCAGCTTCTGTCTGTCTCCTTTTTGAAAAGTAGAAAAATGCAAATTTCAAACAAACAATAAATACAATAAAGACACATAAGGGCATCACTGGTATATTTTTCATTTTTTGTCTTCATTTTCCGGAAACACACAATTTGTTTGGCAAATTGTTTCTGACAACTGCTTTCTGAAATCAACCCACTCTTTAGGAAACAACCACCAAGTTGTTTTCCAATTTTGGGAAACTGTTTTCCTAATTGTTTTCAAACACTACTATTTTTTTGTTTCCAAAAACTTGAAGAATGAAAATGATACCAATTAGGCCCTTTGGGGGGAAAAAAAGACTTGAAATATTTTTCACCCTTTAAACAAACATATATAGAAATGCTCTCATCAAATGTTCACAAGTGATCATGAATTTTCCACAGCTCTATTACATTATGAGAGAGACAGATACATAGAGAAAAGAGGTTGGAGAAATGGGGACTTCCTTTTGTGGTCAGTGGTCTGCATTTGTTGCTTTTGTAACATAGATGGCACTTACCTTTAGGCCCTTTTGCCAAGGCCACTTATGCTGTAACTATATTCTCACTAGTGGTTATCATATTCATACCAACACATGGCTAAGAAAACTTTTACAAATCTCCTTCAACAAAAGATGCAAACAATATTTGACTCAAACATTGACATGAATACAATGTCATGCAATTAATAAAAGAAGAATAAGAAAGAGATTTTTACCTTCATTTCTACTGGTATTACTTACTAAATCAGTCCACAAATTCCTTACATATTTACAGAGAAAGCATATGAAAATTCAAACTCATGAAATATTCGTAATATTCATAATTCAAAATCTTTGAAGTGTCAAACTGCCAATCCACTAATGAAAAACACATTTTACTACATGCAGAAAGAAGAAGTAATTACCACAAATAGGAGTATTAATAATAATTAACAACAAAAAACAATCAAACCTCACAGAAACTATTCTATATTCTCAAAGCAAATTCAATTTTACCCTTAATCTAAGCAAAGTTCCACTTCAAATGTTCTCAAAAGTATTAATTTCATGTTGCTTGCAAAGCCTACATGAATTGCAAAGGTTAGTCAAACATTATATGTTCATTGAAGTGACTGATAGGCAATCCAAAAGTGAAGACAATTTGCAGATATGA
This sequence comes from Camellia sinensis, assembly GCF_004153795.1. Classification (NCBI taxonomy): domain Eukaryota; kingdom Viridiplantae; phylum Streptophyta; class Magnoliopsida; order Ericales; family Theaceae; genus Camellia; species Camellia sinensis. The sequence goes on along the minus strand of NW_021024795.1, from coordinate 1,859,726 downwards.
CATCACAAGTAGAAGAATATTTTTTCCCAGGTAGGTGAACTAGATTGCATTCAAACAATAACACAGCCGATTTTGGATCAAAGACAAGCCAGGTACAAAAAATACCCAACAAAATGTGGATCAATTGCCCATAAAACACAAAAAAGTTAGGTAAAAACAAACATCTGACTCACTAAACATAAAATGCATTTCACAACACACAAAAAGCCGGAAAGAACAAACTTTCTTCGCTTAATAGAAGTTTGAAGGGTTTTACAGCATTCACCCATAATCCACTAGGGTTCAGACACAAACACACGCACCAAAAATGTTAAAGAGTCCACGGGCTGTTTTTGGAGCCCTTATACCTTGATGAAGTCACTTATTTTGGCTTCTTTTTTTCCCCATATTGTAGAGGGTAAATCTCAAAAATGTTAAAGATTTCCCTCGTAAAAAATAGTTTGTGTCAATATTAATTTACCGCCATTGGTTTTAGGTCAGGTAATTCTCATTATCTATGAAACACAAGGTTTATGAACTAGAGAAACTAGTAAGTCAACAATTACCAATTGTTCATCAATGAAAGAAAACAATAACCCTAGGTTAACCCTATTCATGATTTCATGCATGAAACATAAATACATGAGCTTAGGGCTTTCCTAGAAAGTGAATCTTGATGTGTGACTGAGCCCTCCATAGCCTCTCCTTTGTCTCTCAAGGTAGGGTCTTCCTATGTGATGGTATGGTGATTATGGTTTCTTTCTATATGACTAAGGAACATAGTTTTCTAAGGTTAATAAGAAACCTATGCACTAATTAGTTTTGCTAAGAGGTCCCTCTACCAGTATTAATTGGTAAAACAAAAACACTATCTATCACAAGTAATTATTCTATCTTCCAAGAATACTTGTTGATTTTGTGTCCACCCAATAGTAGGGTCCAAAAAATAAAAGATATAGTAGACAAATCACAAAATACTATTAGATGGGCTAGAAAGACATACGGTCATATGACATTCCAGACTTGCTGCCACGTGGAACTGCAGACTTACTTGATAATTTCTACTCTTAGAAGAATAATTGTTACCATGACATTAATAACAATGCAAGCTTATCATTGAAAAACAAAAGGAAAACTACTAAGAAGTTTAAAATTTACTTTGAAATCAATTCTAAAATAAACAAGTATTCACTACTTTATGGTAGGATAATTTTGTTGCCAAATAAATCACACAAAATCAATCACAAACAAAAAATCTAGATTAATGTAATAACTTCAGATATACTAAGTTTACATCAATAGATTACAATATTAACTTTGAATTTGTGATACATAAGTAATCAAGCTCGATTAGGTTGTGAGATGTACAATAGTAGGATAGTTTTGTTGTCAAACAAATCGCATAGAATTAATCACAAACAAGAAAACTAAATCACTATAATAATTTCAAATATACCAAGTTTACACCAACATATTATCATAACAACTTTGAATATGAAATACCAAAGTAATCAAGCCCGATCACATTGTGAGATTTACAGTCGTAGGATAATTTTGTTGCCAAATAAATCACACAAAATCAATCACAGACAAAAAAGCTAGATTACCGTAATAACTTTGAATCTTAATTAAGCTCGATCAGGTTGAGATGTACAGGGTACAATAATTTTGTTACCAAATAAACCACATAGAATCAATCACAAACCAAAAAAAAAATGCAATTATCATAATAACTTCATTTATACTACGTTTACATCAACAAATTACTGTAATAACTTTGAATCTGGTGATATAGAATTAATTGAACTTGACAAGATTGTGAGATGTTCAGCAGTAGAATAATTTTGTTGCTAAATAAATCACACAGAGTCAATCACAAACAAAAGACTAGATTATTGTAATAACTTCAGATTCAGATATTCTAAGTTTACATTAATAAATTATCACAATAACTTTGAATCCGCAATACAAAAGTAATCAAGTTTGATCAGATTATGAGATGTACAATAATAATCAGGATCTACATTGATATTGTTAAGCTCAAAGTGAGCAGAAGATCTAAAGGATAGTGAAAGAAATAAGATGGTTATGGTTTCATTCTATCAAAGTAAGTAGGAACAAAAAAAAAATGAAATTGTTACTAAAGAAATAAGAGCTATGAAAGGCCCTTTAAACTATCCATATAGGAGGCACAAAATGAAACTGAGCTTGAAAAGCATCTGATTAGAACATGAAGATCAAATACAACAGTTCAAATACAAAAAACTATTTTTGAAACAGAGCATATAAACTAGGGCAATCACAAAATCAGAGCTAGCATGGTGTGCACAAATGATTTTGGAAACAACATATGCAATTTATAACATGAAAGAATTAGAAGAGAACTGACTGACTCTTGATTGAGAGTGAATTTGACTGAATTTGCTAGTGTATGATCCTCATCAGCCAAAGATAATGTCGATGCTGTATGTCCTGGAACGACCCGTGCTCCATCACCAAAAGCAATAAAAATTTTGGGAAAAAAAGAGAGTACAAAGTCAATCAACAAACAGAAAAAAAAAATGAATCTTCATCCACTATTATGCAATTTTCTCAAGCTTTCTAGGCTCTGCATTAACACAAATGTTCATAACTAAGCCTCAATTACTTATGTGCATATACATATATGTTGGATTGAAATGTGCGTGTGTGTGTGTGTGTGTGTGTGTTTGTGTGTGTGTGTGTGTGAGAGAGAGAGAGAGAGAGAGAGAGAGAGAGAGAGGGAGAGTGTGTGTTTGTGTGTGTGTGTGTGTGAGAGAGAGAGAGAGAGAGAGAGAGAGAGAGAAAGGGAGAAAGAGAGAGGTTTACCTCAGTTGGCGTTGCCGGGTTTTCGTTTTAGGGAAAAACCTTAATAGCTCAATCGGAAGGACGGGTTGAATCGGCAAAGGTATCTGAGATGCCGCACCACCGCTGCCGTTGCTAGCTGTCGTCACTCGCTGCTCACCATTGTCTCCCCTTGCTGTTGCTGCCAGTACTGCTGCTGCTTGCAGACGTGAGAGAGAGAGAGAGAGAGAGAGAGAGAGAGAGAGAGAGATGGTACAGTATTTTGGAGATTTTTGAAATTGGGGATTTTTTTGTTTAAGGGATTAGGGATTGGAGATTTGAGTTGGTCAGAAACAAAAGGGGGGGAAGGAGTGGGGAATTTGGATAGAAAGAGGGGGAAATGAAAAGAAAAGAAGAAAAAAAAGAGGAGAGGCGGTGTGAATGACGTGGTTTTATTTTTTTTTTCTTGTTAATTTTTTTTTTTTTTGTAGTTAATGATTTTTTTTTTCATTTTTTTTTTAGTTACTAAGGTTGAAAATTTAATTGTTTCATTTTTATTTTAATGAAAAAAATTATTATTATTTTTATTTGGTAGAAGTTGGGGTAATATTTTAATGAAAAATATTTTCCATTAAAATAAAGTTAAGTTTTGGTGGTCAATTAAAAACATTTTTCTGCGGTCCATTTTTGTTTTTTTGTTGTTACCAAGAATCAAGAACTAATTTGCTATAGTGGAAGAGAGGGAGCGGTAATAGCAATGAAGGTGGCAGATAATAGGTGATGGTGGTGGTGGTGGTGGTGGTGATGGTGAAGGAAATTAGTGGTGAAGTTGTGGTAGTGGTAGAGGAGATGGAATGGCAGTAGTGGATGTGAGGTAATGGTAGTAGTAGTAGCAGTAGTAGTGGTGGTGGTAGTGGAGTGGTGGCGATGGTGCTAATAATGGTAGTTGTAGAGGTGGAGTGGAATGACATTTGCAGTAATGGTGAAGGTGGTAAAGGAGATGAGTGGTGAGAAAGAGAGAGATGAGTGAAAGACAGATAGAAAAGAGAGATAAAGAGACAGAGACAAACTGATGAACGAGAGAGACAAAGTGGCCGCTAAAAGTGCATTTTCTTATAGTGGATAGATAAATCAAGAGGGAGATCTATAAATAGAGAAGAGGAAAGGAAGAAAGTGAGCAAGGTGAACACAGTGGGGGAGAGAGACAGACAGACAAACAAACATACAAGTAGACAGAGAGAGAAAGAGAGATAAAAGAGTGATGAATGAGAGAGAGAGAGACAAAAAAAGAGACAAACAAAAGATGAGCGAGAGATAGACAAAAAGAGATACAGAAAGAGAGAGAAAAGAGATAAACGAGAGAGAGATAAAGAAAGATAAGCGAGAGAGCGAGAGAGATAAAGAGAAGAGAGATAAGCGAGAGAGAGAAGAGAGAGGGAGAGAGGAGAGAGATGAGAGAGATAGAGAGAAGAGAGATGGACGAGAGACACAAAGAGAGAGAGAGAGAGAGAGAGAGAGAGAGAGAGAAACAGACAGAGAAGAGTGATGAGTGAGAGAGAGAAAGATAAAAAACTTTTGGTCGCCAAATATAAAAAATAATTTTTTATTTTCCATTCGGCGATTACATTGTTTTAGTAGCCAAAACTCAATATACGGCGACTAAAATATTTTTATCGCTAAAAATAAGTTTTTTGAAGACCAAAATTTTGGTCGCCAAAAGATAAAAATAATTTTTTATTTTCCATTCGACGACTACATTGTTTTAGTAGCCAAAACTCAATATACGGCGACTAAAATATTTTTTGTCGCTAAAAATAAGTTTTTGGCGACTAAACTTTTGGTTGCCAAAAGATAAAAAATAATTTTTTATTTTCCATTTGGCGACTACATTGTTTTAGTAGCCGAAACTCAATATACGGCAGCTAAAATATTTTTTGTCGCTAAAAATATTTTTTTTGGCGACCAAAATTTTGGTCGCCAAAAGATAAAAAATAATTTTTTATTTTCCATTTGGCGACTAAATAGTTTTAGTAGCCGAAACTCAATATACGGCGACTAAAATATTTTTTGTTGCTAAAAATAATTTTTTTGGCGACCAAAATTTTGTTCGCCAATTCCACAACCAACTTATTTTTTGGTCGCCAAAATGTGACCTTCCGCGACCAATTTTGTAGTTGGTCGCCAAAACCATACCACTTTCTGCGACCAACTCATTTTTTGGTCGCCAAAATATGACCTTCTACGACCAACTCATATTTGGTTGCCAAAAATAATGATCATTCGCGACTACTTAATATTTGGTCGCCTAAATGTAACTTTTAGCTACCAACTTTTATATTAGTTGTGGGTGCAGATTCTTGTAGTGTTACTATGATTCACAGTAATATTTTACTGTCAGAAAAAATAGAGTACATATTAGATAACCAACCAAAAATACACAACACAACATTTTTAAACTTATGTAACATAAAATAAAAATATTCCTCGTCAAAAGAGTTCTCTGATATATATATATATATATATATGCACATGCAACATTATTCAAGGAAAAAAAACTTACTATGTCCTTACTCAATTATGTGTCTCTTAGAGGGTTTATGAAACAAAATAAATTTACTCTTTTCATCAAATAAGGGTCCAACGAATAGATTTTAGTTAAATTTCCCAAAACAGAACTTTGTAGCCAACGCAACAAGCGAATATGATATGCATATGTATATATTTTAGAAGTCATATATAATCATTTTGTTTCAAAAACTAAGATAGTAAATTATGTGATTGAATTTAAAATTTGAAAATTCAAATGAATTTAGAAAATTCAAAGGTTAGAGATTAAAAAAAATAAAAGATAAAAATTTGGAGATGATTGCTCATATAATTAGTATAGGGGTATTAAAAAAAAATTTTAAAAAAAAAACTTAAAATATGAGACATAAACAACAAGAGAAGGCTCATATAGTATATAAGCGGTAGGTGCAACTGTAATGTAATTATAATTTTACATCTAAATTTTATAAATAATTTGATAAATAAAAAAATTAGTTGAACTTGAAAACTATTAATAATTATTTATTGAAGTAGTTAACAACACGAGTATTAACAGTTATTTAATAGAAGAGTTAAATATGACAAAACTATATAATTATTATAGTTAAGTGGGTTATATAATAGAACAGGATAATATCTATCATTTGGTAAGGGGCCATCTCCTGCTTGAGCAGGTCTCTCGCGATATACTTGAGACATGTCAACAAAGATGGGTTTGGTTTGGTTGGTTATGTATCACATGTCATTATTTGAACCAATCAATATTGTGAGGATACAATATTTATTCCGAGTAATCATTCACTGATTTTAAAATATTATGTTTTATTATTAATGCGGTTAGTTAGATAGCAAAAAATTTCACTAATAAAACAATATTATCCCACATTTAAATAATCTACTTACTAGAATTTTACAATGAGGTAATGTTATATCAATAAAATTTGTATACAAAACATTTTATGTAGAACGACATGTCTCATATCATTATCATTTAAAATTTTATATAAAATTATGTATGAATATTATTTTTGTTTTTTAAATTATTTATCAAGATACCATGCATAATGTTACATAATATTATAAAATTACTTAATAATTATTCAACGACAAAGTAGAATCATCATATATATTAAATATATATATTTATATATTGGCAATTCTCATGGAGAAACAAACCAACCATCCATTAGTTCTACATAGCTAGGCTAGGTACATCAATGGAATCCATATTGGATCTAACACTCAATGAAAAACAAAAACAGAAAAAAGAGATAAAAATAAATAAATAAATAATTCCCAAAGTATACAGTCAAAATATGTATCAATCTTTTTTTGCTCAAATACCTAAAAAATAATGTATGAATGGCTAATATACTATTATTATTGTTATTATACAAAGGGAAATGCAAATGCTTAAAGCATTCCTTAGTAATCAAAATGTGTGTTTCTTAATGGGACTTGTGCTTCTTGTTGTTGTTGTTGGTGGGCGAATTGATCATGTCTTCGGAAGGAAGAGGAGAAGATCGAGATGGAGAAGTCTCACCACCGGCGGGCATGTCACCAAGAAAGGCGAGCAATCTACGGATGCTGACGGACCGAGCTGTCTTGAAACTTGGAGAAGGCCTCACTTTGTTCTTTGAGAAGATGTTGGAAGATTTTGAAAGGATGAGATAAACGAGTGCTTGTACTAAAATGAACAGTCCCACCTTCACTAACATCTCTCCTAAACTGCTTTCTATCGCTGCCATGTCGTCGGTAACTTACCACACAGAGAGACAGAGGATAGATATATAGCTGAGAAAATGGAGTCCTGAGTTTTAGTTTTGAGTTTGTTGGAGAGAGAGAGAGGGAGAGAATGTGAAAGTGAACTGGGAATGTTTAAAATTTAAAAGATGGGATGATGGTATATGTGTATTTATAGGAGAATGAGGAGGCTTCTGCTTGCGTGCCTGCCTTGGCTTAGACCATGCTCTATGCAACGCCGTTCTCTTTTGAATTTCGCCGCATCCAAACTCAAAAAATAAATTAAAATATAACAAATAGCCACATGGAATTTCTAAGTTACCAAGTCAAGTATTTGAACCTCTAACATGAACAGAGAAGCACCAATTATTCCTAAAAAATGATAGAATTTCTTGTTAAATTATTATTATTATTATTTTGTGTTCGTGTTCGAACTTGTTCTTTCTTAGTAAACAAATCCAAATATATTAAAACTTGGCTCATTAGCTGGCTTATTTAATATTTATTATTAATATATTAATAATGTAAAAATATGTATAAAAAATAAGATAAATATATTATTTATATATTTAAAAAATGTAAACGTAAATAATAGTTAATGATAGATAATACATTTATATAATAGTGGTAGTAGATATTATTAGTTTAGTAAAATATTAACTTTTCTTTTAGTATGTTTGTATATATAATTGTATAATCAAAATTTCAATTGTAACTTTAGTCTCATACGCA
>NW_021024795.1:1829231-1851264 GCF_004153795.1 Camellia sinensis | reverse complement strand
AGTTTCGGGTTAAGAAATATGAGAACCGTAAAAACGATTGAAGAAGAAAGAGATCTGATTGACCCAGTAACAAAGAGAAAACAGAAGAAGAGATAATACAACCGCTGTGTGCAAAAAAGAAATTGGTTGATGCTACACTTGATATTCCAAGGTTGATAGTTGAAGGATCAATTGAATCTGAGATGGTGCAACATCAAGAGAGCATGCAAGTTCTACACAAATTGAAGCTTATAGAGAAGAACCTTCAGAAAGAAAACTTTCCTATATATAACTTTGGAAGAGGGGCAAGGAACTGAAAAATTCGAAATATCTGTTTATTTGGCATGGAAGATGGCAGATCTCTAATATGAACTCGAGGGCGAGTTCTTTCAAAGAAGAGGAGACTGATGTAGGACAAGATTTTAAGACTTTTTGTATTTTTAGTTTTGATATTTTTGATAAATTATTTTATTAGGAATCTTGTAATTTAGTATAAATAATTTAGAATTATTAGGTTTCTTAATTTTATTATTTTAGAATTAGATTTTGACTAGGATTTTAAATAGTTATAAAATCCTAGTCAAAATCTAATTCTAAAATAATAAAATTAAGAAACCTAATAATTCTAAATTATTTATACTAAATTACAAGATTCCTAAGAAAATAATTTATCAAAAATATTAAAACTAAAAATACAAAAAGTCTTAAAATCTTGTCCTACATCAGTTGTCCCTTCTTCTTGGAGAGAACTCGACCTCGAGTTCGATTCTGGATAGAGGGGTTCTTCAGCATGATACTCATATAAATCAGCTACATTAAAAGTCTTGGAAATCTTCATGTCGTCTGGTAGCTCAATCACATAAGCATTGTCATTGATTTTCTTTAACACCCTATATGGACCATACTTACGAGGCTTCAATTTTTTGTATGTGCCAACTGGAAATCTGTCTTTGCGAAAAAACACCATTACTGAATCTCCTTCCTTGAATAGTTTGGAGCGCCGATGGTTGTCTGCAGCTGCCTTATATTTGGTATTTGTTTCCTCCAGCTTCTGTCGTACTTCTTCTTGCATTGTTTGGGCTTGTTTGGCCATGGTTTCGGCGGTAGTACTCACTCCTGGACCCCGAGGCAAACGGAGCAAATCAATTGTATGTTTTGGAGGCGTGACATACACCAGAGAGAATGGTGACTTTCCTGTGGCACTGTGAACTACGCTATTATATGCAAATTCTGCTTGAGGCAAAGCAAGATCCCATTGTTTTGATTTGTCTCCATAAATGCTGCGAACCAAATTGCCCAAAGTCCTATTAGTCACCTCTGTTTGACCATCTGTTTGAGGATGCACGGTTGAACTACGATTCAAGGCTGTGTTAAATATCTTCCACAAAGTCACCCAGAAGTGGCTAAGGAACTTGACATCACGATCTGAGGTAATGGATTGAGGGACTCCATGCAAACGAACTACTTCTCGAAAGAATAATCAAGCCACATGAGAGGCGTCTGAACTTTTTTGACAAGGAATAAAATGAGCCATCTTTGAAAACCTGTCAACTACTACGAACACAGAATCAACTCCACGTTCGGTACGAGGGAGTCCTAACACAAAGTCCATCGACAAGTCTTCCCATATGCTGTTAGGAACAGGTAGCGGCATATAGAGGCCAGCATTTTGAGACTGCCCTTTGGATACTTGACAAATGTAGCACTTCCTCACAAAATTGCCAACATCTCGCTTCAACTGAGGCCAGAAATATCGTTCTTGCATACTTGTGATAGTCTTGTCCCTGCCCAAATGTCCACTTAAGCCACTACCATGGAGATCTCGAATTAGTTTCTCTGGCAAAGAGCTACGGGGAATGCATAAGCGATTTCCTCGAAATAGATAGGCATCAGTGATGTGGAAATCAGTTACTGGTTGTCTTTGAATACACTTTGCCCATATCTCCTTGAAGTCATCATCATCAGGATAAAGTTCTTTCAGGAACTCAAAACCCACAATCTCATGTGTTAACGTGACTAATAAACTAGCCCGTCGACTCAAGGCATCTGCAACTCGATTCAAAACCCCTGATTTGTGGCGAATAGTAAAAGGAAATTTCTGAAGGAAAGTAGACCATCTTATATGCATGTTATCTAGGTGCTTCTGGCTGTTGATAAACTTTAAGACTTGATGATCAGTATACAACACAAACTCTCTCTGTATCAGGTAATGTTCCCAATGCTTCAAAGCTCGAACCACTGCATAAAATTCTTGGTCGTAAGTGCTCCACTTTTGCCGAGCTTCACTTTAATTTTTCACTGAAAAAAGCCACTGGTTTATGTTCTTGAGATAGGACAGCCCCAATGCCCACACCACTAGCATCACACTCTATCTCAAAAATCTTCTCAAAACTGGGCAAAGCTAGTACTGGTGCAGTGCACAACTTCTCTTTGATCAGCAAGAAGCTCTCTTCTGCATCATCATCCCACAGGAATTTTCCTTTCTTCATGCACTCTGTTATTGGTGCCATAATAGTGCTGAAACTTCGAATGAAACACCTATAAAACGTAGCCAAACTTGAAAACGATTAATAATTATTTATTGAAGTAGTTAACAACACGAGTATTAACAGTTATTTAATAGAAGAGTTAAATATGACAAAACTATATAATTATTATAGTTAAGTGGGTTATATAATAGAACAGGATAATATCTATCATTTGGTAAGGGGCCATCTCCTGCTTGAGCAGGTCTCTCGCGATATACTTGAGACATGTCAACAAAGATGGGTTTGGTTTGGTTGGTTATGTATCACATGTCATTATTTGAACCAATCAATATTGTGAGGATACAATATTAATTCCGAGTAATCATTCACTGATTTTGAAATATTTTGTTTTATTATTAATGCGGCCTTTCCAATTAGTTAGATAGCAAAAAATTTCACTAATAAAACAATATTATCCCACATTTAAATAATCTAGAAAGGCCGAATGGCATAACCAACCATTCATACAAACCATCCTTAGTCTTGAATGTTGTTTTCCATTCATCTCCAAGACGGATTCGAATTTGATGGTACCCACTTCTCAGATCGATCTTTGAAAACCACTTTGATCCTTCCAGCATATCCAACATATCATCTAGTCTGGGAATGGGAAATCTATACTTGATGGTAATCTTGTCGATGGGTCGGCTGTCTACACACATTCGCCAACTTCCATCTTTCTTTGGCGTTAATAATGCCGGAACAGCACATGGACTTAGGCTTTCACGAATAAGTCCCTTTCGCAGCAATTCTTCAACTTTCTCCCGTAGGATCTCACTCTCTTTTGGACTCATTCTATAGTGTGGTAGGTTTGGCAGACTTGCTCCTGGTATGAAATCAATCTGCTGTTGAATGTCCCTCATGGGTGGAAGTTCATTTGGCAACTCGTCAGCAGTAAGCTCTTGGAATTCCTCCAATAATGGTTGAATTTTCTGAGGGATTGGTGTGACTGTGTTCTCCTTGGCCATAGGTACCATTGTTTTCACAACCATAGCATATAACTCTTGTGAAGTTTTCGCATCTGCCACAAACTCGGCCTCTGAATTGGTTGTAGTGAGGAAAGACTTCGCTTTGACTTTCGAAGGCACTGTGTGTTGCTTTAAGGGACTCATAGCAATTTTACGAGACCCCCAATTAAGCACATAAGTGTTGTCTCGCCCTCTAAATGTAATATCCACATCAAATTGCCAAGGTCTTCCAAGTAATACATGACTAGCATCCATATCAACCACATCACATAATACATCAGATTTATAATGTTTACCAACAGAAATAGGTACCTTACATACTTCAGTTATCTTGCAGCAGGTCTTTTTTTGATCCAGCCAATACTGTAGGGAGAGGGGTGTGGTTCAGGAGACAAGTTCAGGTGTGTTACCAATCGTTTAGCCACAAAATTTTCACAACTTCCACTATCCACAATAAGGTCACACACCTTTTGGTTTATGGTACAACAAGAGCGAAAAATACTGTGACGTTGACTGAGGTCCTCAACTTTTGGTGTAAATAGAACCCTTTGAACTACACAGTTGACTCGTTCTCCTTCTTCTCTAGCGATTTCAGCACCTTCATACTGATCACCCTCATATTCTGCATCTCCATTATCTCCAATTTCATCCTCTTCTTCAACTAAATTAGCAGTCCTTCTTTCTGGGCAGACATTAGAGCGATGGCCAGGCGTACCACATCTATAACACTTATCCGCTGTTGGTTTGGCATAAGGATTTGTGTTTCGAGATGCCTCTCTACTACTTGATCCAGTCATCTGGTTTCCTCCTCCACCAGCGGTACCCCTTTGCTGATTTACTGGAACTATTGGTTGGGCAGCCCTTTTTCCTTTTTCCCTAGTGGGAAACGATGAATCAGGAAGGTTCCGACAATATCTAGAATAGGTTGTCTTGCGCTCTATTAGCTCGGCTTTGAGAGCCATATTATGTGCTTCATCCACAGTCCACACTACTGATAGCCCCATCTTCTCCCGAATGGTTAATTTTAACCCATTGAGATACCGGGCTACACGCTGTCCTTCGGTCTCATTCAGATTATTGCGATGTGAAAGTCGGCAAAATTCAATTGTGTAATCAAATACAGATCGGCTTCCTTGGTTGCAATTTTGGTACAACTGAAACAAGTGTTGATCATAATCTGGTGGTAAAAATCTATCTTGGAGGAGTTGTTTCATCCGACGCCAAGTCCGTACAGATTCTGTTCCTTGTCGATGCCTATTTTTCTACAATTGATCCCACCATACCGCAGCACCTCCTTTTAGTTTGTACACTACCAATTTCACCATCTTTGATTCTGGAACATCCATCATCTCAAAAAATCGCTCCACCTCTGAAAGCCAGTCAAGAAAATCCTCAATATATAGATTTCCATTGAACTGGGGAAGATCTATCTTCATTTGGTACTCATCGAACCCTTGTTGTTGTTGTCTTCGGGGTTGATAGTTGGCTGGGAGTGGTTCAAACTCTGGCTCAGACTCCTCCTCACTATCAGATGGACAACGAAGGGGACGTCTGGGAGCATTCTGAACAGGTTAACCTCGGGCAAATCCTTCGGAGCGCACTCTATTCTGGTTAATAGGTTGGCCTTGGGCAACTCCCTCAGCACGAACCCTATCAACCACTGGTGGCCTATTGTTGGCATTGAGATTCAGGCCAATAAGCAGATCACGAATTTCGTTCAACTGCTCTTGCTGTTTCTCATATGCTACCCACAGGGCCTCGATCCCACGATCACCGCCAATAGGGTTTGCTTGATCTACTCTGTCTTGTGCCATTTAGCCAGGTGAATTCTCGCTCTGATACCACTTGACGCAGCGGAATAAATCACGCGAGACTAGATATCGTTCTAGTAGATGAGAATTCTTGAATCCACAAGAACAACCTTGAATCCACAAGGAAGATAGAAGAAAGCTCTTAAAAATATTATTGAATGAATGAAAATTACATATGCTTGTAGGCTTATTTATAATAGACTATACCTAATACTTCTAGGAAAAGTGATTCCAAAATAAACTAGGAAACTTAAATCAACACAAATTAAGAAACCTAAGAGAACTAAGAAACTTAAGAGACTAAAAATTCTAAGCTATTTAAAATCCAGTCAAAAACCTAATTCTAAATAATAAAATTAAGAAATATAAAAATTATAGAATTTTGTTCTACATCTTTTTTCTTGCCTTTTGTCGGGTCCAATTGTTCCAAGAAGTTTTCGCCTACTTGTTCTACATCAATTTGATTTTGTTGGAGAGAGAGAGAGAGAGAGAGAGAGAGAGAGAGAGAGAGAGAGAGAATGTGAAAATGAATTGAGATTGTTTAAAATTTAAAAGATGGGATGATGGTATATGTGTATTTGTAGGAGAATGAGGAGGCTCCTGCCTGCGTGCCTGCCTTGGGTTAGACGACTTAGACCATGCTCTATGCAACGCCATTCTCTTTTCACTTTCGCCGCATCCAAACTCAAAAAATAAATTAAAATATAACAAATAGCCACATGGAATTTCTAAGTTACCAAGTCAAGTATTTGAACCTCTAACATGAACAGAGAAGCACCAATTATTCCTAAAAAATGATAGAATTTCTTGTTAAATTATTATTATTATTATTTTTTAATCAATTACACATGAGTATAATTTTATATGGATGTAGCCTAGGGTTCATACCCATACATGAAGTTAGAAGAAAAATTAGTAATTTATTTAGAATAATTTAGTCATTTCCTGGAAAATTTCTATTGTACAAACATTATTACAACATGGTTTTCAAGATCAAATTCTTTCGGTCTCTAAAAATAAAAATTTTGATATAAAAATATCAAGAGACCAATTTCAATCGTCAAGTGAGTCATGACGAAAAGGCCATCCGAAAAAATTAAAAAAAAATCAAAAAAGATATTTAGCAACAAAATTTAAAAAGGTAAAATGATATGAAAGCCCACTTTCTAAACTCAATAATATGTAAGTGATATTGTTGATAGATGATTAGAGAATATATAAGATATAGTTATCTTAGATATTCTAAATCTAATATGTTATTATATCATTGGATTTAAAAAGTAAGTTTAAAAATTTGCCACATCGTCTTTTAAAAACTTCTGCTAGGTTGTTTACTTTTTATACACAATTTTTGGTAAAAAGGAATAGCAACTTGAGAAGGTAATTTGTAAGCAAATTGGGCCGAGCTAGGAAAGTCTTCTTTGGAAGTTGGGCCGCGCAATGGGCCGAGACAAGGGCTGGTGTAGCTCGGTCTTAGGCCAAGAAGACATCTCATATTACAGATTTGGGCTGAACTGTGGGCCGAGGTGTTTGGGCTTCGCAAGTTGGACCTCGTCCTTGTTAGTTCGGTCGGAGACTGCTGCAGTTAGCTCAGCCTAAACAGACAACCGAGGTATCAGTGGGGGGAGAACCGAGCTAGAGGATAGCTCTGTAGGGCGCCATCTCAGAGTCAAGACTGATAGTGGTGCTTAAAGTATCACCGAGCCGAAATAACCTGGTTGACCGCAATGTCAGCCGAGGTAATGGAGGTAACATCAATGGCGAGAGTCGAGCTGTGTATAGCTTGGCAGGGTGGCATTCGATAGATTGGCTTTCGATCACATGGTCCGAATGGTAGGGGACTGAGATAAGGCAGTTCGGTTAGAAATGTATAACCGAGGTAAAGGGTTCAACCATCTCACTTGGCTTGCAATAATGAGACTCCTAGTAGGAGTTTGCTAAGGAGAGTTAGAGTCCTACTGTGATTGTGCAAACCATCTCACTTGGTTGGTAGTAAGTAGGAGTATGACTCCTAGGAGAACTCTACTAAGGAGAGTAGAGTCCTACTAGGATTGTGCAAAACCATCTCACTTGGTTGGTAGCGACTAGGGTGTGTGATTCCTAGGAGGACTCTCATATGAAGAGTTGGAATCCTACTAGGATTGTGCCAAAGTAAAGTCTATAAAAGCTCATGACCAGACCTATGGACAGGTATCTCAATTCTTACTCTAGAATACACAGAGGGCGTCATCTCAGAGTCAAGACTGACAGTGGTGCTTAAAGTATCACCGAGCCGAAATAACCTGGTTGACCGCAATGTCAGCCGAGGTAATAGGTAACATCAATGGCGAGAGCCGAGCTGTGTATAGCTTGGCAGATTGGCATTCGATAGATTGGCTTTCGATCACATGGTCCGAATGGTAGGGGATTGAGATAAGGCAGTTCGGTCAGAAATGTATAACCGAGGTAAAGGGTTCAACCATCTCCCTTGGCTTGCAATAATGAGACTCCTAGTAGGACTTTGCTAAGGAGAGTTAGAGTCCTACTGTGATTGTGCAAACCATCTCACTTGGTTGGTAGTAAGTAGGAGTATGACTCATAGGAGAACTCTACTAAGGAGAGTAGAGTCCTACTAGGATTGTGCAAAACCATCTCACTTGGTTGGTAGCGACTAGGGTGTGTGATTCCTAGGAGGACTCTCATATGAAGAGTTGGAATCCTACTAGGATTGTGCCAAAGTAAAGTCTATAAAAGTTCATGACCAGACCTTTGTACAGGTATCCCAATTCTTACTCTAGAATACACAGAGCTTATTATCTATTGTCTAGTTGCTGACATAGGCATCGGAGGGGTTACCGGCACACACCCGCCGATTAGCTCACATTTGTGTTTTTCAGGTGGCAAAGCAACGTTGTTTGGAGGAGTACAAACTTGATCAATAGGATCATACGAGAAGAATTATTTCGTGCTCGTACACAACTCATTATTGAATGTTCGATTTCATTACAGAAATTACAATAATAATTTTTATGTGTAATGTATGTTATTTAATCACATGTATTAAGTTTTGTCAAAGTATAATATTTGGGAGTGATTAAAAAGGGTCATTTTTAATCACACGTTTTGAGTATCATTAAAAGATAATTTCATCACACGTTATGCGTGTGATAATAAATATTTAGATCACATTTTTTACGTGTGATAGTAAACATTTAGATCACACTTTTCATGTGTGATGTATAACTAATAAAACCTATGATAATAAAAATTTAGATCACATATTTTAAGCATGAATAATATTTAATAAAACATGTGATTAATAATGAGATAAGATTACACGTTATATGCATTTTTCATCACAGTTAATGCGCGTGATAAGAAAAGGGTTCGGCATATTTGAAGAATAATTAATATTATTTTTGTATGCATTTGAAGAATGTAATACATACTATGTACTATCCTTTGAATTACAACCACATATTGAATGGAATAACGTTATATATTTCATAAATAAAAGTTGAATATTTAAAAGTATATACAAATGAATTAATAAAAAAAAATTTAACTGTGATTGACTATATTAAAAATGAAAAAACTTGAAGCACAAAGTCCTTGAATTCTTTGACTATATTTTGTATCTCTCTAATCAATTTTTGACCTAAAAAATGAAAACACAAATTAATTCAAAGACAAAATTTGCATTTTCTTTAGAAATAATTTTGGGCTAAAGGCAAAATAAATGTAAGAAATTCACAAAGATGTGTGTTTGGATCAAAATAATTGAGATAATGTAGTTATTATGTTTTATGAACTTTGACTACAGAATAATTCTAGGTAGCAGCACATGTGAAAGAAGAATAAAAATTAGGTAGCCTTTGATTAGAGATATCCTAACCCACATTAAAAAATAATCTAACTAGAACAAGAGATATCCCAAAATCTTCGAAGGTTGGGCTGGTTATCCATCCAAATGAAAGTGACTGAATCAGCTAGGCAACTCTAACACAATTAAGGTCAATATCAAAGAGGACCCAAATGACATACCTGATATAGTTGTGGACCCTCGTCATGAAAGCTAGCAACTAACAGTGAAAGACCAAAAGGCCGTACACCACTACACAAGAAATAGAAATGTAAGAAATTGAAACAAAAATAAGCATCTGCAAGAGCCAAGATCAAACTGATGGTATACAGAAAATAATAGATGAGAAAAAGAAAAAAGGTGCATGCACACACTTAGCAACAAATTACAAACAAAGAATTGAGTCTGTTATTGAAAAAATTAAAAACGTGAAAGCGAAGAAAATTCAAGAATGAGATTAAGGAAGAAATGTGCACTTAAAGTAATAACAGTATTAAAAATACTAGGTTCATGAATGATTTGTGACATTGTTGTACTGTATACCATTATATTGCTCTTTTTTTTTTTTATAATTCTCCACTCAATATGAAAAATCGCAAAATTCAAATAAAACTCCAATTTGAATACCAATTTCAACCTCAACAAGCTTCTTACAAGATGGTGCAATGGTCTTATTGAAAAGAATTGGTCACACAAATACATCATTGCCTAAAGTGAAGTTAAATCGCATAAGACAAAATTCAAAAGGCCACCCTACAAACGGAAAATATATTATTTGCCATGATACTCGCATTATAAATATGCCATATATTTACAATTAAATAAAAAGAACTAACAAGACACTTTGGATGGAATTGAAGACAAACAAATTGGATAGGGAAAATTAAAGCAGACAAACAACAATTTATCAAAAAACTGACATGAGCTACCACATGTGATAGCTTTGCTGCATAAAGAGCACTAATTGGGAAAATATTATACAATATATTTGTAGTTATATAGTATTCGGAAAATGTTATATTGTTGTAATTGAGGAGGGAAAAAAAAATGAAAACAGAAGGAACTAAACTACCTAAGGGATTCATCAGATTTCAGTGGTATATTTGTTTAGTCTATAATACAAAATAAATTTACCAAAAGTAACCCTCACTCATATAGCCTGGCAAAATCCATTCATAAAACCAAGTACTCTTGGTGTAAGAAATGAATTTATTTCAACATTATTGATAATATGCTGTTTTTTATTTTGTTTGATTTATTTTTCATCAAATAGGTAAAGGAATTACAATTTTGTAGTGTGCACAGACATATTCATAATCACACTAAATGAATGAACGTCTCTACTCCACCTTTCTAAGAAAATTTAAAAACGAGTTAGTCAATGTCCACAATTTTTTTCCTTCACCAACATTATTTCAAATAACCTTACAAATCAAATATGGAGAGGTAATCTGAATGGATATTAATATTTGTAAATGAATAGAACAAGTTACAAAACATGAAAATTAAACCCTACAAATCCACACATTTATGATAAATTTATAATAGATTTGTAATACATATTTTTTGTGTTTTAGCAAATGAGGAACAAATTCTCAACCAGAAAGCAACAAACCTAAAGCCCAAAAAAACAAACAATATGAAGCCCAATAAGCTGAAATCTAGAATTCAGTACCTAGGACCATATAGCAATTTCAAGGAGTGCTTCATACCTTTATTTGAAGATAAATTCTTGAAATATATCTAAATGGTAAAGCAGCAGACCTCCGAACAAGATGATCAATCAAACCTACCTAACAACCATAAACAAATAAGTATTTAAAACAATTCAAAATAAAACAGAGGCTTTCAAGGACTAAACAACATAGCAAAGGTTTAACACCCTTGATGGCTTTACTTCCCTAACCCTTCATTTTCCCCAAAACAACAATAATTATTAACAAAAAACGAAAGGATAAGAAAATAAGTGTTCGTACATAAAAACAAAATATAATGATGTAAAGAAAATAAGAACAAAAAGAGTACATCAAACTTATATGAATGAAAAATGAAAGAAGCAGATGCATCATTAAATCGAATCAAATGCAACCCCCCATATGAAATTCATAAAATGGTAAGAAACCACCAAAACTCAAAAAAATATGCGAACTAAGATCAGGGCTCCAGATGGATTTCACAAGCAGACACCTTTACAACAAACTCTAAAGCCCAGTGCTCCAGATGGATAATAAAATAGCAATTTATCATAAAACATCCACCTTGTTCTTATATATCTCTTTAAGTCTAAACATTGTCCCTTTTCCACTATACATTACCCACAAATTTTTGCACTAAAAAGAAAAACCATCTAGCACATTGCTAGTATAGCCCAAAAGAACACTAGTTTTTTTTTATCATCGTTGAGTAAAAATTAAAGAAACAATAGAACAAAGTGTTTTCTACAAAATTTTTAAAAACCTGCATATTTTTACAAAGCTTTGGACCCAAGTAACTAAACCTATTTGCATGTAATTTGTCTTTCCTATTGCCTTCAATCAAAAGCAGTGATATATGTTAAACTACAAACCAACTAGTCTTTCTTACTAATGTAAATAAAATTGATTGGGGCCTTTACCTCATGCTTTTACAAGCTTTGGCTTGCATCATATTGCACTAGAGTAGTGTAGCTACTAATCTCACTGGACCACTGTGGTGCAATATGACCAAGTAACCAATCATCTTACTCAATTTTCTCTTATCTCATCCCTATCATGTTTTTTTCTTAAAGATCTACAAGGAAATTTCACGCAAGTTATTTCAGACATAACAAATGCATCAAAATTACAGTTCTACCAACTATGATAAGTTATATGAAACAAAATTTCTTTTTGACAAATCCTAATAGTTTTTGTAACGCCCCGAAATAAATAGAATAACCCCGCCCACATGCGTTAATAAATAAAAACAAATGATAAACTAATTATCTTTCATTAGTTTCCAATTTAGTTTACAAAAGGGTAACATATGCAGATATACATTCACAAGTCTAACCCTGAATCTATAGCATATGTTACATAATAGAATGAACATTAAGCAAATAAGAAATGCCCCATGGGCTTACAGTTTTCCAAGACAGTACTTGGTTACAACAAAATGGATTTCAATCTCATATAGTTAAAGCCCTAGGATTGTAAAAATAAATACAACAAGATAAACAAGATAAAGCCCTTGTTTCCAAGTCCTCCCAAGCTATTGTCCTGGTGGAGGCATCTCATCAGCACCTGAAAATAGTTTTTCCACATAGGATGAGCCAAAGCGCAGTAGAAATAATCCAACACAATATATGAATCTTAACAAAGATATAATGGTGAGATGCATATGCAATGCTCGTGATAAAACATGTCACATCTCTTTCAAACCATGCAATGACAGGTTTATATCACAGTTCATAAAACATTCCCTTTTTAACGGAAAACAGGGCAGTTAATCATATCTCTGGGGAACTCTAAAACAAGTATCACATTTCATGGAAATTTTGTCCGCGAAAAACCATAAACCGGCACTCACGTAAACGTAGACTATACAAGTACTATTATTGCTATTTTATGTATATTTCTTCTGCGGGATCAGCACCCGTATATACGCGCGCTTTTTGGAACTTCCACACTAGGCACATAAGCTAACTTATTTGATGTAACAACTCCTTCCCAGATTCACCCATTTTCTCAAAACAATATACATTTTCAGGAAATAAATATACAACAATGCTCAATGTAAATGGATGAGAAATTAGTTTTCAATTCTCTTAATTCTCATGCAATTTCTACAACAATCGTAACTATTCTTCACCGATAGCCCAAAGAAATCAAAACAAATAGATAATTTCAATGAAGATAAACTTTCCAAATTTCAAGATGTGAGTGATAATACATGTCCAACTCCACCATCCTCATCCATAACAACTCAATGCCACCATTTCAATATCAATTCCATTTATCAATACAAAATCAACATTTGAGATTTCTACAAAAAAAAAAAAAAACCCTTTTTCCTTCATAAATCATTTCCCAAGCTACAAACCCTTCATTTCATCATATCTCAACCATAAATATCTATCTACAATCATTTCCGATAAACCATTTGAAAATCCCTCTTTTGTTTTTGAACCAAAACCTGAGATTTGTTCAAAGAGCCATTTTTTCGCAATGTTGTTTTATAAAAAAAAATAACTAAGTTAAAACTCATAAGAAAGTGCGGAGAATCCATACCTCAAGTGTAAAGGTGGAAGAGAGGAATTTGGGAAAAAGTCAATATCAACGAAATCACGAACCACTTCGATCAAAAGGAAGCCCTTGACCCGATCTACAATCTATCTCAAAGGACCAAGGTGAAAGGATACCTTTAGGTGAGTATATCTAGGGATCTAAGTGGGAAAATGTTAAGTTTAGAGAGATAAGAGAGAAATCACGGTTTGAGAGGAAAATAGGAGGAAAAAAATAAGAGGAAAGTGTTTTGGAACCTATTTATAGTGGCTAGGTTTTAATAGAATAATAGCTCCAAAGTCAAATGAAAAGAACAAGTCAAAAAACCGGAAAAAAAATAGGGCCCGAGCTGAAGGAAATCTTGAAAAAAACTCATAGGGGTTGAACCTTGTGACAGTGGTGTCGACCTTCAGGAAGAAAAGTTGAGACACTAATGTTTTGTAGTAGATGAGGGTCGATGCTAGGAGACAGAGGTATCGACCCTATTTTTTTAGAATGCAATCCAGAACCAAATAGCAAGAGGAGGGTCAACCCCACCAAGATTGGTGTCGACCCTAGAGGCCAATAACAGGGTAAGTGTCGGCACCTCTAAGCCTAGTCTTGACCGCAAATTTCAGTAGCCACCCTAAGGGCACAACAACAAGGTGGTGTCGATACCACCAAGGCTAGTGTTGACCCCATGAGCCGAACAAAATACAAGGAAGAAGGTAGTGTTGACACCACCAAGGATGGTGTCGACCTTTAAGCCAGAATCCAACAAGAGAAGAAGAAATGACAACCGCTACGGATATGGTTCTCAGATTCAAAGGCAATAAATGGGTCGGGTCTAAGCCCGGATCACTATAGTTGTTAAGTAAAGGTTCAAAGTTCCAAGCAATCATGACGTTTAAGTATAATCCACATGAACTTATTTCCAAGATGGAAAATATCTTCTCCAGATTTGTCTTGCCAAATTCCCAAGAGTGCAACGTCTCTAATACAATTAAAGGTAAGTTATAAAGGAACAAAAGAAATAGAATCTGTTCACAACACTTTTAGTTAGAAGAAATTACAGACATCATATGGCCTAATAAACATCAACATATAACACAACAAACAAGATGAAAAACAACCAAATAATAAGAACTCATGGATACACACCTTTAATCCCAAATTCCCACGTAACATTACCTGATTCCTTACTTGAAGTTTATTGCTGAGCAAATTATTCCCACCTTGACCAGTGTAAACAATATCATCACAATTGTCCAGATCATCCTTGTACTAACTAGACAAAACAATGGCAATTGTGAGTGGTAACGTGTAGCCACTAAAATCCTGCAAAATCCCAGGAGGGAAAAAAAAAAATCAATAGCTTGAAACTGCAAAATCCCAAGCACCAGTAAAGCCAACCCTACAATGCACTGCAAATAAATAAATAAATACAATGGAACCAGTCCAAAAACCTGCAAAAAAACTTATAGCAAAACCTACCTAAAGCCCACCAGTTAACAATAGTAGACCAGACACACCAACAATTTAAACATAAAGCTCCTAAACTCCATTAGTCTCTTGAAACTCTCGAGCATTCCTTCCTCTCCCTAATTCAGTAAATTCATTAGCTTATATACCACAGCAGAGAAGGATTCTGATTAGTGGTTAGCTTTTTCCAAATTTGCTTGCGGTTGTTCTGCCCATGCACAATCATCTTTAACAAAATGATCTAACCCATAATTTGATATTCAAAAAAATTAATGAAGCCTAGAATACAAACTTGCAAAACACAAAGATAGAAAGACAAATAGAATCATGGCAGCAATTTCAAATCCTAAAATTGATATTTTGAAATTATAAAAATCCATTCAAAGTTTTAATTGGTCACTTTCAAATCAATAAAGGCGTTAAGTAACCTCCAAAAAAGGCCTTAAGCAACCTGCAAATCAATTGATTCCAATTAATTCTCATTTCTCCTCTCTCTTCATCTCTCTCTGCGTTTTTTTTTTCTTTTTTTCTTTTTTGGAGGGGGAGGGGTTCTGCGCAGGGTGGAACTGTGTTTTTTAAATGAAGGCATATCCATTTTGAATTGTACCACCTATAAATTACCGAATTGATCAGGCCCTCAACATATCAAATATGAAACTATATAAGATTTGTTGATTCACTTAGCAATGAAGCGGCTTGTATAGTGAGATCAAAAGCCAAAGAATTAAAATCAAAGAATTCTAATGACAAAGGGTTTTTGCAACACAAGACTCATCAGTAAAAGCTCACAGTAATATTGCCAATTTTATTTTAATCAATATTTACATGTTCAAATTGACGAATTTTACATGGATCAAAATGGCAATCAACACCAATTAAAAATACTCAACTAGCACAAACTGACCTGATCACAGTAATGGATGTTCAAGCATTAAAATTATATACAAATTTAGAGAGGTAGAGAAAGAGAAAAACTTTACCCATAGGAAATAGATGACTTTGACCAACCCTAGCCTTAAAAAATCACTTGTTAGGGTTTCAAAAATTAGAAGGAGAGGGAAAAAGGTAGAGGGGGAGCAACAAACAGTGAGTGAGAGAGAGAGAGAGAGAGAGAGAGAGAGAACTTAATAGATAGTCATAGTCACTAGTGGTAGTCGTAGTCGCAGTCGCAGTTGCAGTTGCGGGTGTCGTTGCGAAGGATGCTGTTGGTGGTGAAGGTGCCCATGTGCATGCGAAAAGGTAAGCAAGAGAGCATTCTTGAGAGAGAGAGAGAGAGAGAGAGAGAGAGGTGATTCCAGAGACCAGAGAGATGGCAGGGTAGGAAAACTGAATTAGGGCTAATGAATCAGAAAGAGAGGCAAAGAGAATTGGAAATGAAGAGTCATGCAGTGTCTGGAAATTCTATCTTGTTTGGAAAATGGAAGAATCGTGCCTCCTTATTCGTCGGTGAGAGTAGAATTGGTGCAAAGATTTAAAATTTTATTTTATATATAATCACACGTTAATTAGAAGGTGTGAATTAAAATATATATATATATATATATATATAATGACACTTAATTGAAAAGTGACATAAAAAATAAATATTATCACACTCAATCAAATCAATTGTGATTAAAATATCAATCTAGTTTTTTTTTTTTTTTTTTTTTATCACACTTCCAATAAAAGTGAGATGTTTTCAGTTGTCAAAGTGTGATCTTTAATTGTTTTTGTAGTAGTGATAGTTGTAGACTTAGGGTTCACTTTAGAAAAAATGAGAAACTCAGCACCTATGAAGAAGGTTTTTCTATCATCGTCACAATAATTCATCCTCATCCTCCATCGCTAATCCTTACTCATACCACTATCTCGCACTCAATCACCCTCCTATTTTAAGTATTGTATGTTATATATGTGTGTGTGTGTGTGTATTATATGTGTGTGTGTGTGTGTTATTCTAGAATTCATACCCTTAAAGGTTGTATATCATATGCAAATATGAATGCCATAATAAATAATTAGTCATGACCAAAGATTACATAAAGATTAATCAAAATTATTTTCAATCATAACTAAAATAATAATCACAATAAGTTAAAATTAATATCAAAATAAGTGATAACCAAATCATAATTAACACCACAATAAGTTATAACCGAAGTCCAAAATGGGATGTGCATTATAAAATTTTCCTATATATCTTACATGTTTATATTGGAATAGTGATAAAAGAAAAAAGAAAAACAAAGAATAGATGTGAGATTATTGGTTTGAAGGCAAATCTTGATTTTATTTATTTATTTTTTGTGTGAAAAAAGGGCTAATTTTTGCAGATTAAAGTTCATGCAATTTGTTAATTACTTACATGGAAAGTAATGAATCAACTTATGCATATATTTATATTATTATAATGAAGCAATGTCAGCCAAACATTGGTGAATAACTAAAGTGGCAATTAATTGTAGAACTTCTTTTAATTGATTATGAAAAATAATAATAATAGAGCAATTTATGCATTATGGTGTTAGCTTCATTTTTACTATTTTTTTTAACACTTCTCTTGCTTTTGAGGTAAAATATTAAATTAATTTTTTTGTTTATTCATTTGTACCACTTTTTAGCACTTCTCTTTTTATTTTATAATCCGATTGTTGTTATTAATGGAGGTTGATGGACTTGAGACGGGTATAGAAGATAATGACATGTTGTTAAAAGAGCATGCACCAAGTCTTGAAACTGAGTTTGAGTTAGAGGAAATTGCATATCAATTCTATAATGAATATGGAAGAATTATAGGATTTAGTATTAGAAGGGATTTCCATACGAAAAGCAAAAAAGATAGTATAATGGTTAATAGAAAGTTTGTTTGATATAAAGAGGGAGAGAAGGATAAACGAAGCAAAATGGTAAAATAATCTAGACAAGACACAAGAACTAATTGTAAAGCATTCATGTATGCCTCATTAGATCGGGAATTATTGAAATGGGTTGTTACAAAGTTTGATGATACCCAAAACCATATTATGCATCCTCAATGCGCTCATATGATTGTTTCTGAAGCTCAAGGTATAAATATGGAACTAGTTGATGATACTGGTTTATCACTCAAGGTATCACGCGATCTTATTAGTACCCAGAGCAGGGGGAGGGAATTTGTAGGATTTATGGGAGAAGACCAAAAAAGTTGACTGCATGCAAAAAAAATAAAAAACAAAAAACAAAAAACAAAAAACAAAAAGACTTGCAATATAGTAAAGCAGGTACTTTGTTGAGATATTTTTAGAAGCAAGCTACTAATAATCTATATTTTTACTACGCAGTTCAGTTGGATGTTGATGAGATGATAACCAATTTTGTTTGGGCTGACCATCAAATGATTACAGATTATGAAAATTTTGGGGATGCAGTGTCATTCGACACAACATTTCGAACCAATAAAGAGTATCGACCATTTGCTCTTGTTGCTAGTTTTAACCATTTTAGAATGATAGTTCTTTTTGGTGCTACATTACTATATAATGAAACCACAACATCATTTGAGTGTCTATTTGAAACTTTTTTACTTGCAATGTTGGGGAAAAAGTTTAGTACCATTTTTACATATCAAATTAGGCAATGGCTAAGGCAATTTCTCACATCCTATCCGATGTTAGTAATGGATTGTATACTTTTCACCTTATGCAAAATGCCTTGAAGCATTTGGACTATTTGTTTAAGGGAGGCTCAACATTTGGAAGTGACTTTAATGCTTTCATTTTTGGATATGAAGATGAAAATGAGTTAGTTGAACCTTGGATGTAACGCCCTCAAAATAATAATATTAAATCCATCGAATAAACATGCATTGATATATAAAAGTTCCACATTCTTCCATTTATCAGAGTTTCATTACAAAAGTATTACATGTTAACAACAAAAGCAAATGCCCTAAAGGCTTACAGCTTTCCAAGTTAACACTTGGTTACAACAAAATAGTACTAACCCATCTACACATTAAGCCCTCGGCTTGAATATACATGTAATACATCAAAATAAAACGACAAAAGTATGTCCGCCTCCAGCCTCCCAAGCTATGTCCTTGGAGGTGGCATGCTACCTGTACCTGAAAATGATATTCCCATATAGGGTGAGCCACAGCCCAGTAGAAATACACTAAACCAACCATGAACAATGACTAAAAGATTAGCAACTGATAGACGGTCAACACTGACACTTCCATTTACATCTCCCTACGTTACCATGACAGCCAAGTCTATATTACAATTCACTTTTCATTTTTGTTCAACTTTGAGTTTGAAAACAAGGCTCAGTACTCTGGCCAGAACGTTTGATGAGATTATAGTTCATCACTAGAACACTTTCGAAATCCAAGGTGGATACACATTATGGTGTTGTACCAATAACACATAAACTACTCCCATACTTCACAAACAATGATGACTTACATTTGAATGCTATATCAAATCAAACAAACTTTTCAATAGATAAGCATATGAGCTATATCACTACTACAACAGATAAACATATGAGCTGTATCAACACTTCAACCGATAAGCATATGAGCTGTATCAACACTTCAATAGATAAGCATATGAGCTGTATCAACATTCCGATAGATAAGCATATGAGCTGTATCAACACTTCAATAGATAAGCATATGAGCTGTATCAACACTTCAATAGATAAGCATATGAGCTGTATCAACACTTCAATAGATAAGCATATGAGCTGTATCAATAGTTTGCCTAATCATCATGCATTGTCTACAACAATCAAGACTATCCTCCACCGATAGCCCAAAGCAGTTATTTCTAAACAGAAAATAAATGCACCAAATGGATAAAATATCAACATTTCAACTAGGTGAGTGATAAATGATCCAACTACACTCTTTAATCCCATATGTTCCCAATTTCAACATTTTCAATTCAACTTCTCATTTCTCAAAATTAATTTTACAAATTAATTCATCAATGTAATTAGGGCATTTCCCATAATTAACAAAACAACCCTAAGGTTCCATTTCTATCAATAACCCAACATTTATCTCATTTCTCCATGCTAAACATGCATATAGGCTTATATAAATGAAATCCCAACTTTTGTAAAATTACACAAAGGCCCAAACTCTCTCAAAATTACCAACAACCCCCAACATATCGAAATGCTAAAATTTAAAGACAAAGCTCATAAAGAAAAGTAGGATATCCCTACCTCGAAGTTAGAGCTCGGATGGAGAAGAGATCAAAACCAAAGTGCTCCAAAAACCAAGATTTTCAGATCAAAACGACGCCCTCGACGATCAACACAACTTTTACAAAGGCCGAAGAGAAGGAGGACACTCTAACTAGATCAAACCCTGGAGAAAAGGGAGTTTCTAGAGAGAGAGGCTCTCAAAAATGGTTTTTAGAAAAAGTAGGAGAGAGAAAGAACAGCAAAAAGTGATTTAAAATCACCCAGCGGATAACTCATATATGTATGACCCGCTCGAGCGGAGAACACAACGCTCGAGTGCCAAGAACAAAAATCTGGACACGCTCGAGCGCAATAATGCCCGCTTGAGCGCCAAGACACAAGAATAAAGCACTTCCGCTCGAGCGCGAAAACCAGTCTGCTCGAGCATGGATTTCCCCCTCCCAGAACTTATACTCTGGAAGTACTACCCGCTCGAGCGGCCACCGACCCGCTCAAGCGTAAACAAACCCGCTTGAGCGCAAAAATCACATCTGCAGAAGTTTTACAGAGACACGAAATACTGGAAGTGTGTAATCCCCGCTCGAGCGCAATAATACCTGCTCGAGCGGACAGGCCAAAATCTGGGCAACTAGTTTTGGTTTCCAAACTCAACCAACCTATAACAGACCTACCCAACACATCCCACAACTCAAATAGAAAGTAAGAAAGGATGCAAACAAGATAATGATCAACTACCAACATCCACGGGCACATGCCCGGATCATTGCACAACAAGGGTAAACCCGGGATCACTATAACCTTCCCCCCTTAAAGAATTTCGTCCCCGAAATTAAGCATAAGTTTCAAAGACAGGTTTTCCTCCATTTTAACAATGTTACACTTTAACATTCAACAATTCGACCCATTACCGGTCATCCCATCCCTTTAACAAGAGGCATTTCACAATATGTAAACAATATATGTACTTTCAACATGCATCAACATTACGCATTTGCTTTCCAATTTCAACAATATATTTCAACATATATAACGTTACATTCAACTTCCATATGAGGCAAGTCCCAAAACATACTTCCAATAAACCAAACATTTTCAATGTTTCACAACTTAAGACATATACAAAAGCTCTTAAGTTCAACAATAGTCCAAAATGTAAATACAAGATTACATATCAACAAACAAGTCCGGATATTTCTCACGGACTTCCAACTCACGTTCCCAAGTGGCTTCCTCCACTCCGTGATGTTTCCACAAGACTTTCACTAAAGGAATGGTCTTGCCACGCAGAACCTGATCCTGCCTATCCAAGACCCGAACCGGTCTCTCCTCATACGAGGCATCCTCATCTACCTCTAAATCGGTCCAATCCAACACATGTGATGGATCTGGCTCATATTTCCGAAGCATACTCACATGAAACACATCATGAACTCCGGAAAACTGCGGCGGTAAAGCTAACCGATAAGCGACCTCGCCGATCCTCTCAAGGATCTCAAAAGGACTAATAAACCGAGGGGATAACTTTCCACTCTTCCCAAACCTCATCAAACCTCGCCTAGGTGATATCTTCAGAAAGACATGATCACCTACCTCAAACGCCAAAGGCCTCCTCCTACGGTCAGCATAAGATTTCTGAGCACTATCACACTTCCAATGACAAGCATATGAGCTCTGTCAACACAGTTCATCCCCTATCCCCTCCCAATACCTATCCGGTTTAGAGGTACATCCCCTATCTTCCCCTAAACCGCGGAGTACATCCCCCATCTCCTCCTCTACACATAACGTATATAAACACATTGGTTCTATATACAATCACACAATACACACAATTAATGTATTCAATCAACCGTCAAGTTCC
Organism: Camellia sinensis; assembly: GCF_004153795.1. Taxonomy (NCBI): domain Eukaryota; kingdom Viridiplantae; phylum Streptophyta; class Magnoliopsida; order Ericales; family Theaceae; genus Camellia; species Camellia sinensis. The sequence goes on along the minus strand of NW_021024795.1, from coordinate 1,829,396 downwards.
ATGACACACTCCATTGATTAGTTTCCGTTTACCTAATCATCATGCATTGTCTACAACAATCAAGCTTTCAAATAGTCTAGGCGTCGCCGACGTCCTGCTCATCACCTACATATATATAGAGAGGGTGAGTCTGAATACTCAGTGAATGGTACTAATAATAAAGGT
>NW_021024795.1:1815741-1827576 GCF_004153795.1 Camellia sinensis | reverse complement strand
TATTGCACTTTTCGGTAAACCGAGTAAGGACAAAGTGGAAATAAATGGAAGGGAGGACGGCTCTTTAAAAAATCTTTAAAAACATCTTATTTATAGGTTTAGAGTTGGAGGAAATAGGAGGGGAGAGAGGAAAACTAGTTGAGGGCAAGGTTGGGCATCAAACCGTTAACAGATAAATGAGCAGCCTTCACTAAATTAGGCATATCTCTTTACACACTTATAATTTATATGTGAGGTTACCATCATTGGAAAGTATACTTTTGGGGCTTCAATTTAGACTAAAAAATCACCTAAAATTGAGTCTGAATGAAGGAGATATGCCTGTTTGAAATTGGGCTTGAAATCAGAGTTTTGTGGCTGGCTGGCCACTTTTTGTGGACGGCCGTACAAGTACCGAGCTAGCTGGCTTTCATGGTGTCCCGAGAGGCAGATATTTCAGCTAGGTGTCCCCATAGGCCAATTTTAGTGGCCGGTCGGCCAGTTGTGCCGGCAAAACATATATTTTGCTGCCAACTATGCCAGCTGTTCCCACAGGTGCATGCATTACACCAGTTATCTCTAAACTGATATTTTCGAGATAGTAACATGTTTTTCTATATATAGATAAACATCCCTCTTGAAATTAGGCTAGAAAAAAAAATCCAAAAGCTCCAAAACTTGCATAACACACTCTCTCTCTATCTTGCAACCTACACTTTCTCTCTTTACACTTCCTAAACATTCCATTGATTAGTTTCCGTTTGCCTAATCATCATGCATTGTCTACAACAATCACGACTATCCTCCACCGATAGCCCAAAGCAGTTATTTCTATACAGAAAATAAATGCAACAAATGGATATAAAATCAACATTTCAATTCGGTGAGTGATAATAATTCAACTACACCATTTTTCCCCATACATTCCCAATCTCAACAATTCCATTTCATTTCCTCATTTCTCACAATTAATTATCCCAATTCATCAAACAATGTAATTAGGTCACTTTCCATGATTAACATTTCAACCCTTAGGTCCTATTTTCATCAGTGATTCAACATAAATTTCCATTTCTCTATGCCAAACATACATCTAGGTTTATTATAAATAAAACCCCAACTTTTGTAAAAATAACACAAAAGCCCCAAATTCTCACAAAATTACCAAACCAACCCCAACATCTCAAAATACTAAAATTTAAGGACAAAATCCATAGAGAGTAGTAGGATATCCCTACCTCAAAGTTTGAGCTCCAAAGGAGATGAAGACCAAAATCAAAATGCTCCAAAGACCAAGATTCTTGGATGAAAATGATGCCCTCGACGATCAACACGACTTTTACAAAGGCCGAAGGTGAGGAACTCACCCTAACTGGATCAAAATCCAGAGAGAAGGCAAGATTTTAGAGAGAGGAGCTCTCAAAATGGCTTTTAGAAAAACTAGGAGAGAGAAAGAAAAGCAAAAAGTGATTTGAAATCACCCAGCGGATAACTCATATACGCATGACCCGTTCGAGCGGAGAACACGAAGCTCGAGCGCCAAGAACAAAAATCTGGACGCTCGAGCGCAATAATGCCCGCTCGAGCGCCAAGACACAAGAATAAAGCACTTCCGCTCGAGCGCGAAAACCAGTCCGCTCGAGCGTGGATTTCCCCCTCCCAGAACTTATACTCTGGAAGTACTACCCGCTCGAGCGTAAACAAACCCGCTTGAGCGCAAAAATCACATCTGCAGAAGTTTTACAGAGACACGAAATACTGGAAGTGTGTAATCCCCGCTCGAGCGCAATAATACCCGCTCGAGCGGACAGGCCAAAATCTGGGCAACTAGTTTTTGTTTCCAAACTCAACCAACCTATAACAGACCTGCCCAACACATCCCACAACTCAAATACAAAGTAAGAAAGGATGCAAACAAGATAATGATCAACTACCAACATCCACAGGCACATGCCCGGATTACTGCACAACAAGGGTAAACCCGGGATCACTATATTGGAATTCTTTGATTATTAAATACAACTTGTAGGACAATACACAGATGAAGAAAACTTGGGAACTTACATGAAATGGTCATTTAATGTAGGTATGTGGAGCACCCAACATAGTGAGGGATTGAATGCAAAATTAAAGAGGCACTTAAAATCTGACCATAACATTGTTTAATTCTTTACCCATTTTGATCAAGTTGTTTTAGACAAGCGGTATAATGAAAGTGATGCTATTTATCAATCTAGACAAAAGTTACCAAGAATAGAGATCAAGAGTTGTCCCATGTTAGTTCAAACTACAAAACTATATACCCCTCGTATCTTTGACTTATTCATGGCTTGTTTGACAACTTCCTTTCTTGTCAAGTAAGGAAATGTTATGAGTTAGAAGGAGAAATTAAATATGTGATTGGTTTGTATGTAGAAGATAGAGAGTACATTGTGGTGGGTGAAATGGAATTTGATAAGTTAGCCTTCTTTTGGCATGGGTTAAAATAAGGTTGGGGGCTAAAATAGCCACAAAAAGATAAAAATAGGCTACAAAGCCAACAATACAAAATGTCATATCCAAACCATAATTATTTCACCTTTTCTCTCATAAAAGTAAAAAAAAGCCAAAAAGTCCAACCTAAACAAGGTTTTAACCCTAGGCTAGAATAGCCAAAAAGCCAACCCACTTACCAAATGAAGCCTTAAGAGGCAAAACTCTACAAAATGTTCGTTGTAGTTATCAAAAATTTGAGAATTTTGAAATTTTGTCTGGTCATGTGATTAAAGTGCTCCATCAGATGAATGTTATGGAAATTCCTAAGAGATATATTAGTGCGATGGAGGCTAGATGCAAAGGATTGTTCACCTAAGGGTAAAAAAGTTATAGTGAATGAGGTTGATCCCAAGTTGGTGATATCAGCGCGTTATAGACCTCTTTGTCCTACAATGATAAAATAAGCTACTCGATCGCTTAAATATGATGTCGTATATGAGTTTGTGGACAATCGTATTTTTGATTTGTTTGTAAAAGTGGACAATATGATAATTTCACTAAATAGTTCAAATGCTTCTAGTAGTGAGGCCCCATTGATATGGGATTAAATGATATTGATCCAAATTTTGAAAGAGTTAAGGGTTTGGAAAGAAAGACAATGTACAAAATAGTGGTGGTAGAATATGTTGTATAAAAAATAAATAAACTGTGTATAAAAGGAAAAACAGATTCACTAAAGAAGAAAAGTAGAACACTCAAAGTCAAGGCACATCCAGGATGCTTTCTTTATGATAGTAATTCCCCCTCTATGATACAGAAAGGTCTCCTGGAAATTATATCTCTAGGATACAATGCCTTATTTTAGAAAACAATACTAAGGTTGTATTCCTTACTTGTTTTCTAAATCAGAACCTTAACACAGAAAACTCAAAATGAAAACATTGAAGAAAACTTGCAGGAAAAACTGAGTGAGTGTGGGTTGTTGAAGAGAGTTCCTTGTATGGTACTCAGACAGACACCAACCTAGGGAATTCAAAAGTTGAAACTATTTCCCATTGTCCATAAACCAACTAGTAGTTAGGATGTCCGAATTCAAAATCTTTAAATTGATTTATTCAAATGGTCCCAAATAGTTTGTTTGAATATTTTATTTCTTTCTTTCTCTTTCTTTCTTTATATATATATATATAGAGAGAGAGAGAGAGAGAGAGAACTAGAAGTTCCATCTCATGGATATCTTCAAGGAAGACCTCCAATGGAAACTTGAAGGAATATAGGATGTCCTTCCTCTATTTATAGTAGATGAGAGCACACTCATTTGCTCAAAATTTCTATGTGGCAACCAAGCTAAAAAATTTAAATTCCAAGTGAATGGGGGGAAAACGAAATATTGAATTCCCTTCAAGTGAAAGTGTATAGTTTCCTTTAGATTCCAATGTGGGAATCAAGAAAGGAAACAAAACAATAAATAAATAAATGGAGATTGTTATTGTTATTAGCAAATAATATATAACAATCCCCCACTAATTTACTAATAAAACAGAAAAAGTAAAAATAAAAAAACCAACAAATAAACCCAATAAAAATAAAATTTTGGTATTTGTATAGCACGTACTCTTAAGTAGACAAGCCTTGAACTTAGAGTTGAATACGACCTTTGAGATTCAAACAACTAAGAGAACTAAGGCTTGATCTTAGTGAATTCAAAACTCAAAACAACCATATTCACACCATACATAGGTTCATAGTTGACCATGGCAGCGCGTTAACTCGGCCTTGCACAAATCCCAATTAGCAAGTACTCTCGGATTAAACTGGTAATCCATAAAAAGTGGCCCTTACTTCTATATTTGCAAAGGCAAACTCATCTGGAATGTCCCAGAACCTCTCTATCGTTCCACCGAAGCTATGAGTTATGTTAAGGATTTAAAAGTCAACCTTCTAATTGTGGAATATTGAGTGCATAACTAGATATGAAACTTTGTTTGGAATAGCATTGACCTCTACTATTCACAAGTTTATAAATGCACTTGAAATATAATCTCTCATTATGTTTCATACTATAGATTTTAATTAAAAACTTTTGAACTCTAAAATGGTGATTACCTGAATTATACAGACGTCAACTAATTAGAATAGGCTACAATAAAAAATCTATTTTTTAAGTAACCGGTGATAGTCACATATCTCTCATAATTTTATTATTCCTTTCACCACTAAGTGGCTTTGTAAGAGGATTCGCAAGCATTTGATCAGTAGGTAAATATTCAAGTAACAATTTACTTTTATTCACAAGTGTTCTTATGTGATTATATCTCATAGCAATGTGTTTGCTATTATTTGAATTTCTCGTATTTTTAGTATTGTGAATTGCAGCATGATTGTCACAATACAAAGTAATAGGCCCTCTAGGCACTTGAATAAATGGAATACATCTTATAAAATTTTTCATCCAAATTAAATCTTTACTTGCTAATGACATAGCAACATATTCAAATTCCATAGAAGATAAAACAATACATGATTGTTTTTTAGAACACCATGAAACTATAGCACCACCAATAATAAAGAACCACCCACTAGTAGATTCAAAATTAGGTCTATCAGAAGCCCAATTAGCATCACTAGAACATTCAAGAACAGGATTTGTGCAAAAATAATGTAAACCATAATTCATAGTATATTTTAAGTATCTCAAAACTCTACTAAGTTCCTTCCAATGTTCAGTACTAGGATTACTAGTAAACCTACTTAACATATCTACATCACATGCAATATTAGGTCTAATATAGTTCATAGCATACATTAAACTCCCTATAATACGAGCATATTCTTCGTAATTAACAGAAGTGCCTAAATGCAGCGCCAATTTATTGTTAGGATCAATAGGAGTTTTACTTGGTTTACAATCAAAGTAATTAAATTTCCTTAACACTTTTTCTATAAAATGAGATTGAGTCAAAACAAATCCATTATTCTTTTTAATAACTTTAACACCCAAAATAACATCCATAGGACCCAAGTCTTTAATGTCAAAAGTTTGTGCCAAAAACTTTTGGTCTCACTTATACAAGCCATATTAGAACCAAAAATTAATAAGTCATCAACATAAAGTGTTATAAGAATTTTATAATTTTCTATTACTTCAAAGAAAATACAACTTTTTATTTTAAAACTTTTAAAACCAAGATTCTTAATTTCTTTCTTAAATTTTTCATACCATTGCCTAGGTGCTTGTTTAAGACCATACAAAGACTTATTTAATTTACAAACTAAATTTTCTTTGTCTTGAATAACATAACCTTCGGGTTGATTAACATAAATTTCTTCTTCAAGAGTACCACTAAGAAAAGTAATTTTTAAGTCCATTTGATGTACTTCAAGATTATAAACAGAAGCAATAACAAACAAAATTCTTATGATAGTTATTTTAGTAATAGGAGAATTGTTTAAAAAAAAGTCTATTCCTTCTTTTTGACTATACCCTTTAGCAACTAATCTTGCCTTATATTTATCTATACTCCCAGCAGTTTTAGGTTTCTTTCTTAACACCCATTTACATCCCATTGGTTTTGTATTAGGAGGAAGATTAGTTAAAGTCCAAGTGCTGTTATCATGAATAGATTCAATTTCATCATCCATAGCAATTTTCCATAAATTAGCATCATGCAAAGACATAGCCTCATTAAATGTTTTAGTATCTTGATCATGATCTAATAAATAAGTAAACATTTCAAGACCGAAATCTTTTCAATTCTTTGTCTTCTACTTCTTCTTAACTCAATAGATTTATCTACTATTTTAGTTTCCTTGTTATTATCACTAACATTAGGCAACTCATTATCCACTAGTGAATCATTCAAAAACGAATTAGTATTGCCTAACTCAATTAACAATTCTTTTCCCATTTCATGATTATTAGCACCTTTAACAGTTAAATGTTCATAATAAGGCCAAGTTTGGGTAGTTTAAAAAAAGCCAAAAAGCCAAAAAGTTACTCCAAAAGTTAAAAAGTCATTACTATTCACCAAAGTCAACAATTATGGCTGCACAATTCCCAATTCTAATTTTCTCCTACAAACTAATTTTTACAATTTTTTATTACACATTTTTCCATAAAAAGTCAAAAAGTTAACCCAAACATTCATATTTTCAACCTCAACTTTTTAGTCTAAAAAGACAAAAAGTGCACTTATTTAGTCTTCCCAAACTTGGCCTAAATTGCATGAGTCACTTCAAATACACTATTCGAAGTTAAATTCAAAAATCTAGAAGCTTTACTATTCATAGAATATCCAATAAAAACAAATTTTATAGCTTTACTTCCTAACTTAGGCCTTTTATGTGAAACATCTAAAACATAAGCAATGCAACCCCAAACCTTAAAATAATTAATATTTGGTTTATGATTTTTCCACAATTCATAAGGAGATTTAATTTTATGTATGTATGATTCTATTAGAAATATGACAAGCTGTATATAAAGCCTCATCCCAAAAACTAGTAGGCAATTTTGAATGAATTAACATAGCACTAACCATTTCTAACAAGGTTTTATTTTTTCGTTCCGCAACACCATTTTGTGGAGGAGAGTAAGGGGTTGTTTCTTCTCTAACTATTCCATGGGTTTCACAAAATTGAATATAATCATTGAGGTGATATTAACCACCCCTATCGGATCTAATTCTTTGAATATTCTTTCCAAGTTTATTTTTAACTTTTTCCTTAATTATTTTAAATATTTCAAAAGCTTTATAGCGATCTCGGTTGTCCCTTTACTGTTCTGTTGTATTCCGAACTCGGTTCCGTGGAGTTGGTAGTTGTATCTATCTTGTTGTCGTCCTTTAATTCCATTTGTTTGAGTTTTAGGATGTGTTGGGCATGTTTCGAACAGGTGAGTTGAACCTTGGTCTAAAATCTTGTTGCCAGGTTTTTGGTCGTTCTGCTCGAGCGGGCCTTGTTGCGCTCGAGCGGAGATTGCACACTCCCAGTATTTCGTGTCCCTGCAAAACTTCTGCAGGTGTGATTTTTATGCTCGAGCGGGTTTCTTTCCGCTCGAGCGGTCGCGCTCGAGCGGGTACTTTGGCGCTCGAGCGGGTAATACTTTTTGGTGTAAGTTATGGGAGGGGGAAATCCACGCTCGAGCGGACTGGTTTTCGCGCTCGAGCGGATGTACTTTATTCTTGTGTCTTGGCACTCGAGCGAGCCTTCTTGTGCTCGAGTGTACCTAGTTTTTTGTTCTTGACGCTCGAGCGTTGTGTTCTCCGCTCGAGCGGGAATGTCGTATATCAGTTGGCAGCTGGGCATTTTAAAATCACTTTTTACATTCTCTCTCTCTCTCTCTCTCTTACTTTCTAAAAAGATATTTTGAGAGCTCCTCTCTCTAGAAACTCCCTTCTCTCTAGGGTTTGATCTAGTTAGAGTGTCTCACTATCCTCCGGCCTTTGTAAAAAGTGTGTGCATTGTCGAGGGCTCCATTTTGATCCGTGGATCTTTGAGTTTGGAGCATTTTGATTTTCTTCAACTTTCCCGTTTGAGCTCTAACTTCGACGTAGGGATATCCTACTCCTTCTCATGAGTTTTGTCTTTGAATTTTAGTATTTTGATGAGTTGGGGGTTGTTGGGTAATTTTTGAGAAAGTTTGGGCCTTTGTGTAATTTTACAAAAGTTGGGGTTTTGTTTATATAAACTTATATGCATGTTTGGCATAGAGAAATGAGATCAATATTGGTTTATTGGTGAAAATGAAACCTTAGGGTTGTGATGTTAATTATGGGAAATGCTCTAATTACATTGATAAATTAATTGGTATAATTAATTTGAAGAAAAAAAGAATGAAATTGAGAATGTTGGAATTGGATGTATATGGGATTAAAGGGTGTAGTTTGATTCGTTCATCGCTCGCCTAGTTGAAATGTTGATTATATATCCATTTGGTGCATTTATTTTCAGTATAGAAATAACTGCTTTGGGCTATCGGTGGAGGATAGTCTTGATTGTTGTAGACACTGCATGATGATTAGGCAAACTAAAACTAATCGATTGAGTATGCTATTGAATCTAGCAACTGGAATAATACATTAATTCTATGTATTGATTGATTGTATATGATCTATGTTTATATACATGTGTTGTATGGGAGGAGATGGGGATGTACTCCACGGTTTAGGGGAAGATAGGGGATGGACCTCTAAACCGGATTTTGTGTGACATTGATACAGCACTACAATGTGTATCAAGTGTTGATTATGGAAGTGTTTGAATTGATTTGATATAGCACTAAAATGTATATCGTTATCAATTGTAAAGTATAGAAGTGATTCTATGTTATGTTGATATAGCACCGAAATGTGTATCTTTCACAAAGTGTGGGAATGGTTTATGTGTTATTGATACAGCATTAAAATGTGTATCCCTCATGAATTTTGAAAATGTTTTAAAGATGAGTCTAAACCTCATTAAGTTATTTGGCTAGGTGTTGAGCCTTGTTTTCAAACTCAAAGTTGGAAAGGACATGGGAAATGAAATGTAACATGGACTTAATGTCATGAAATCGAAATGTGATATAAGTGGATGTATCTGTGTTGACAATCTATCAACTGCTAATCTTTTAGTCATTGTTCATGGCTGGTTTAGTGTATTTCTACTGGGCTGTGGCTCACCCTTTATGGGACATCATTTTTAGGTGCAAGTAGCATGCCACCTCCAAGGACATAGCTTGGGAGGCTAGAAGCAGACAGACTGCTTTGTTATTTGCTTTCTTTTGATGTATTACATGTAAATTCAAGCCAAGGGCTTAATATGTATTGAGTTAGCACTCTTCTTTTTGTAACCAAGTGTTAACTTGGAAAGCTGTAAGCCCGTAGGGCATTTGCTTTTGTTGTTAACATGTTATACTTTTGTAAGGAACTACTCTGATGAATAGAAGAATATTTATCTTTTATACCAATGCATGTCTAAGTTGATGGGTTTTAATGTTATTATTTTGAGGGCGTTACAACTTGGTATTAGAGCGTATCGGGTTCGAATACTTTGGGTACGTGGGAAGTGATTAGTATCACAATGGGCTTGTCTCGCTTGTTAGAGACTTGTGTGTGACATTATGTGTTTATTTGATAACATGTTTACGTGACTACTTGGGTATGGGATTTAGTTTCTAGGATGTTGATTGGATCCTTGGGTTTCTGTGAGTCTTGTTGGAAAAGCACTTGATCAATGCTGTTTCTAACCAAAACTCTAGTAACGCCTCAGGACTATCATTATCCTGAAATGAAATTCGTAAGTACTTATGTGTTTATGTGCTTATGTGGAGTGAATTACAGTTGTCCATGTATTAGGACGCGAGTGTTTAGTTTTGGCACATTTATGAATGTGCTAACGTTCTTCGTTACCTTTATTAGGATGTCAGGACAAGGACGTGGTAGACGTGGCAGACGTGGTAGGCAGGAGATGCCTTTACCGGATGATATTCCGGCACAGCAGGAGGGGGTTGGCTAGGCCAATGTGGCCGAGACAGTAGGTCAGGAGGCTATGGGCGCTTTAGCCCGAGGGATAGCCGATGCTTTGAGGGAGTCTATGGGTATTTTCCGAGCTGAGAATCCGGTTCAGGCTCCCGTTCAGGCCCAGGTTGTTGAGGTAGGGCCTTCCTTCTTGAAAAGGGAGTTCTTCCGGTCCAACCCGGACGAGTTTATTGGGGATCCGAATGAGCCACTGAAGGCTGACGAGTGGTTAGAGAAAATGAGTAAGACGTTCGAGATGCTTGGCATCGAGGACGGAGCGTTGAAAGTGACCTTGGCATCCTTCCAGCTAAAAGGGGGTGCGGGTCAGTGGTGGAAATACATGAGGGGCCGTATTGCTGGCACGTGGGAGGCTTTTGTGGAGGCTTTTCAGGAGAAGTATTTCTCTCCAGCAGTCAGGGAGAAGCTGAGAGTCCAATCTGTCAGCTTTTGCAGTTGAGTTCTTCAGTAGCCGAGTATGAGGCTGCTTTCACTAGCTTGTCCAGGTTCACACCTGAACTTGTGGCGTTCGAGGAACGCTGCTGTATTGAGTTCGAGAAGAGGTTGAGGCGCGGCCTCAAGATGAGAGTTAGAGGTTCGATGATCCGAGATTATGGGCGCTTGGTTGATGTTGCAGCCCATATGGAGATCATGATGCAGGAAGAGGAGGGGCAGAGAGGCTCCAAGAGGAGCCAAGATGGTTAGGGTGATGGCAGGAGACAGAGGGGTGCTAACCCTCAGCAGTCTCAGGGTGGTGTTGCTAGGTCGACCTTTCCAGTGCCGAGTACAGGCTCGGGGAGAGGTAATCAGGGGGAGTTCACCTGTTACAAGTGTGGTCAGTTGGGCCACAAGGCTTCAGTTTGCCCAAAGAGGGGAGGAGGTCAGAGAGCTGCTTCATCTTCAGCTAGACCGCAGAGCCAAAGTCAGGGCAGGGGTCAGCCCTTGTCTTGTTATCAGTGTGGTTAGCCTGGGCACCTGAAGAGGTTTTGCCCACAGTTGAGTGCCACTTCGGGCGCGTCTGGCTCTAGGCAGACGCAGGGTTTTCAGCCAGCTTAGTCTGTGTAGGCCTCAAGGGCCAATTCGGGAGCTTCGTCGTCCCAGTCAGTGCAGCAGTCATTTGCTCCGAGGGGTGAGCAGTTGCATCAGGGGCCTACAGGGCGCGTGTATGCTGTTACCGCACAGGACTTAGTACCGGCTCCATCAGTAGTGAGAGGTACCTTTCTGTTTTGCAACTCGGTTGCTAGTTTATTGATTGATACGGGTGCATCTCATTCTTTTGTATCTGCTGCATTTGCATCTGTTTTGGAATTGGAGTTGGCACAGTTAGCATCTCCTATATGTGTAATATCGCTTGTTGGTGGTGAGTTGATCATGAAACAAGGTGTTAGAGGTTGTAATATAGAGGTCACCGATCATAGGCTTCCTTTTCCTTTTGTTGTCATGCCCATGAAGGGTTTTGATGTTATTTTTGGTATGGACTGGCTATCGTCATACCGGGCTGTTATTGATTGCTACCGCCAGAGGGTCACCATTTGTACCTTGAGCGGGAAGTGTTTCCATTTCTTGGGGGATTGGGTTGGTAGTGTGTTGCCACCGATGTATGATCCGCGAGGGCGGAATAAGCTTAGTGGTCTACTTGCTAGCTTTATAAGTGGTGAGTGTGATGAGACCCAGATTGTATTGCCGAGGGTGGTTTGCGAGTATTCGGATGTTTTTCCCGAGGATCTCGTTAGTTTGCCACCTCACCGAGAGATAGAGTTCTCTATTGATTTAGTGTGCAACTTCCATTTTTATTTTCATTCAAGTTCTATTTGTATTTAATTTCCTTCTCTATTCAACTTCCTTGTTTTATTTAATTTCCAAATAGATCGTTAATGTATAGTGC
>NW_021024795.1:1803492-1815716 GCF_004153795.1 Camellia sinensis | reverse complement strand
CTGCAAATGGCCTTATTTCCATAGTTTTGTAGCTATATTATTTGGTGGTGAGATAATACCACGTAAAGGTATTAAATATAAAGAAATATTTTTTATTTTTGGTTATTTTAAATAATTGAGATTTTGTGAAATATAATAAAAATTTATTTAAATATCATATCAGAAATTAGGCAATCTAGTCTATACTTGTTTGCTGTGCGCATAACATAGTATTCCAGGCTAATAAATGGAATAAGACACATAACGTTTTCAAAAATGGATATCACGGTTAGTAGAGGCCGATCTTCGGATCGGGTGAGAGGGGGTGCTCATAGCTGACCTTTCCCCAATCGTACCCTAGCTCCCGAGCCGAGGCACCTCTGGTGATGACGGACATGTGGCCTTCGGCACCGAGTCAGGGTTTCCTAAATTCCCCCATAAAAAATTATTTAGGTGGCGACTCTGTATCTGGCAAAGCAGTCCATGTTTGGCACTTCTTTTTCTAAAAATTTGTTTCTCAAAACGATTTGCCGGATTTGGACTCTTTGGTTCAAGATTAAGAACCGTGACACAAATCGAGTCCGAGCTGTAGCAGCGGGGCCCCCTCGCGGGCGCGTGCTACACCGTGTACGGAATGCCGTCTTCGGAATATCCTCCTCCCTGACCCTCAACTGGTGGTAACCCGTTCTCAATTCTATCTTAGAGAACAATGGGAACCCTTCAACTGGTCAAACAGATCATCTATACGGGGCATAGGGTACTTATTCTTGACCGTAGCCCGATTCAACCTCCGGTAGTCTATACACAATCTCAAGGCACCATCTTTTTTCTTAGCGAAAAGGGCCGGTGTCCCCACGGCGAACACTAGGGCGAACAAAACCCTTATCTAGCAATTCCTGGAGCTGAATCTTCAACTCACTCAACTCGGCTGGGGCAAATGATAAGGTGCCATAGAAATCGGCGCTGTGCCGGGCACTAAATCAATAGAGAACTCTATCTCTCGGTGAGGTGGCAAACTAACGAGATCCTCGGGAAAAACATCCGAATACTCGCAACACCACCTCGGCAATACAATCTGGGTCTCATCACACTCACCACTTATAAAGCTAGCAAGTAGACCACTAAGCTTATTCCGCCCTCGCGGATCATACATCGGTGGCAACACACTACCAACCCAATCCCCCAAGAATGGAAACACTTCCCGCTCAAGGTACAAATGGTGACCCTCTGGCGGTAGCAATCAATAACAGCCCGGTATGACGATAGCCAGTCCATACCAAAAATAACATCAAACCCTTCCATGGGCAGGACAACAAAAGGAAAAGGAAGCCTATGATCGGTGACCTCTTATTACAACCTCTAACACCTTGTTTCATGATCAACTCACCACCAAACAGCGATATTACACATATAGGAGATGCTAACTGTGCCAACTCCAATTCCAAAACAGATGCAAATGCAGCAGATACAAAAGAATGAGATGCACCCGTATCAATCAATAAACTAGCAACCGAGTTGCAAAACAGAAAGGTACCTCTCACTACTGATGGAGCCGGTACTAAGTCCTGTGCGGTAACAGCATACACGCGCCCTGTAGGCCCCTGATGCAACTGCTCACCCCTCGGAGCAAATGACTGCTGCACTGACTGGGACGACGAAGCTCCCGAATTGGCCCTTGAGGCCTACACAGACTAAGCTGGCTGAAAACCCTGCGTCTGCCTAGAGCCAGACGCGCCCGAAGTGGCACTCAACTGTGGGCAAAACCTCTTCAGGTGCCCAGGCTAACCACACTGATAACAAGACAAGGCCTGACCCCTGCCCTGACTTTGGCTCTGCGGTCTAGCTGAAGATGAAGCAGCTCTCTGACCTCCCCCCTCTCTTGGGCAAACTGAAGCCTTGTGGCCCAACTGACCACACTTGTAACAGGTGAACTCCCCCTGATTACCTCTCCCCGAGCCTGTACTCGGCACTGGAAAGGTCGACCTAGCAACACCACCCTGAGACTGCTGAGGGTTAGCACCCCTCTGTCTCCTGCCATCACCCTAACCATCTTGGCTCCTCTTGGAGCCTCTCTGCCCCTCCTCTTCCTGCATCATGATCTCCATATGGGCTGCAACATCAACCAGCGCCCATATACTCGGATCATCGAACCTCTAACTCTCATCTTGAGGCCGCGCCTCAACCTCTTCTCGAACTCAATACAGCAGCGTTCCTCGAACGCCACAAGTTCAGGTGTGAACCTGGACAAGCTAGTGAAACGCCTCATACTCGGCTACTGAAGAACTCAACTGCAAAAGCTGACAGAACTGGTCTCTCAGTTTCTCCTGACTGCTGGAGATAAATACTTCTCCTGAAAAGTCTCCACAAAAGCCTCCCACGTGCTAGCAATACGGCCCCTCATGTATTTCCACCACTGACCCGCACCCCCTTTAAGCTGGAAGGGATGCCAAGGTCACTTTCAACGCTCCGTCCTCGATGCCAAGCATCTCGAACGTCTTACTCATTTTCTCTAACCATCGTCAGCCTTCAGTGGCTCATTCGGATCCCCAATAAAACTCGTCCGGGTTGGACCGGAAGAACTCCCTTTTCAAGAAGGAAGGCCCTACCTCAACAACCTGGGCTGAACGGGAGCCTGAACCGGATTCCAGCTCGGAAAATACCCATAGACTCCCTCAAGCATCGGCTATCCCTCGGGCTAAAGCGCCCATAGCCTCCTGACCTACTGTCTCGGCCACATTGGCCTAGCCAACCCCCTCCTGCTGTGCCGGAATATCATCCGGTAAAGGCATCTCCTGCCTACCACGTCTGCCCGTCTACCACGTCCTTGTCCTGACATCCTAATAAAGGTAACGAAGAACGTTAGCACATTCATAAAGTGCCAAAACTAAACACTCGCGTCCTAATACATGGACAACTGTAATTCACTCCACATAAGCACATAAACACATAAGTACTTACGATTTCATTTCAGGATAATGATAGTCCTGAGGCGTTACTAGAGTTTTGGTTAGAAACAGCATTGATCAAGTGCTTTCCAACAAGACTCACAGAAACCAAGGATCCATCAACATCCTAGAAACTAAATCCATACCCAAGTAGTCACGTAAACATGTTATCAAATAAACACATAATGTCACACACAAGTCTCTAACAAGCGAGACAAGCCCATTGTGATACTAATCACTTCCCACGTACCCAAAGTATTCGAACCCGATACGCTCTAATACCAAGTTGTAACGCCCTCAAAATAATAACATTAAAACCCATCAACTTAGACATGCATTGGTATAAAAGATAAATATTCTCTATTCATCAGAGTAGTTCCTTACAAAAGTATAACATGTTAACAACAAAAGCAAATGCCCTACGGGCTTACAGCTTTCCAAGTTAACACTTGGTTACAAAAAGAAGAGTGCTAACTCAATACTATTAAGCCCTTGGCTTGAATTTACATGTAATACATCAAAAGAAAGCAAATAACAAAGCAGTCTGTCTGCTTCTAGCCTCCCAAGCTATGTCCTTGGAGGTGGCATGCTACTTGCACCTAAAAATGATGTCCCATAAAGGGTGAGCCACAGCCCAGTAGAAATACACTAAACCAGCCATGAACAATGACTAAAAGATTAGCAGTTGATAGATTGTCAACACAGATACATCCACTTATATCACATTTCGATTTCATGACATTAAGTCCATGTTACATTTCATTTCCCATGTCCTTCAACTTTGAGTTTGAAAACAAGGCTCAACACCTAGCCAAATAACTTAATGAGGTTTAGACTCATCTTTAAAACATTTTCAAAATTCAGAGGGATACACATTTTAATGCTGTATCAATAACACATAAACCATTCCCACACTTTGTGAAAGATACACATTTCGGTGCTATATCAACATAACATAAATCACTTCTATACTTTACAATTGATAACGATATACATTTTAGT
This sequence comes from Camellia sinensis, assembly GCF_004153795.1. Taxonomy (NCBI): domain Eukaryota; kingdom Viridiplantae; phylum Streptophyta; class Magnoliopsida; order Ericales; family Theaceae; genus Camellia; species Camellia sinensis. The sequence goes on along the minus strand of NW_021024795.1, from coordinate 1,811,790 downwards.
GCTATATCAAATCAATTCAAACCCTTCCATAATCAACACTTGATACACATTGTGGTGCTGTATCAATGTCACACAAAATCCGGTTTAGAGGTCCATCCCCTATCTTCCCCTAAACCGTGGAGTACATCCCCATCTCCTCCCATACAACACATGTATATAAACATAGATCATATACAATCAATCAATACATAGAATAATGTATTATTCCAGTTGCTAGATTCAATAGCATACTCAATCGATTAGTTTTAGTTTGCCTAATCATCATGCAGTGTCTACAACAATCAAGACTATCCTCCACCGATAGCCCAAAGCAGTTATTTCTATACTGAAAATAAATGCACCAAATGGATATATAATCAACATTTCAACTAGGCGAGCGATGAACGAATCAAACTACACCCTTTAATCCCATATACATCCAATTCCAACATTCTCAATTTCATTCTTTTTTTTCAAATTAATTATACCAATTAATTTATCAATGTAATTAGAGCATTCCCATAATTAACATCACAACCCTAAGGTTCATTTTCACCAATAAACCATATTGATCTCATTCTCTTATGCAAACATGCATATAAGTTTTTATAAACAAAACCCAACTTTTGTAAAATTACACAAAGGCCCAAACTTTCTCAAAAATTACCCAACAACCCCCACCTCTCAAAATACTAAAATTCAAAGACAAAACTCATGAGAAGGAGTAGGATATCCCTACGTCGAAGTTAGAGCTCAAACGGGAAAGTTGAAGAAAATCAAAATGCTCCAAACTCAAAGATCCACGGATCAAAATGGAGCCCTCGACAATGCACACACTTTTTCAAAGGCCGGAGGATAGTGAGACACTCTAACTAGATCAAACCCTAGAAGAAGGGAGTTTCTAGAGAGAGGAGCTCTCAAAATATCTTTTTAGAAAGTAAGAGAGAGAGAGAGAGAGAGAATGTAAAAAGTGATTTTAAAATGCCCAGCTGCCAACTGATATACGACATTCCCGCTCGAGCGGAGAACACAACGCTCGAGCGTCAAGAACAAAAAACTAGGTACACTCGAGCACAAGAAGGCTCGCTCGAGTGCCAAGACACAAGAATAAAGTACATCCGCTCGAGCGCGAAAACCAGTCCGCTCGAGCGTGGATTTCCCCCTCCCATAACTTACACCAAAAAGTATTACCCGCTCGAGCGCCAAAGTACCCGCTCGAGCGCGACCGCTCGAGCGGAAAGAAACCCGCTCGAGCATAAAAATCACCCGCAGAAGTTTTGCAGGGACACGAAATACTGGGAGTGTGCAATCTCCGCTCGAGCGCAACAAGGCCCGCTCGAGCAGAACGACCAAAAACCTGGCAACAAGATTTTAGACCAAGGTTCACTCACCTGTTCGAAACATGCCCAACACATCCTAAAACTCAAACAAATGGAATTAAAGGACGACAACAAGATAGATACAACTACAACTCCACGGAACCGAGTTCGGAATACAACAGAAAGTAAAGGGACAACCGAGATCGCTATAAAAGCTTTTGAAATATTTAAAATAATTAAGGAAAAGTTAAAAATAAACTTGGAAAGAATATTCAAAGAATTAGATCCGATAGGGGTGGTTAATATCACCTCAATGATTAATATTCAATTTTGTGAAACCATGGAATAGTTAGAGAAGAAACAACCCCTTACTCTCCTCCAAAAATGGTGTTGCGGAACGAAAAAATAAAACCTTGTTAGAAATGGTTAGTGCTATGTTAATTCATTCAAAATTGCCTACTAGTTTTTGGATGAGGCTTTTATACAGCTGTCATATTTCTAAATAGAATCATACTACATAAAATTAAATCTCCTTATGGAATTGTGGAAAAATCATAAACCAAATATTAATTATTTTAAGGTTTGGGGTTGCATGCTTATGTTTTAGATGTTTCACATAAAAGGCCTAAGTTAGGAAGTAAAGCTATAAAATTTGTTTTTATTGGATATTCTATGAATAGTAAAGCTTCTAGATTTTTGAATTTAACTTCGAATAGTGTATTTGAAGTGACTCATGCATTTAGCGCCAAGTTTGGGAAAGACTAAATAAGTGCACTTTTTGTCTTTTTAGACTAAAAAGTTGAGGTTGAAAAATATGAATGTTTGGGTTAACTTTTTGACTTTTTATGGAAAAATGTGTAATAAAAAATTGTAAAAATTAGTTTGTAGGAGAAAATTAGAATTGGGAATTGTGCAGCCATAATTGTTGACTTTGGTGAATAGTAATGACTTTTTAACTTTGGAGTAACTTTTTGGCTTTTTGGCTTTTTTTAAACTACCCAAACTTGGCCTTATTATGAACATTTAACTGTTAAAGGTGCTAATAATCATGAAATGGGAAAAGAATTGTTAATTGAGTTAGGCAATACTAATTCGTTTTTGAATGATTCACTAGTGGATAATGAGTTGCCTAATGTTAGTGATAATAAAAGGAAACTAAAATAGTAGATAAATCTATTGAGTTAAGAAGAAGTAGAAGACAAAGAATTGAAAAGATTTCGGTCTTGAAATGTTTACTTATTTATTAGATCATGATCAAGAATAAACAACATTTAATGAGGCTATGTCTTTGCATGATGCTAATTTATGGAAATTGCTATGGATGATGAAATTGAATCTATTCATTGATAACAGCACTTGGACTTTAACTAATCTTCCTCCTAATACAAAACCAATGGGATGTAAATGGGTGTTAAGAAAGAAATAAAACTGCTGGGAGTATGATAAATATAAGGCAAGATTAGTTGCTAAAGGGTATAGTCAAAAAGAAGGAATAGACTTTTTTTTAAACAATTCTCCTATTACTAAAATAATATCATAAGAATTTGTGTTTGTTATTGCTTCTGTTTATAATCTTGAAGTACATCAAATGGACTTAAAATTACTTTTCTTAGTGGTACTCTTGAAGAAGAAATTTATGTTAATCACCCGAAGGTTATGTTATTCAAGACAAAGAAATTTAGTTTGTAAATTAAATAAGTCTTGTATGGTCTAAACAAGCACCCTAGGCAATGGTATGAAAAATTTAAGAAAGAAATTAAGAATCTTGGTTTTAAAAGTTTTAAATAAAAAAGTTGTATTTTCTTTGAAGTAATAGAAAATTATAAAATTCTTATAACACTTTATGTTGATGACTTATAAATTTTGGTTCTAATATGGCTTGTATAAGTGAGACCAAAAGTTTTTGGCACAAACTTTTTGACATTAAAAAGCATTGCATATCCGTTTGTCTTGGAAAAATGGTTTGGAATTTGCTACTCGCAAGTAGGCTAAAACACGGATTTCAACGAGTGTTTCCAACTCAGACAATCCAACCTTCACCCACAGGCATTCAAACAGTTTATCACATAAGCATCTAGCCACATGGTAAGCATGCTGTCATGATAGCATTCACATGCATGAGATATGCTAAAGCATAAATGCTTACCGAGTACTCCGAGCCAAAACAATAAACTAGTTAGCCAACATGCGTGATCCTAGTTCATTTTTGAATGTCTAATGCAACATATACAGGATGCAATTAGGGTAGGCTCGGCTAACCTAAACATGGCATGTGAAATGCAATCAATTGATGCACGTATTCAATTTGGAATTGAAGTACAAATGCAGTTAGCATGATGTACCGAGCCCGGTGTATGCGAGACGAATGAATGGATGCACACATGCATAGCATAAGGTATGCTAATTTAAACATGACCTATTACTAACCATCAGAGCAGGTAAGTAAAAGGGAGAAAGAAGTGGGGGTTGGAAGACATGCACACACTCACCCACACTTATTACAAGTTTACCTTCGCTCGGAGGGACCAAAAGAATAATACAGATTAAATAACGAATTAACTAACCTACCTAATTAATTATTACAAATCACCTAATTAGTTAACAAACTAACTAAGCTAGGAAAAACAGTAAACCGCCTCGGGAAGAGAGTTCGGTGCACGCGTGCTCGGGTCTTGCTCGGAAGTGCATTGTCATGCATAGGTTGCCTCTGTTTTCCCTGTTATACTCCTCCGAAGGCTGCAGAAGTCTCTGGATTGCTTCCCTGGACATTGGGAGACACCACCGGCTGAATAGAATGGCCACCGGCAGTGGCATGTGATCACCGGCTGTGAATGAATCCATCGGCCATAGAAAGTTTGCCGGTCGGCACCTAGCACTGCTGGTCGGCAGAAAGTTCCTGCAGAATCTGCCATTGACAGCAACAGAGGGCAAGGCAGAGCATGCAGTGCAATTCAAGCCATATATGCACCAATCATGTCCCTTATCATGTTAATGACTCAAAGGAACATGCTCCTTGGTTCTCGGACCATTAATCGCGCATTTCCATGCGTGATGGCCCAAGGGACCAAGTGTGCACATTTTGATGTCAAATGCAATGCAAACCAACAAACCAAAGTCCAATTCCTATCACTAGATCAAGGAACAAGACATGCATGCTAGATACAATGCGACCTAGGCATATAAGCTAAGGATGCAACATGGAAATGCAAGATGTACATGCGAGCATGCAAACAACATGCAAGGTAAGCATGCAAGCAAGCAAGGAATGGACTTAAACATGATTTGGACAGCTCTAATTAGGCCCAAAACAGTGGCCATAGTGCCCAAAATGATGGACTAAAACACACACACACATGCATGCAAAGGATGTCCAATACTTCAAGCATTTAAAAGCAATTCTCAAGCACATTTAAGAGGATGCAAACATGGATAAATGACATGCATTAAGCTCTGAAAATTATGCAAGAATATGGTGCTAAACCAAGCAAACAAGATAGGCTAAGCATGCAATAAATGGCCCAAGTACTTGAAGCAAGTTAAAGGGACTTGAACCATGGCTAAGACAACCAAGCCTTACAAGGCCTAAGGGGCTTAAAACAGGTCCAAGACAGACCTAGACCATGCAAAGGGGGCCCCCTAGATGGCATCTAAGTGGCTCAAATTCAAAAGTATGTACAATGGCCAAAACATGGAGCATATAACACAAGCTCATAACGCATCAAAGAGACAACCAAGGCAAGCATACAAGCATGCAAAGGGGACTGAAATGGTGCTACAAATGATGCCAAACCATTAAATCAAACCAAGTAATGCATGCTATATCCTCACATACTTAAGGCCAACAAGCCGGAATGCAAAGGGGCTATCCTAAGCATGCCAAGATCGACCCAAACAACTATGGACAAACCTTAAACATGGCAAAATATGCACAAAAGCTTCACAAAGCTAAGCCTAAAACATGCTAGAACAAGGGTTTACAACCTAAGGCATGTTAAGGCAATAAAGTGGCATTACAAGGTAGGTATGCTAAGCATGCATGGTATACCAAAACCAACAAAAAACAGAGGCATATTATGACATAATAAGCACAAAAAATAGCCAAGGCATGGTCAACATGAAGCTTAGCTAGGTGCTCCCTCAAGAGGCCAAAAATGGTCCATTTCAAGGACAACAAGGAGAGGGGGTGGCCCTCTCCTTCCTAGGACCTCAAGGCACCATCCTCACCTCTGAAATCCCTCAAGATTTCAGTGGTGAGGAGGTCCAAACACCAAGGTCCCGAAGCTCACACAAAATAGCACAAAATGGAGCCTTACAAGGCTTAGGAGGGGTCAAACAACCTCAAACAACAAAACACCCTAAATAAACTATTTAGAGGGCCTAAAAATAGAACTTTTTTGTATTATACACTAAGCACAAAAACAGTTATAAGATAGGAAAAACAAGTATGTAAGAATAGGGAATAAAGGGACTAGTTTCTTACCCTTGAAGACCCCTTCAACAATGGTGGACCAGCAGCTTCTTTTAGGTTGAAACCAGCTTCAAAACCTCAAAAACAACCCTCAAGAGGTCTCAGCTCCAAGGGATAGTGTAATGGTGGGTGCTTGTGAGCAAAAGTAAGACAAAACACACACACTAAGGCTAAATGAGAGAGAGGTATAGAGATAGAATATCTATCAAACCCTAAACCTAAAACCAGAGCTCTCACAATGTTTTTCTCTCTCAAGTGTCTAACCTAGAGCCAAGAGAGGAGGGCTCCTCTTATAGAGGAGCCAATCTTGTAAAGTTTACAAGGTAAGCTAGCAAGGAGTCCATTCCTCCATACACGTGTATGGAGGGGAACAAAATGACATACAGCTGTCTTAAAATATCTGCAAAAGCAGATGAACAGTAGTCGGCTGCTCAAAATTACCATTTTGTCAAAATTGAGTGCCGACCGGCAACAAAGAATGTCGAGCGGCAATATACATTGCCGATGGCATCAAAACACCAGCCGGTGGCCTCTGGCCATGGCCGGTGATGTGTGGGGATGCCTCAAAAGGTATTCCCTGCCTTTCCAAGGCAAAACACAAGTGTTTGGTGCAAAACCAGACACTAAACAGTCGAGTTCGGAGATCCTGAGGCAAGGCGCGTAGCCGAGACCTCCGGGAACTCCAAACGAACACAAACATGGATAATCACCGGGTGTTCAAATGGTGACGTCCAAGTCTTGAGGACGGTCAAAAATGGGGTGTCTACACGCGGTATGGCCACTATGAGTTTCTGGTGATGCCGTTTGGGCTCACCAATGCATCGACAGTCTTTATGGATTTGATGAACCGAATCTTTCGGGAATTCTTAGACCATTTTGTAGTCGTTTTCGTGGACAACATTCTGATTTACTCGCCTTCAAAGGAGGAGCACGAGGAACACTTGAGAGTAGTGCTTGAGTTGCTTAGAACCCATAGGCTTTATGCCAAGTTTGGGAAGTGTGAGTTCTGACTAGGAGAAGTCAAATTCTTAGGCCATGTGGTATCCGGGGAAGGGGTGTCTGTTGATACATCCAAGGTAGAGGCAGTGTAAGATTGGGCACAGCCTAAGAGTGTTTTTGAGATCCGCAGTTTTCTGGGATTAGCTGGGTATTACCGTCGGTTTGTGAAAGATTTCTCCAGACTAGCTTCGCCGTTGACTAGATTGATGCGAAAAAGGGTCAAGTTTGTGTGAAGTGAGACTTGCGAAAAGTCGTTCCAAGAGTTGAAGGTTAGATTGACCACCGCTCTGGTTTTGATTATTCCGGAGAGAGGGTTGGGTTACACGGTTTATTATGATGCCTCATGAGAGGGTTTGGGTTGTGTGTTGATGCAAGAGGGGAAAGTGGTAGCTTATGGCTCACGTCAGTTGAAAATACATGAGAAGAATTACCCTACACATGATCTAGAGCTGCAGCAGTGATCTTTGCTTTGAAAATCTGGAGGCACTACCTTTTTGGTGAGAGATTCCAGGTGTTCTCGGATCATAAGAGTTTGAAATATCTGTTTACACAGAAAGACTTGAACTTGAGGCAGAGGAGGTGGATGGAGTTCATTGAGGACTATGATTTTGACTTGCACTATCACCCGGGAAAGGCCAATGTTGTGGCCGATGCCCTTAGTAAGAAATCCATTAGTGATGTAACTTGTATAGCCATCTGGGAGTGGGATATATTGGGTGCACTTGGCGAGTTTGATTTACTACTAGGTGAATCTGTTGAGGCTGCGGCCTTGTTTTCTATTGTTGCGCAGCCTACACTTGTGACCCGAGTATTAGAGGCACAGAGAGGTGACCTTGAGGTAGAGTCCTTCAGAAAGAAAATCTCCAGTGGGAAAGCTGAGAAGGGTTTGACGGTGTATCCCGACTTGAGTGTGAGATACCGAGACCGTTTGTTTGTGCCGGAGTCTTGCCGAGAGGAAGTACTCCGAGAGTTTCACCATTCACGCCTTGCGGTGCATCTGGGAGGCACCAAGATGTATCGTGATTTGGGTCACGTCACTAGTTTTTGGTGCGGGGTATGAAAAGAGATGTGGCCTATTTTTCGTATCGAAGTGGCCTTACTTGCGCAGCAAGTGAAGGCCGAGCATCAAGAGGCCAGCGGGTTTGTTGGCAACCCTTGCCTATTGGCCGAGTGAAAGTGGGAAGCATGTCACTTATGGGGACTTCGTTGTTATGGTCTTCCGAGGAACTCAGCGGGGTAAGTGATGCCATTTGGGTTGGTTGTTAGAACTGGGTTGACTAAGTTGGCCGCACTTTCATTCCTATGCGCGTGAGAGATTTTCGGTAGATCATCTCGCCGACTTGTATAATTCCGGGACATAGTGAGATTGCACGGGGTCCCCAGTGACGAATGCGTCTTCAAGATAGAGATCCTCGTTTTACTGAGGTTGTGGTAGAGTTTGCCAGTAGGTGCTTGGGCACTAGTTGACCTTTAGTACGGCTTATTCATCCTCAAGACTGATGGGCAGTCCCAAGCGTACTATTCAGATCCAGT
>NW_021024795.1:1775439-1803013 GCF_004153795.1 Camellia sinensis | reverse complement strand
TCGGATCCATCACATGTGTTGGATTGGACCGACTTGGAGGTAGATGAGGATGCCTCGTATGAGGAGAGACCAGTTCGGGTCTTGGATAGGCGGGATCAAGTCCTGCGTGGCAAGACCACTCCTTTGGTAAAGGTTTTGTGGAAACATCATGGAGTGGAGGAAGCCACTTGGGAACACTAGTTGGAAGTCCGCGAGAAATATCCGGACTTGTTTGTTTATGTGTAACCATGCTTTGGTGATTTTGTTGTATTGTTGAACCTTAAGAGTATTGAATATATCTTAGGTTGTAAAACATGGTTTATGTTTTGATTTAATGGAAGTATTTTGAAACTTGCCTCAAAATGGAAGTTTAATGTAACATTGCATATGTTGGATGTATTGTAGAAATGGAAATATATCATGAATACTGAATATGATATAGAATTGTGGAATGTAGTATTGAAATTTGTGGAATTTCAGGGAATGCATAACTATAATGCATGTTGTGGAAAATGTTGTAAACTGCCTCTTGAAAAGAGATGAGATGACCGGTAATGGGTCGAGTTGTTAAAATTCGCATTGTGATAATGTTGGGAATTGAGAAAATCTTGTTTTTGAAAAACTTGTATTTAATTTCGGGGACAAAATTCTTTAAGGGAGGGAGGTTATAGCGATCCCGGTTGTCCCTTTACTGTTCTATTGTATTCCGGACTTGGTTTCGTGGAGTTGGTAGTTGTATCTATCTTGTTGTCGTCCTTTAATTCCATTTGTTTGAGTTTTAGGATGTGTTGGGCATGTTTTGAATAGGTGGGTTGAACCTTGGTCTAAAATCTTGTTGCCAGGTTTTTGTTCGTTGCGCTCGAGCGGGCCTTGTTGCGCTCAAGCGGAGATTGCACGCTCCTAGTATTTTGTGTCCCTGCAAAACTTCTGCAGGTGTGATTTTTACGCTCTAGCGGTCGCGCTCGAGCGGGTACTCTGGCGCTCGAGCGGGTAGTACTTTTTGGTGTAAGTTCTGGGAGGGGGAAATCCACGCTCGAGCAGACTGGTTTTCGCGCTCGAGCGGATGTACTTTATTCTTGTGTCTTGGCGCTCAAGCGGGCCTTCTTACGCTCGAGCGTACCTAGTTTTTTTGTTCTTGACGCTCGAGCGTTGTGTTCTCCACTCGAGCGGGAATGTCGTATATCAGTTGGCAGCTGGGCATTTTAAAATCACTTTTTACATTCTTTCTCTCTCTCTTACTTTCTAAAAAGATATTTTGAGTGCTCCTCTCTCTAGAAACTCCCTTCTCTCTAGGGTTTGATCTAGTTAGAGTGTCTCACTATCCTCCGGCCTTTGTATAAAGTGTGTGGATCGTCGAGGGCTCCATTTTGATCCGTGGATCTTTGAGTTTAGAGCATTTTGGTTTTCTTCAACTTCCCCATTTGAGTTCTAACTTCGACGTAGGGATATCCTACTCCTTCTCATGAGTTTTGTCTTTGAATTTTAGTATTTTGATGAGTTGAGGGTTGTTGGGTAATTTTTGAGAAAGTTTGGGCCTTTGTGTAATTTTACAAAAGTAGGGATTTTGTTTATGTAAACTTATATGCATGTTTGGCATAGAGAAATGAGATCAATATTGGTTTATTGGTGAAAATGGAACCTTAGGGTTGTGATGTTAATTATGGGAAATGCTCTAATTACATTGATAAATTAATTGGTATAATTAATTTGAAGAAAAGAAAAATTAAATTGAGAATGTTGGAATTGGATGTGTATGGGATTAAAGGGTGTAGTTTGATTCGTTCATCGCTTGCCTAGTTGAAATGTTGATTATATATCCATTTGGTGCATTTATTTTCAGTATAGAAATAACTGCTTTGGGCTGTCGGTGGAGGATAGTCTTGATTGTTGTAGACACTGCATGACGATTAGGCAAACTAAAACTAATCGATTGAGTATGCTATTGAATCTAGCAACTGGAATAATACATTAATTCTATGTATTGATTGATTGTATATGATCTATGTTTATATACATGTGTTGTGTGGGAGTAGATGGGGGATGTACTCCACGGTTTAGGGGAAGATAGGGGATAGACCTCTAAACCGGATTTTGTGTGACATTGATACAGCACTACAATGTGTATCAAGTGTTGATTATGGAAGTGTTTGAATTGATTTGATATAGCACTAAAATGTATATTGTTATCAATTGTAAAGTATAGAAGTGATTCTATGTTATGTTGATACAGCACCGAAATGTGTATCTTTCGTAAAGTGTGGGAATGGTTTATGTGTTATTGATACAAGATTAAAATGTGTATCCCTCATGAATTTTGAAAGTGTTTTAAAGATGAGTCTAAACCTCATTAAGTTATTTGGCTAGGTGTTGAGCCTTGTTTTCAAACTCAAAGTTGGAAAGGACATGGGAAATGAAATGTAGCATGGACTTAATGTCATGAAATCGAAATGTGATATAAGTGAATGTATCTGTATTGACCATCTATCAACTGCTAATCTTTTAGTCATTGTTCATGGCTGGTTTAGTGTATTTCTACTGGGCTGTGGATCACCCTTTATGGGACATCTTTTTCAGGTACAGGTAGCATGCCACCTCCAAGGACATAGCTTGGGAGGCTAGAAGCAGACAGACTGCTTTGTTATTTGCTTTCTTTTGATGTATTACATGTAAATTCAAGCCAAGGGCTTAATATGTATTGAGTTAGCACTCTTCTTTTTGTAACCAAGTGTTAACTTGGAAAGCTGTAAGCCTGTAGGGCATTTTCTTTTGTTGTTAACATGTTATACTTTTGTAAGGAACTACTCTGATGAATAGAAGAATATTTATCTTTTATACCAATGCATGTCTAAGTTGATGGGTTTTAATGGTATTATTTTGAGGGCGTTACAACCGTGTGAAATTATGCGAGTCATAGAATTGCTACCAATATGTCCTAATCTATGATGCCAAATAGAATTAACTTGTGAATCAAGCATATAAGCAGAAATAGAAACGTCTTTATTAAGATTAATAGAATACGTATTGTCTTTAGCATAACCCTTCCCAACAAAGGATCCCTTCTTAGAGATGATCACTTTTTGGGAATCAAATACAACTCTAAAACCATGATCATCAAGCCTCTTAACAGACACAAGACTCTTTCTAAGTCCCGGAATGTGATACAGATCTTGTAAAGTAAGGACTTTGTCGGAAAAGAGAGCAAGTTTCACTACTCCTTTGCCCAAGATAGCACTTGTAGAAGAATTTCAAATGAAGACGGGTTATTCACTACTAACTTCATTATAAGAATGAAAAACATCCTTATTGGGAGTAGCATGACAGGTTGCATCGAAATCAATCCACCAACCATCTTCCATGTCGACCATGTTGATTTCAGTAAGCATGGCCGTCATGTCTTCATTAGTGCTCATCATGTTGGTCTCATTTTTGTGTCCCTTGCGGTGACGACAATCTTTAGCATAATGTCCCTTTTTACCACACACAAAACAAGAACCAAAGCTTTTCTTTTTGACAAACTCCTTTTTAGTGAAGTTGCCTTTCTTCCGCTTGAAAGATTTTTTCTTGTTAGGAAACTTGACAACATGTTTATTAGAGGTAGATGCCGGTTCTTCAACATGATGAACTTTTTCAGTCTTGCCCAGATTTTCAAGATTATCACATAATCTTGCTTCACTTTCCATCTGAATGATGAAGCAACTCATTCAAATTTAGAGATTTTTTCTTGTGTTTTATAATTCTTTGGTAATCTTTCCACATAGATGGAAGTTTACCAATAATAGTTGAAACTTGAAAAGTCTCTGAAATTGGTTCTCCAGCATCAGTAACTTGATCTATAATTGACTAACTATCATCTATTTTAAAATCAATATATTTTGAAATTAGGAAAAATCGATTACCAGCATCTTCATTAACATACCTACATTGTGTCGCATGCCAGAGTTCCAATGCTGTTGTACACTTGTGGAAGACATTGAATAGTGCATTGGCCATTGTGTTGAGAATGGTAAAACGGCACACATAATCATCCTTCATCCATTTCTTCTAAGTTTCTGTCATGGCTTCTTCGAATATACTAGTACCATCAGTAGCATTGGTTCCCTTGGTTGTAGGAGACACTTCTGTTTGAGGGTAGGCAACCGAAAGCACATAAGAAACCTTTGCAACAATAAGTTGGAAAAATATCTTTATACTCCAACGTTTGTAGTTAAGTCCATTGAAACGTTCAAGCCTTTCAACTTCATGAATTGGTGTCTTGATCACCGTTGTGGGATTCATATTACTATCTTAAAAATTGTTGAATAAAAAATAAATAAACTATGTTTAAAAGGAAAAACAGATTCACTAAAGAAGAAAAGTAGAACACTCAAAGGCAAGGCAAGGCACATCCGAGATGCTTTCTTTAAGATAGTAATTTCCCCTCTGTTATACAGAAAAGTCTCATGGAAATTATATCTCCAGGGTACAATGCCTTATTTTAGAAAATAATACTAAGGTTGTATTCCTTAGTTGTTTTCTAAATCAGAACCTTAACCCAGAAAACTTAGAATGAAAACAGTAAGGAAAACTTGTAGTGAAAAACAAAATGAGTATGGGCTGTTGAAGAGAGTTCCTTATATGGTACTCAAACATACACCAACCTAGGGAATTCAAAAAGTTGAACTTGTTTCCCAACGTCTATAAACCAACAAGTGGTTAGGATGTCCGAATTCAAAATCTTTAAACTGATTTATTGAAATGGTCCTAAACAGTTTCTTTCTTTCTATATATATTAGATATATAGAAAAAACTAGAAGTTTCATATCATAGATATCTTTAATGGAATACCTCCAATGGAAACTTGAAGGAATACGGAAAGCCATTCCTTTGTTTATAGTAGATGAGAGCACACTCATTTGCTTAAGATTTCTATTTGAGAACCAAGCTAAAAAATTTAAATTGGAAGTGAATGGAGGGGAAAATGAAATATTGAATTCCCTCTAAGTGAAAGTGTAGAGATTCCTTTAGATTCCAGTGTGGGAATCAAGAAAGGAAACAAAAAAAGGACAAAAAAATGGAGAATATTATTGTTATTAGTAAATAATATATAATGGATTACAGTCTTGGCATGAGAAGATTGGAAAGAAAACAAAAGTTATTTCCTGACCTTGCATCACTCAGGTATTAATCGTATTTAGCTATGTAATTTCTACATTTTTTATTTTTGTTTATTTATTTATTTATCTTACTTTGTGGAATGTACTTATAAATACTTCAAAACATCTGTAGAATATTGACTAATGTTGTCGCGCTTTGAAAATAATACAACAATTTAACAGTAAAGATTGATATAGAATGACATAAACAGAGTATTAGGCTTTCATTAATCAGAGTCAATTTACAAAAGGGGCACATGAATTACACATTCATAAGCTCTACTATGAATCTATAGCATGTGGTACTAAACTAAATGATCAACGAAATAAATGCCCTATAGGGCTTACAACTTTCCAAGTCAATGCTTGGTTATAACAAACGAGTCAGAAGCTCAATACAAATAACGCCCTAGGCCTGTACAAAAGTAAATACAAAATAAACAAACTGAGCTCGCAGCTCTACAATCCTCCGAAACTAGGTCCTTGGCGGAGGCATGTAACTAGCACCTAAAAATGGTTTCCCAAGTAGGGTGAGCCAAAGCCCAGTAAAGACAATCTACTACAATATATGAATTTTAACAAAGATATAAGTAACATGCACGTGTTCAATGTCCGATGACATAATCCTTTACAACTCTTTTCCAAAACCATGTTATACCAAACTCACATCTCAATTTATTTTATCCTGGTTTATTAGGTATACCTACTTCATTTAATCGATCAAACAGAGGATACACCTGACAGTTCCCTAACCAACATAATTATCATACAAATACATTCACTTGCCATTTTACGAAAATTTCATCCGCGGTAATTGACACCCATATATACGAGCGGTTTTTGGGATGTTGACCTTGGACACACAGGCCAACTTGATTTAATGGACTCTATCCACTTTATCCTCTCAAACATGGAGTACATCTCATTTCTCCTCCCAAATATCATACATACACAATGTATACACATTATAATCATATTCAATGATAAGGTCAAGAGATTAGTTTCAATTCGCCTAATCCTCATGCAATTGATACAACAATCATGGCTATCCTCTATCGTTAGCCCAAAACAGATATATAATCTTTACAACAGATAAACTATCCAAATTTCCATAGGTACTGGATAATACATATCTAATTCCACCGTCTACATGAACATCCATCCGATTTCATATTTCCAATACCAATTTCATTATTTACACAAAATAATTATTCAAGACAATTTAGGGCAAAAATCTCTTTTTCCCAATCTCATCCCAAACACCAAAATCAACCATTTTAGCACAACAGAAGCTCATATATACTCCTTTAACCATTTCCAATACGTACATTAAAAAAAAACTCTATTTTGATTTTAACCCAAACCCTAGGTTTGTTCAAAATCACCTCAAATCCTAATGTTTCTTACATATTAACAAATATTTATGTTAAAACTCATAGAAGAGTGTAGAAAATCTCTACCGCAAGCTTAGAAGACCACAACAACAATGGAGGAACTTTAAAGATGCTGAAACCAAGCTTTAATCGAACCAAAAGAGAGCTCTTGATACACACTACCTTTTCAACAAGGGCACATGGGTTGAGAGATCACTAGATCTAGGTGAAAATGTAAAGAGAAGAGGAGTTCTAGAGAGAGAGGGTCCCAGTATAGGGTTTTTGAGAGAAATGGATTTGAAAAAGTGTGTAAAATGTCTCTTTCGGAGCTGATATACGCATAGTCTGCTCGAGTGCAAAAAGTGACGCTTGAGAGTCAGACACAATAAGTTGTTTTGCTCGAGCGCAAGAAACGGCGCTCAAGCGCAGAATGCACACTCCTAGTAGTTTTACAGACAACAGACCACCGCTCAAGCACCTGCTCGAGCGTAGAAAACACTCTCCCAGTAGATTTGCAAACTTGCAAAAGTACTGAGAGTTCATAAAGCGCGGTTGAGTGCAAAAAGTACCGCTCGAGCGTAGGACCAAAAATCTGGGCAACAAGAGTTTAGAAACTAAGCAACCAGCCTGTCCCAAATGCAACCACAACAATCCAAAAGCCAAACTTGAAGAGATAAAAGGAAAACAAGATGTAAACAACAATATGAAACCATCAATCCCAAGTCCGGGATATAACAAAGGTCAGGTCAAAATCGGAATCGCTATAACCTCCTTCCCTTAAAGAATTTCGTCCCTGAAATTTCAAATCAGCCCTTACAGTTATGTTTAAACTAACCACAATAATGATGGATAGTCAATTCCAATACCATGACCCATTCTCTGGTCATCCATTTTCATCAATCTTGATACACAAGTCCCAATATGGAAAGTAAAATCTACATTTCCCAAAACATTGACAATGTTTAAATTAATTTCGTGTTTCCAAAACATACACAACATATACAATGTTCTCATAAATCCAAAACATATACAATGTTTTCATATTTTATTAACATAACAAAATTCCATTACATGTTCAAACATCAACAAATAGGTCCGGATATTTCTCACAGACCTCTAACTCACGTTCCCAAGTTGCTTCCTCAACCCCGTGATGCTTCCATAATACTTTAACCAAGGGAATTGCCATGCCTTGAAAGACTTGGTCCTCGGTATCCAAGACCCTCACCGGTCTCTCCTTATATGAGGCATCCTCATCTACCTCTAAGTCGGTCCAATCCAACACATACGATAGATCTGGTTCATGCTTCCGAAGCATGCGAATATGAAACACATCATAAACCCCGAAAAACTGTGGCGGCAAGGCCAAACGATAAGCTACCTCTCTAATTCGCTCTAGGATCTCAAAAGGCCCAATGAATTGAAGGGACAACTTCCCACTCTTTCTAAACCTTCATCAAACCCCTTCTAGGTAATATCTTTAAAAAGACATAATCTCCCACCTCAAAGGACAAGGGTCTCCTTCTATGGTCGGCATGACTCTTCTGGCAGCTCTAGGCTGTAGTTAACCTCTTACAAATAAGTGCAACTTTCTCCATTGTTTCCCGAACCAACTCTGGACCCAACATAGGTGCATCACCCACCTCGGCCCAACACATAGGGGATCTACATGGCCGGCTATACAAGGCCTCAAATGGTGACATACCAATACTCGACTACAAGCTATTGTTATAGGCAAACTTCACTAAGAGCAAGTGCCTCTCCCACGAACCCTTAAAGTCAAAGACAAAATCCCGAAGCATATCCTCAAGGATCTGAATAGTACGCTCAGACTGCCTATCAGTTTGAGGATGATACGCGGTACTAAAAGTTAATTTAGTGCCCAAGGCACTCTGTTGGCTCTGCCATAACTGAGCCGTAAAACACGGATCTCTATTCGATACAATTGTCACTAGGACCCCTTGCAACCTCACTATGTCCCTAATGTATAGGTATAAAGTGTGCAAACTTAGTCAACCAGTCAACTACCACCTAAATGGCATCACTACCTGGTTGAGTCCTCAGAAGGCCCAAAACAAAATCCATCGTGACATGCTCCCACTTCCACTCGGCTATAGGCAAGGGTTGCAACAAACCCGCTGGACTCTGATGCTCGACCTTCACTTGTTGACAAGTAAGGCACTTTGACACAAACACGACCACATCCTTCTTCATACCTCTTCACTAAAATTGGTGATTAAGATCGTGATACATCTTTGTGCCTCCCAAATGCACCGCAAGGCGTGAATAGTGAAACTCTCGGAGTACCTCCTCTCGGCAGGACTCCTGTATGAACAAACGGTCACGGTGTCACACACTTAGGTCGGGATACACATTCAAGCCTCTTTCTACGTTCCCACTGGAGATCATCTCCCGGAGGGATTCTAAATTAAGGTCACCCTTCTGTGCTTCTAACACTAGGTTCACAAATGTAGGTTATGTAACTACTGAAAACAAAATAGCAGACTCAACAGACTCACCAAGATGTAAGTCAAACTCCTTAATAGCACCCAATATCTCCCATTCCAGAATGGCAATACAAGCTACACTGCCGATCAATTTCCCATTCTAGGCATCGACCACAACATTTGCCTTTCTCGGGTGATAACATAACTTAAAGTCATAATCCTCTAAAACTCCATCCACCTCCTCTACCTCAGATTCAAGTCTTTCTATGTAAACATATATTTCAGACTCTTATGATCAGAAAATACCTCAAACTTCTCACCATACAGGTAATGTCTCCAAATTTGTAAGGCAAAGATCACCGCCGCTAACTCTAGGTCATGAGCAGGATAGTTCCTCTCACGTGTTTTTAACTGCCATGAGCCATAAGCTACTACCTTCGCTGCTTGCATCAAGACACAACCCAAACCTTCTCGTGAGGTATCACAATACACCGAATAGTCCAAACCCCTCTTTGGTATAATCAAAACTGGAGCAGTGGTAAGTCTAATCTTAAGCTCTTAGAAAGACTTCTCACAAGTCTCATTCCACGCAAACTTAACTCCCTTCCTCGTCAGTCTAGTTAACGGTGAGGTTAATCTAGAGAAATCCTTCACGAATTGATGGTAATACCCGGCCAACCGCAAGAAACTAAGGATCTCGAAAGCATTATTAGGTTGTTCCCAACCTTGCACTGCCTCTATCTTGGATGAATCTACAGTCACCCCTTCTCCAGATACCACATGGCCTAAGAACTTAACTTCTCTCAGCCAAAATTCACACTTCCCAAACTTAGCATACAGTTAGTGGGCTCTAAGTAGCTCAAGTACTACCTGCAAGTGTTCCTCGTGCTCCTCCTCAGAGGATGAGTAAATCAAGATATCATCTACAAAAATGACCACAAAACGATCTAGGAACTCATGAAAGATCTAGTTCATCAAGTCCATAAACACAGCTGGTGTATTGGTGAGCCCAAAGGACATCACTAGAAACTCGTAATGGCCATACCGCGTACGGAATGTCATCTTCAGGATATCCTCCTCCCTTACCTTCAACTGGTGATAACTCGATCTCAGGTCTATCTTAGAAAAGCAAGTAGACCCCTTCAACTGATCAAATAAATCATCTATATGAGGCATTGGGTACTTGTTCTTGGCAGTTACCCGGTTTAACTTCAGGTAATCTATAAAAAGTCGCAAAGCACCATCTTTCTTCTTAGAAAAAAGAGGCAGTGCTCCCCATGACAAAGTACTAAGGTGGATGAAACCCTAATCTAACAATTCCTGGAGTTGAATCTTCAACTCACTCAACTCAGCAGGTGCAAATCTATATGGTGCCATAGAAATCGATGCCGTACAAGGCATTAAATCAGTAGAGAACTCGATCTCTCGATGGGTGGTAAATCGATAAGATCATTCGAAAAAACATCCGGGTATTCACAAACTACCCTTGGCAACTCAACTTGGACTTTATCACACTCAGCACTCAAGAAGTTGGTAAGAAGGCAACTAAGCTCACTCTGCCCATGCGGATCATACATCGGTGACAAGACTCTATCGACTCGGTCCCCCAAGAAATAAAAGCAATCACTGCTCAAGGTACATACAATAACCCTCGGATGGTAGCAGTTTATAACAGCCTGATAGGATGACAACCAGTTCATACCCAATATAACGTCAAAACTAGACATATCAATCAACACAAATGCAAAAGGAAGTCGACGACCGGCAACCTCTATGTCACAACCTCAACTTCCTTTCTTCAAAACAACCTCACCACCAATAAGTGACTTTATACATATGGGAGATGCTAACTGAGCCAACTCTAACCCCAAAATCAATGCAAATACAATAAAATAAATAAATATGATGCACCCATATCAATCAACACATTAGCAACTAAATTTTAAAATAAGAAGGTACCTCTCACTACCGAAGGCATTGGTACTAGATCCGGCGTGGTAATAGCATACACACGTCCTGTAGGCCTCTGCTTAACCTGCTTACCCCTTGAAGCATAAGCCTAATACACTGGCTGAGCCGAAGAGGCTCCCTGGTTGGCCCTCAAGGCCCGTGCTGATTGTGCTGGCTGGTGGCTCTGTGTCTGTCTTGAACCAGACGCACCGAGTGTGCCACCAAATTGAGGGGAAAATCTCTTCATATGCCCCGCTTGGCCACACTAATAACAAGTGAGCGGCTGTCCTCTCTCTTGACTTTGGCTATGAGAACGAGCCAAGATGATGTAGACCATTGCCCTTCTCCTCTCTGAGGGCATGCTGAGGACTTGTGGCCCAGCTGGCCACACTAGTAACAAGTGAAATCTCCCTAACCACCTCTCCTAGAACCTGAACTCAGCACTGAAAAAGTGGACCTTGACTGAGCTCCTTAGAACTGTTGTAGGTTAGAACCCTTCTGCCTTTTACTGTCCCCCTGCACATCTTGACTCCTCTTGGAGCCCCTCATCATCTCTTCCTCCATCTGCATCACAGTCTCAAGATGAGCCACCACCTCCATAAGGCGTCCATAATCTATAATCATCGACCTGGCCACCTTGAACATTAGCCTGGTCCATAATCTCTTTTAGAACTCTAAACAACGGCGCTCCTCTGTCGCCACGAGTTCGGGTGCAAACCTTGATAAACTTATAAATGTGGTCTCAAACTTCGCCACTGGAGTGTTCAACTGTACTGGCTTGAAAAATTGGTCTCTCAACTTCTCTCTGACCATGGGAGGTAGAAACTTATCCTGAAACGCGCTGACAAAAGCCTCCCGAGTCATCCTAATACACCCATGCATATACTTCCACCATTGAGCTGCATCTCTCTTTTGCTGGAAGGATGCCAAGGTCACTCTCAACTAGTCGTCCTCGATGCCAAGCATCTCGAATGTTTTCACTATGTGTTCTAGCCACTCATCTACCTTCAGTGGCTTCTTGGGATCACCCACAAACTCATTTGGATTTGACCGAAAAAACTCCCGCTTCAAGAAAGACGGCCCTGTCTCAGCTACTTGGGCCTAGACTTGGTTCTCAGCTCTGAGAATGTTCATAGACTCTCACAATGCTCTAGCCATTTCGTAGGCTAAGGCGCCTATGGCTTGCTGACCAACTGGTTTGGCCACATTGGCCTTACCAACACCGTCTTCCTATGCCGGAATATCATCTGGTATTGGCATCTCCTGCTCTCTAGGCCTATTACGCCTACCACCACGTCCACGTCCTGACATCCTAATGAAGGTAACAGAAGAGATTAGTACATTTACAAATATGTTGAAGCTAACTCACTCGCATCTTAATGCGGTGGGCAATAGTAATTCACCCCACATAAGAAAATAGTCACATAAATACATATGAATTTCATTCCCGGATAATGACCATCCCGCTGCATTGTCGGAGTTCCGATTAGAAACAACAGTGATCAAGTGCCTTCTAATAGGACTTTCAGAAACCCGTGGACTCGACCAACATCCTAGAAATTAAATCTCATACCCATGTAATTACATAAGCACGTCATCATATAAGCACACATCGGTCATACTAAAGTCTCTATCAAGCGAGACAAGCCCATTATGGTACCAACCGCTTCCTACGTACCCAAAGTATTCAAACCCGGTACGCTCAGATACCAAGTTGTCACGCCTTGAAAATAATACAATAATTCAACAGTAAAAACTAATACAGAATGGCATAAACAGAGTATTAATCATTCATTAATCAGAGTCAATTTACAAAAGGGGCACAAGCATTACACGTTCATAAGCTCTATCCTGAATCTATAGCATGTGGCACCAAACAAAATGATTAGTGAAATAAATGCCCTACTGGCTTACAACTTTCCAAGACAATGCTTGGTTACAACAAAATGAGTCCGAAGCTCAATACAAATAAAGCCCTAGGCTTGTACAAAAGTAAATACAAAATAAACAAACTAAGTTCTTAGCTCCACAATCCTCCCAAGCTAGGTCCTTCGCGGAGGCATGTCACTAGCACCTGAAAATGGTTTCCCAAGTAGGGTGAACCAAAGCCTAGTAGAGACAATCTATTACAATAGATGAATCTTAACAAAGATATAAGTAATATGCACGTGTTCAATGTCTAATGACAAAATCGTTTACAACTCTTTTCCAAAACCATGTTATACCAAACTTACATATCAATTCATTTTATCCCGGTTCATTAGGTATACCCACTTCATTTAATCGATCAAACAGAGGATACACCCGACAGTTCTTTAACCAACATAATTATCATACAAATACATTCACTTTCCATTTTACGAAATTTCGTCTGCGGGAATCGACACCCATGTATACGTGCGTTTTTCAAGACTTTCACCTTGGATACACAGGCCAACTTAATTTAATAGAGTCCATCCACTTTCTTCTCCCAAACATGGAGTACATCCCCTTTCTCCTCTCAAATATCATACATATACAATGTATACGCATCATAACTATATTCAATCATAACGATCAAGAGATTAGTTTCAATTTGTCTAATCCTCATGCAATTGCTACAACAATCATTGCTATCCTCTACCGATAGCCCAAAACAGATATACAATCTTTACAACAGATAAATTATCCAAATTTCCATAGGTGCGAGATAATACATATCTAATCCACCATTTACATAAGCATCCATCCAATTTCATATTCCTAATACCATTTTCATTATTTATACAAAATAATTATTCAAGGCAATTTAAGGCAACAATTCCCTTTTTTCCAATCTTATCCCAAACACCAAAATCAATCCTTTTAACACAACACAAGCTTATATCTACTCCCATAACCATTTCCAATTCTTAAATTTAAAAAAAAAAAAACCCTCTTTTGATTTTAACCCACACCCTAGGTTTGTTTAAAATCACCTTAAATCCCAATGTTTCTTACATATCAACAAATATTTAAGTGAAAACTCATAGAAGAGTGTAGAAAATCCCTACCTCAAGCTTAGAAGACTAAATCAACAATGGAGGAACTTCAAAGATGCCGAAACCAAGCTTTAATCGAACCAAAAGAGAGCTCTTGATACACACCACCTTTTCAACAAAGGCACGCGAGTAGAGAGATCACTAGATCTAGGTGAAAATGTAGAGGGAAGGGGAGTTCTAGAGAGAGAGGGTCCCAATCTAGGATTTTTTAGAGAAATAGATTTGAAAAAGTGTGTAAAAAGTCATTTTCGTGAACTGATATATGCACAGTCTGCTCGAGCACAAGAAATGACGCTCGAGCGTTACATAGAATGAGTTATTCCGCTCGAGTGCAAGAAACGATGCTCAATTGCAGAATGCACACTCTTAGTAGTTTTACAAACAACAGACCCCCCGCTCGAGCACCCCCTCGAGCGTAGGAAACCTCGCTCTAGCATAGAAAACACTCTCCCAATAGTTTTGTAGACTTGTAAAAGTACTAAGATTCTCAAAACCCTCTCGAGCGCAAGAAGTGCCGCTCGAGCGGAGGACCAAAAATCTGGCCAACAAGGGTTTGGAAACTAAGCAACCAACCTATCCTAAATGCAACCACAACAATCCAAAAGCCATACTTAAAGAGATACAACAAAAACAAGATGTAAACAACAATACAAAACCATCAATCCCGAGTCTGGGATACAACAAGAGTCGGGTCAAACCGGAATTGCTATAAATGCAACAATAATGTAGATGTCCAAAATTCATCTTCAAACCAATCACATGTGAGTTTCTCTTTTATTTTTGTTTACAATATATGTTGCAAGCGTATTTATAATGACGCATTGTATTTACTTATAATTATTTAGGATGCTCAGACACCTTATTGGTCACAAGTGCTGAATTATGGATATAATCTTTTCATGCATGACATTAATTGTCCACCATCACATGCATAGTCAGTGCTTTTGTCTTCCCAAGTATCATATAGTCCGCCAATTTCTCAGGTATTTCATATGCTTAAATTTGAAAAAAAAAAATTAGTCAATAATTTTTATTCTCATACATTTTCTTATATATATATATATATATTTTATAGGAAATTTCAGTTGATCCAACAATGCAAATCCCATTGAGGCTTCATCATGTTTGGACAAGGATAATTTTTTTTTTTTTTAATTTCTTTAGCAATTCACAACCACCCCCAATTGAAAGAGGTGATATTTGATTAATATGTAACTATCGCCTTATCATTACTATAATTTTTTACTTTTCAGAAATATTGGGCTCGATCATATTATTGTTTGATTATTTTAGTGATTTTGAAATTTAAATTTTGAATGATTTGGTATGTGAAGGAATTGGATTTAGAATGATATTGAACATTGAATTTGTTGGTTGGTTCATAGTTTGAATTCAACCTTACTTTTTATTTTTGATTTAATTTAGTTACAATATATATATATATATATGTATATGGTAGCTACATGTACTTTTTGTATTATATAGTTGTTATAGATTGTATAATTGAAACACCATTTATTTCAAATGCTTATATTTCAACATTGGCTTTCTTTTAAAATTTAGTGTAAATTACTAAGTTGGTTGATATTAACTCAGTAAATTGATAAAGTATATAAATTTGTCCTTACGTGCTACATGTCGCTTATATCCGTATTTTTCATTAAAAAAAATAAAATTAGCAATTATAATGAATTGAATCAAATTGGGACAAAGTAAAAAATATATATAGCCAAAATCGAGTCAATTAAAAATAGTTAGATTAAAATGACACAAAAGCAAAATATAAGAACTGTCGGTATAATTTATCCTAAAATTTATTTTTACAAACAAATAATAATAATTTTGAGACAAATGAAAATATTATAGAATTCAATTTCTATACAAATTTTTACTTATTTTTTTTCAAATAATCAAACCTATTATTTCTTTTAGCAAATGTTAATTTCATTTTATTTTTTCCATCTAAACCCATGCACTACAATTCAACTCAACAGAAAACGGTGGGTTGTTTCAAATGTTTTTGAGCGCTTGGGCTAACAGTCCAATTTTGAATTTTTCTTGTCCAAAGATCTGAATGTTATTTTACTATGTCCATAAGGATAAGCCTCTGGAAAATGACCAAACTACCCATATTATATATATACCCTATCAGACCACATGAGGCAAAAATAAGAGAGATATTTTGAAACCTAGAGAGAGAGAGAGAGAGAGAACCTAGATTGCTCAGTCAGTCACTCTCCGCTACCCCTTGCTTCGTCGTCGGTAGCTGCTGTCTGAGAGGTGTGATCCGTGTTGGTCGATCACAAATCACCGACCACCGCTCATCATTGTCGGAGCACCAATTTGATGGTGGTGTTGGTTCTCGTTCTAAAAATGAGGCTCCAATATTCCTTGCTACTAAGGTATCATCAAAATATATAGTCCGCATCAAGATTTTCTTCGTCTATCAACGATTTCATGGAGTCTCTGGACACTGGCTCACCGTCGGTCTCTTCCGGCGAGTATAGGCATCAAACCTCTGGTAGACATGTATTGATAATAAATTAGAGTTCCATTTCACATTGCAAAGGGCACAGATAAGGTTTTTGCACAGATAAAATAGAGTTTCATCTCTTCTCTCTCTAATTTTTACAGATAAGGTTTTTTTTTTTTTTTTTTTTTTTAATGAATCCAAATGCTCCATTCTAGTGTGAATTACATAAAGGACCTTTTTGTTTTGTTGTAGTTGTTGTTGTTCATTTTGTTTTTGTTTTTGTTGTTGTTGTTGGTGGTGGTGGCGGTGGTGTTGGTAGTGGTTGATTTGATGAGCAAAGTATTCCAATAGATAGTGATTCAAAAACAACGCTCCGTTCAAATTTAGATCTGTTCATAGTAGTTGTTGAATTATTTGAATAGATAGATAGAGAAGTGGTTTGTAGAAAGTGTTTGAACAGATATGAATGTTATTATCTTCAATGAACAATTAGTTTGTAAATTTTTACGTAATATTTGACTGTTGGTGGTGGATAATTCCAACAGATAGAAAAATTAGTTTGTGAATTTCAAACAGATAGGAAAAATGGGCTTCCAAATTTGGGTAACAAATAAGAAGTTATTATTTTAACAGATAAGAAAAATTGAATAGATACATAAAATCTAGGAAAAAAATTGAATAGATAGATAGAATTTAGGGGAAAAATTGAACAGATAGTTATAAAATTTGAACAGATAGACAAAAAAAATTGAACAGATAGTCAATAAGAAGTCAAATAGAGGAAGAAAAAAAAAAGTCAATTGGTAAAATTGAAAACAAAACGTTCTTCCACAACAACAAAAGGATTTCTCACTAAACTATTTTACGAAAGGTAGACCTCTTATCGAAAAAAAAAAAAAAAAATGAACCAAGTGCCTTATACCCTTCTTAGATTAGATTTATCACAAATTTACTCATTATTTATTTATTTATAACTTCTCTTTATTTTTCTAAAGGCCACCTAAACCTAAAGAGTTACTTAACACAACAGCAAGACGGCAGCTTAAAACATGTGTGTGTTTCAAAAAAAATTTTATTTATTTATTTTAATAAACAAAACACTACGGTTGGTTGTCACAACACTCTATTGTGACAGAAGCACCTGTCCGTTTTTAAGGAGAATTTATTGGTTGATTTTTGAATAGAGTTACGTGAGCTCTACATAGAGAAAAGTTAGAGATTAAGAAAAAATTTTCATGAAAATGATTATGAAAAATTAATGATCTTTGGATTATCTTGGTTAGTGTGTAGTGTTTTATTTTAAGTGTTGTACGGGAAATAAATAAACCTTCTCGTATAATCCTGTTGATCAAGTCTGTGCTCCTCTGTACGACGTCGCTTTATCACCTGAAAATACAAACGTGAGCTAGCCGACGGGTGTGTACCGGAAACCTCTCCGATGCCTAAGTCAGTAAGCTTGACAAATAGACAAAAGCTCTGTGTATTCAGAAAGCAAAGTTGTGTGTTACCTCTCTAAAGGTGATGCTTGTGATCTTTTATAGTTTTCGTGTGGCACAATCCTAGTAAGACTTCTACTCCTCCATGCAGAGTCCTCCTAGGATTCATACTCCTGAAAGATAATGCTTATCCTTCAACACCCCCCTCACTGCTTAAACCAAGTGAGATGGTTTTATCATGGCCGAACTCCAATATGACCGAAGTAAACATGACTATGCATAGCCGTAGAATAAGCCGAACTAGCTCTTCCTTTTACTGCTCTTACGTCGGCTTCTCATGCACAACCCATTGCGTGGTTAGACCGAACTAACAACTCGTGACCGGTGTAACTCCAAGACCGGTCTAACTCAAAGGTACCGTTAGACCGATCTAACTTCGATCTTACGTCGGACCGGACTAGCTTCACAGCATTAGGACCGGACTAACTTCAGAATATCCACACGACCGGAGTAACTTACATGGCCATTTTACTTGGCCCTTTGTATTGCGACTCATAACGGCCCATTACCCAGCTCGGCCCAATTTTCTCATAAATTACCCTCTCAATTGCCCCTTAATTCCATCTGCCTAGCATGATTGGGATTATCTGTCAACTAGCCGAGCTATAAACTCTTAGCCTTTCCTACCGAGCTATAGAATTTTAGCCTATCCATCCGGACTACTTTCACACCGAGCTCTAGCTGTCCGGTAGTAACGTCTCTTCAATCACAGAGATTGAAACGCTTTCCATTCTAATGGCACGTGTCATGCTCTGATTGACTGAGGACGGCTGTCACGCCGTTCTTCGTACTTCGTGAAATTTGAACAGTCCCGCCTTTTTCCCTTTACCTAAAACGAATCTCTTCAGTTTGACACACTTCGCAACTTCTCTCTCTCTGAGCCTCCATTGTTTCTTCATTTTCTGAGCTCGTGTTTTGCTGCCTTTTGCTTCTATCTTCAGTTCTTGCTTCTTTATCTGGTTAGTACTGCACCTTTACTTTGTTTTCGTATTTTGCTTTCTGTGTTCTGTTTTCTGTGTTTTTGCAAAACATTTTTTTCCATTTTGCTTTGCTCTGTACTTTTATGGAAAAAACTTAATCATAGAACACATGAGTATATGAAATATCCTGTAGAAAACTGGTTTTTGATCCAAAATCGTGATGCAACCGAACTAGGATACTGTTTAAGCTAGGTAAAAGTCTAGTCAGTGTTCAACCAGAATAACACTTCATGTTTACACCAGTAGCTTTGAATAAGTCAAACCACTTCTTGATAGACCTTAGCCAGGGTAACCAACCGAACTAGGTTTGTACTTAGCATACTGAGATACCTGAACTCCAACCGATCTAGGCCTTTGGGGCTAAACCAGCTTTCTTAGTTTTTTAGATGGAACTCAGAAAGCTGCCCCTAGACGATCAACCGGTCAAACAGAACCGTTTCCACAACCGAGATATCTAGACGCTTGCCAAGCCC
This sequence comes from Camellia sinensis, assembly GCF_004153795.1. NCBI lineage: Eukaryota > Viridiplantae > Streptophyta > Magnoliopsida > Ericales > Theaceae > Camellia > Camellia sinensis. The sequence continues at coordinate 1,783,690 of NW_021024795.1, read as the reverse complement.
GAACTAATAAAAGCCTTGCTCAAACCGAGCTACCAATCACCTTGCAGAAACCGAGATAAAACCTGTAGCATCCACATAGCTGAAGTAGGGCTCCTATTTTTTATTTTTATTTTGTAGCACGGTCCAATGATCTGTGCTTAACCCCTTTGTTTTCTACTTTGCAGACTTAGGTTGCCCAGGCACTCCTCTGCGCGCTCAACCGTGCTACTGAGCACAATTTTTGGACCGAACTAATTTATTCATAAATTATATAATAAATGGGGAAGTATAGGTTTCTAGTAGAGACGCCAGGTGGTCTAGCCGAATTCCGAAGGGATTATGGCATACCTGACGATGTACACCTTACCCTGGCAGAAAAAGATGTCATACCCTGGGGGAATGAAGGCTTTGTCCCCTTCACCCTCTTGTCCATAATTGAAACCGGACTACGATTTCCAGTCCAACCCTTGATTTGTGAGTTTCTTAGGCAAACCAGACTGTGCTCAACCCAACTATCCACCAATTCATACCGTATAATAATGGGAATAGCCGAACTAAACCGCCAAGCCGGTCTCAACCTCGGTCTGGCCGAAATCTTTCACCAATACTCCATTGGTTCGAAGGACGACGGCTGGGTGTACTATCTCAGAATACGCCGTCGTCGTGAGAAAATAATAAAAAACACACCGGATAAAGACTTGAATGACGACGATTTTTTCTGAGTGTCTGGGAACTTTGAGGATCACCAAGCCCAAATTCCTAGCCGACGTATAAATTGGAAAAAAGGAGAACCCGGTATATTTACTTCGGTTTTCTTCTGTGCTTTACTATATTTCGGTTTCTCAATCTTTCAGCCGAACTAACAGTTGTCTTCTTTCGCAGATTCTGCCCACTTTCATTCCCTATACAGCTACCCAGATCTAGCGACCTTGCGCGCCGCACTACGGTATCTAGAACGTAGTTGGGCCAAGCTGCTAAAGTTCGAGCCGACCTATAGATACAGCGGCTGTCGAAAAGCGAGGGTGACCGACTTTTTGCTAGAGGAGGCCCCAGAACCAGACCCCACCTTGCCAGAAATCAGATTAATCCCATTGACCGTTGAAGAAGAAATGGCTAAAAGGAACAGAGTAAGGGCACTTCTAACCGAAACTAACAGACCCGAGGTACCACAAACCGGTCAGACGACTGAGACCGTGGTAGCCCTTCCATCCCAGCAGCCATCCTCATCTCAGGCGAACAAGCGTGCCCGGACAAGCCAAACCGAGCAACGCCTAGTCGACGAAGACGAGTCCATCCTTCCACCAAGCCCCCAACCCAGCCTTCAACCGGAGCAATCTGACCGAGCTGACTCCTCCAAATGGGCTCCAATTCTCACCTTTCAAAACCGAAATATCCAGGAAACTGACTCGGTTGTTGCTGAGAAGGATCACTAGATGGCTTTTAATCTAGCCAAGAGTGTTTGCCTTCCAAAAGATATGGAGCACCACAACAAGCAACTAAACACCGAGCTGAAGGCTATCCGGTCATCAACAAAATCAATGATCCTGGTAGGTGGCTCTCTGTTTTCTTTGTCTAACTTTTTCCCAACTGTTAGTCCGGCTAAAGAGAGTTATTATTTTGCAGGCCATTCAGAAGAATAACATTGCACATAGGAAAGTGCTGGAGCTCCGGAGAACAACGAGACAGGCAATGGCAGAAGTCGAATCCAAGACTGCCGAACTAAAACGCTCTCAACAAAGGATGGCTGAGCTGGAGGCCGAGGTAACACGTCTAACCGGACTAGTTGCCTCGGCTGACAGTGATAAACGGCGAGCCGTTACCGAAGTGAAAGACAAATATTTGTGGGAGATGGCACAGCTTGAGGGCGCTAAAGACGGCGAAATAACAGTTCTGAAGAAGAAGGCTGAGGACGCCGTGGTGAAGGGTTTCAAGGATGGCGAGGCTGCGTACATCCAACAGTGTGAAGCTGCGAAGGACTTGTTCTTCAAATGCGGCTGGAGGGGTGCTGTGGAGCAGCTCGGTTGTGGGCCTGACACCAATGTCTACAATGCTCCGTAGTATTTCATTCCAGCCTCACTGGCGGAGTATGCTGTCGACCTCCAGAAACAATTTCTTGATGCGTCTGACGATGAAGAAGAAAACGAGCAAACTGAGACTCCGGTTGTCAACGCGGCTATCAACGATCAATTAGCTCGGTTGGAGCCAGTAGTCGAAGACTTGACGATCGAAAATGTGCTTCCAACAGAGACCATGCTTCCAACTGAGACTGTTTGTCCCTTTGAAACCGGAGTCGGTGTTGAAATTGAAGCCGATCTCGATGATCTTTTTGACTAATTTTGTATTTTTCTTTTTCTTGGACTTGTAACCGGGCTGCGGCCCCTCCTGTGTACCTTTTTAATGAAAATCTTCTTTTGTGCTCAACTCTTGTAATGTCTTCTATTACTCCAACTTCTATTTCGGTTTACTCTGTATGCTTGTACCTGTACTGACTTTACTATAGCTTCTATTGCTCCAATCGTTACCTCGGTTTACTTTTCAGTTTGTGCTTGCTTTCTAACTGTAATTTGAACGAAACACAATATTTTTTGGCCAAGGTACTTTATTCCGGCCTTAACCGAGCTGTTTGAATGACCTTACTAGCCAACCACTCTTTAGCCGATGTCCTTTCTTTGGCTAAAGAGTACTAAGAGTTGGTTTAATCCAGCCAACCACTCTTTAGCCGATGTCCTTACTTCGGCTAAAGAGTACTAAGGGTGGGTTTAATCCAGCCATCCACTCTTTAGCCGATGTCCTTGCTTCGGCTAAAGAGTACTAAGGGTTGGTTTAATCCAGCTAACCTCGTACTTTGTTTTTCTAGCTAACTTAGAATAAAATGTTTGGTTTATGCCGACCAAACATCCTGCAGCCTGAATCCTTGTCCTGGGCTTAGGAAGGGTGTTGGTTTAGTCCAGCCAACCTCTAAGTTAGTTTTTCCAGCCAACTTAGAAGAAAATGTTTGGTTTATGCCGACCAAACGTCCTGCAGCCTGGATCCTTATCCTAGGCTTAGGAATGGTGTTGCTTTAGTCCAGCCAACCTCTAAGTTAGTTTTTCCAGCCAACTTAGAGTGAAATGTTTGATTATTCCGACCAAACGTCCTGCAGCCTGGATCCTTGTCCTGGGCTTAGGAAGGGTGTTGGTTTAATCCAGCCAACCTCTAAATTAGTTTTTCCAGCCAACTTAGAATAAAATGTTTGGTTGTTCTGACCAAACGTCCTGCAGCCTGGATCCTTATCCTGGGCTTAGGAAGGGTGCTGGTTTAGTCCAGCCAACCTCTAAGTTAGTTTTTCCAGCCAACTTAGAATAAAATGTTTGGTTATTCTGACAAAACGTCATGCAGCCTGGATCCTTATCCTGGGCTTAGGAAGGGTGTTGGTTTAGTCTAGCCAACTTCTAAGTTAGTTTTTCCAGCCAACTTAGAATAAAATGTTTGGTTATTCCGACCAAACGTCCTGCAACCTGGATCCTTATCCTGGGATTAGGAAGGGTGTTGGTTTAGTCCAGGCAACCTCTAAGTTTGTTTTTCCAGCCAACTTAGAATAAAATGTTTGGTTTATGCCGACCAAACGTCCTGCAGCCTGGATCCTTATCTTGGGCTTAGGAAGGGTGTTGGTTTAGTCCAGCCAACCTCTAAGTTAGTTTTTCCAGCCAACTTAGAATAGGATGTTTGCAATGTATCTAAACTTCAGTAAAGCTAATTTTTACAAAGAACAACTCATGCTGAAAAGAATCGATTGTTTTATTGAGGAAAGAAAAAATTACACATGTTTGAAAGAGAAAAGCTAAAAATAAAATAACTTGAGATTGGTGGTGTTCCATGGCCTAAGGATTGCTTTGCCGTCCTTGTCTTCTAAGTGGTATGCCCCTTTGCCTGCTAACCCAACCACTTTCTAAGGACCTTCCCAATTAGGCCCTAGCTTGCCATCCCCTAGCACCAGGGTGTTTCCCATCACTTTGTGCAGTACCCAATCGCCGATCTTGAATTGTCTTGGATGCACTGTCTTGTTGTATTTCCTGGATAACTCTTGTTGATATGAGGCAATGTGAACTAGTGCTCTTTCTCTTCTCTCTTTCGCAAGGTCGAGCTCCAATACTATGGCTTCTCCATTCAAGTCTGGATCAAAATTTTCGCTTCGAATTGTGGGGAGACCAATTTCCAGTAGGATCACTGCTTCCATGCCATAAGCTAAGGAAAATGGTGTTTCTCCAGTTGATCGTCGTGGTGTAGTACGGTAAGCCCATAAAACATGAGGGAGTTCCTCCGCCCACTTGACTTTGGCTTTCTCTAACCGTTTCTTCAGTCCATCCAATACTACCTTGTTTGATGCTTCTACCTGACCATTTGCTTGGGGATATGCCGGCGTAGAATTGTAGAACTCTATCTTGTACTCTTCACAAAAGCCTCTGAATATTCTGCCGTCGAACTGAGTGCCGTTGTCTGAGATTAGGGCTTTTGGTATGCCAAACCGAGTGATGATATTCTGCCAAACGAACTTCTTCACATCTTTTTCTTTGATTGATGCCAATGCTTCTGCTTCCACCCACTTTGTGAAGTAGTCTGTTGCTGCGAGAAAGAACTTCCTGTTTCCGGGTGCTGTTGGAAGTGGTCCTACGATGTCCAAGCCCCACATTGCGAAAGGCCATGGGCTAGCCAATGGAAGGAGTTCTCTAGCTGGTTGATGTATTTGATGTGCGAATTTCTGACATTTCTCACACTTCTTCACATATTTCTCCGAGTCTGCCTGCATGTATGGCCACTAGTATCCTTGCGAAATGGCCCTGTAAGCTAGCAATCTTCCACCTTGATGGCTTCCGCATACTCCTTCGTGTATTTCGAACAAGATGCTTCCACTTTGCTGGGATGAACACACTTTAGGTAAGGTCCTGAAAATGACTTTTTGTATAATGCCAAAGATGGGGAGAGCCAAAATCGCTGCGACTTCGCTCTTATTCTGTTGGCTTCTTTTTTCTCTTCTGGCAAGATGCCGTCTTTTAAGAACAGGATGATGGGATCCATCCAAGAGGGGCCTAGTTCTGCGCAACATACCTCTTCTGCTTCGGGGTCTTCAATACTTGGTCTAGGTAGGTAGTCGATCAGTAGTGGATGAGGGATGGAGGTATCTGCCAGTGAGGCGAAGCCTGCTAGTTCATCTGTTCTGCTAGTTTCCTCCCTGCCAATTTGTTCTATCCTTACTACTTCGAACTTCTTGATCTCTATTCTGACCAATTCTTGGTACCTAGCCATCCTGTCATCCTTTGCTTCATAGTCACCAGAAATTTGGTTTATCACCAACTGTGAGTCGCTGTAGACCATTAGTTCGGTGGCCTTCATATAGAATGCTGATTTGAGGCCTGCAAGAAGCGCTTCATACTCTGCTTCGTTGTTTGATGCTGGGAAGCCAAGCTTGATTGCCTGCTCCACTACTAAGTCGTCTGGAGAGATGAGGACTATGCCAAGTCCGGCACCATGTCGGTTGGATGCTCCATCCACAAAGAGCTTCCACATCTCTCCAACGAACAACTTCCAGCAAGTGGAGGGGTCAGATGATGTAGTGGGATCAAGAATGTCGCTGGTGTTTTCTTCAAGGTCCATGCTTGCTGTCTGCCCCTTGCTATCTGATTGTACCAAGTCGTTATTTGTTAGTGAGTCTTGATTTGGTGTAGTATGGTTTGGCTCCTCCTTCCTTGCTTTGCTTTGATCTGTCTTGGTGTCTGACTGAGTATCCTGTACTAGGGGTTGCGCTATTCCTACGTCAACTTCCATCCCTAGTTTGGTTGTGTCAGTTAGGTCGATTGGGCAGATATGATGACTTCCAGGAGTAAACTTTACGACGAAGTCTGCCAAAGATTGGGTCTTTACTGCGGTTCTGGGTTGGAACTTGATGTCGAATTGTCCCAACTCTACTGCCCACTTTAAAATTCGCCCAGAAAAGTTCGCCCTTTCAAACAGAGCTTTTAGTAGGAAAGCTGTGAGGACGACTATGGTGTGGGCGTGAAAGTAGTGTGCCAATTTCCTGGAGGCCATCATTAAGGCCAAAGCTAATTTTTCCAATGGCAAGTATCTTGTTTCGGCCCCTAGCAATGTCTTGCTGACATAATAGATGGGCAGATGCTGGATTCCTTCTGCACGAACCAACACTACGCTAATGGCGTGTTGAGAGACTAACAAGTACAAGAAGAGTTCTTCATCAGGTACTGGGGTAACAAGCAGTGGTGGGGAAGACATATATTCCTTCAAGCTTTCCAGAGCTTGGTCGCATTCTTCATCCCACTCAAACTTGGCCTTTAAGGCATGAAAACATGGTCGTAGTCTATCTGACGACCGGCTTATGAACCGATTGAGCGCAGCTGCCATGCCGGTGAGATGCTGCACTTCTTTTACCGAGTTTGGTGTCTCCAAATCCTGGATTGCTTTGATCTGAGAGGGGTCTGCTTCTATACCTCGGTTGGTCACAAGGAAGCCCGGGAATTTGCCAGATCCTACTCCGAATGCACACTTGGATGCATTGAGGCGCAACTTGTGCTTCTTCAGGATTTCAAACATCTCTCCTAAGTCCTTGAAATGGTCATTCTCATCCTTGCTCTTGACCACCATGTCGTCGATGTAAGCCTCCATTGTTCTGCCTAATAATGGTTCAAACATCTTGGTGACCATCCGTTGGAATGTTGCCCCTGCGTTCTTTAGGCCAAAGGGCATGACCTTGTAATAGTATAGTCCTCTTGGAGTTGTAAAGGATGTGACCTCCTGGTCTGGTTCATGCATGGTGATTTGGTGGTAGCCTCTGTATGCATCCAGAAAGCTAAGTCGGTTATGCCCTGCCGTTAGGTCTACCAGTTGATCTATCCGTGGTAGAGGAAAGCTGTCTTTTGGGCATGATTTGTTGACTGTTTTATAGTCGACGCAGACACGCCACTTGCCATTCTTTTTTGGCACTACAACTGTGTTGGAGATCCATCTTGGGTAGTGCACTTCTCTAATTGCTCCTGCCTCCAGCAGGTTACCTACTTCTTCCGCCACTATCTCGGCGTGGTGGAGTGCCGATCTGCGTGTTCGTTGGATGATTGGTCTGGCAGATGGGTGGACATTAAGTTGGTGACTGATGAAGTTTGGATCAATGCCTGACATGTCGTAGGACGTCCAGGCGAACACTTCGATGTTAGAGGTTAGGAATTCTAAGACCTCTAATCTCTCAGTGCTGGATAACGACGAACCGAGCAAAAAGAACTTATCCAGGTTCTTTTCATCTATTCTTACCTCCACCAAGTCCTCCACTGCTTTCTGATCAGCCACTTTGCCGATATCTGCGAATAGCTCATTACTCTCAGGTTCCTCCACCGAATGAACGTATCCTTTGGCAGCGCGGCTGCCGTTCACCGTGACGAAGCATTGCTTTGACATGATCTGATCTCCATAGACTTCTTCAATTACCCCGGTATCGTTGGGGAACCGCATTACTTGGTGGTAGGATGACGCCACTGATCGCATGGCATGCAGCCATGTTCTGCCCAAGATGATGTTGTAAGTGGAGAGGACCTTCAATACCCAGAACTCCACTAGCTTCGTCACGCTTCCTACTATGACTGGAAGAATTATTTTACCGACGGGCCATTCTGGCATAGAGTTGAATCCAATTAGGGGAGATACGGCAGGCGCCAAGTCTTTGCCTTGCAGCTTCAATTGTTTAAATGTTTTGTAGTACATGATTTCACATGAACTACCCTGGTCAATCAGAATCCGCTTGACGTCAAAATCCTTGACTCGGAGAGTGACGACTAGGACATCATTGTGAGAGACAATATAATTCGATCCAAGGTCTTATCCCGAAAAGACATGACGCTTGGTGCCACGGTCTGATCCTTCCCCTTGTCTTGATGGCAGGTTTTGGGCGCATACTTAGCACTTCTCTCTCCTACCTCTAAAGTGACTACAGCCTTTATATGGGATTGATCCCCTGAGCTCGCGATACACGCCAGGTTCAAAAATTCCAATCTGTAACTCACATTGATAATGCCTTGAGGCGGGGCCCGTCGATTGGCATCCCATGTAGGGGTTATCATGGTCTTGGGGGCTGGCTGCCCGCTCCCTCCTTCAATGTATTGTATCCCCAAGTGACTTGCCAAGCACCTATCCAACAACACACCCCACCCCAAAACTCCTCCAAGGTGTTGTTCTGCAATAAGTAGGTAGGAGCATAATTCCCTCTCAGCTGGCGTGGGGTTGCACAAAACCTTTT
>NW_021024795.1:1733556-1763707 GCF_004153795.1 Camellia sinensis | reverse complement strand
CGTATTTGCAATCATGCAAGAGGGTCCGAATAAAAAGCGCATTTTTTGACAAAATGTGAGTCTCGGAACATCGTAGAAATTTTATTTCAAAAATGTTTCGAAAGAGAGGGTTTTAAGGTCTAAAAACCATTCAAAATAGCTTTGGTCTAAAATGGGGTGTGAAGTTGGGATTTGTCTCTCTTCTTGCCGAAGAAGTTGAACCTTTGCCCTGCACACCTTTCTCTACCAAGTAAACCATCAGTGACGTCTGAGTCTTAAGGTCGGTCAAAAATGGGGTGTCTACAGGTATCAAATTTGTGTGGAGTGAGGCTTGTGAAAAGTCATTCCAAAAGCTTAAGACTAGATTGACTACAGCACCAGTTTTGATAATTCCGGAAAGGGGTTTGAATTACACTATCTATTGTGATGCGTCCGGGGATAGACTTGGTTGTGTCTTGATGCAAGAGGGAAAAGTTGTGGCCTACGGTTCACGATAATTGAAAACTCATGAGAAAAATTACCCCACTAGTGATCTAGAATTAGCAGCGGTGATTTTTACTTTGAAAATTTGGAGGCATTACTTGTACGGTGAGAAGTTTGAAGTTTTCTCCAATTATAAGAGTCTAAAGTATTTGTTTTCTCAAAAAGATTTGAATTTACGACAACGGAGTGTAGACATCCCATTTTTGACCGACCTCAAGACTTAGACGTCATCGTTTGTACAGTTGATGATTGTGCTTGTTTGTGCTTGTTTGAGCACCCGAAGTTCTCAGCGGAGCGCCTTGTCTTTGGGCATCCAAACCCTTTTTGTTTTGTGCTTGTTTTTGGGCCAAACTTTGGTGCCTCTTGCCTGGAACGGGGAGGAGCCTTGTCGGCTACTTTTTGTTCCTGTCGACCAGTTGAAGTGGCCGGTCGGCTGGTTAAGGCGGCCAGTCGGCTACCTAAAATGGCTGACGGCCATTTGTTCCCTTTTTCAGATATTTGTTTGCCAGCTGTGCTAGCTGTTGTTCACTAAAGACCATCTCCATGCACGTGTATGGAGGGATGAATTCAAGCCTTGCTCTTGAATTTCTATATACAGGGGATGCTCTCCCCTATTTAGGGAGGTTGGAAATTTTGGATCAAAATTCACCCTCTCTCTCTAGAATTCTCTCTCTCTCTCTCTCTCTCTCTCTCTTCTTGTTTTGTGCTTGATAGTTGATTCTCTTTACACCTTTGCACACTAGCCCTTAACCAAATTGAACCACCTTGGAGCTGAGGTCCCTTAGAGCGTAATTTGAGCTGTTGAAAGATTGTTTGAGCCTAAAAAGTGCTTGTTTTGTGCTGAGCTTCAAAAGGTATATTACTTACCTTGTAGGCTTAGTTTTAATCACTTGCTTGGCCATCTTTTTTTTACCGTTTTGGGCCTAGTTTCCAACTACAAAAAGCTCTGATTTTTGGGCCTTAACATGTTGGTTTGAAGCCATTTTGTGCTAAGGGGTTGTCTACCCTTCTTGTTGCTTATTTGTGTGAGCCTTTGCACCATCTTTTAGCATGTTAAAATCAAACTTTTTGGGTCTTTAAACCATTGAAATTCAGAGTTATTTCAGCGGTAAAAAACATGTTTTGAAGTCCAAAAATGGAGGGGTTAGCCTCCCCTCCTTGTGTCTCACTTCTATGCCTAGTTAGCATCATATGGTAGCATGTTTTTGTAGCTTATTTCTAGCATGTGTTTGCCTTTGATTTGGCATGATTTAGCTCTATTTTGGGCTGCTTTGATCATGTGAGCCTTGTTTTGCATAGTTGTAGTGTAAATGGCTTCATTAGCTTCGCATTTTAGGCCTCTAACATGCTTGGCTTGGAATGATTGCATGTTGTAGTGTCTTTTAACTTGTAATTTCAGTGTATATAGCTATGTTACATGCTCATTTGTTTCACTCTTTCATTGCTTTTGAGAGTTATGTCTTGAGTCTTGTTTGCAAGCTAACATGTGAGCATGTTTGTCTAGCATTTTGTACCTCAATCTCAACATCATTTAGTCACTGTTTTGACTAGTTTTAACTCTGTTTTGAGTTGATTTGGACCTTTGAGGCTTGTATTGTATGATTGTAGTGCAATCTCTTTCACTAGCTTAGTGAGTTTGACTTTTAGGCATGTATTGCATGAGTTGCATGTTTTAATGCCATTTTGCACTCCATTTCAACACTAAAATCTTTGCAATCTCCCCCTATTCTTCACTCTTTCATTTGTTTTGAAAGTGACTTCGAACCCCTTGTTGGCTTGAGTGTGGAATGGAGACCCTCATGCCTAATGGTTTAATTCCTTCAGGAGTTTATTACCATCAGCATGAGGCCTCTTTCATGGTCAAAGTACTTGTGGTTTAAGCCCTCTTTCCATTAGAGGACACTCACTCTTTGGACTAATCGATTAAAGAATGGATTGGTAATCTAAAATGTGTAAATAAAATGAACAAAGTAAAAGAGGCAAAATTAAGCATCTTTGTGTTGCATTGCATGTGTTCAGATCAGACGTTAATCCGAACACAAGAAAAATGAGACGTTTCCTACTCAAAATGATGAAACGTGCCACTTTTCTTGGTCACCGTCACCTTTGATCACGCATGATAGGGTGGTGGTTATTTTGGTCTTGTTTGTGCATTCATTGACCTTGTACAAGCTTGGTTCTTTAGCCATCATGCATTGAAAATGCTTGGTTGGTGGCTTGAGAGCCAAGAACTACACTCCTTTGAGCTTCAGAGATGACAAGGAGGGTAGCAGTACACACATTTCTTGAAAATGCATTGCTTTGCCTCTGTTTGCTCTCCGTTGCAACAAAAGGAGAAGTCCAGAAAAGGAGGTGGCCGACCGGCCACTTGAAGTAACCGACCGGCCAGTTGAGGTGGCCAACAGCCACTTTTTGTAGCCGACCGGCCACTAGTGAATTTTTGCAAAAATGTGTTCCTGTGTTGGAGCAGAGGCATTCTGGAAGTTGGTACAGTTTTCAGAGATCAAATGGGTGCAAACAGAGGCATCCGATGGCAAGGCAAGGGCATTTTCGGGTGGGGCAACCGAGCATGCATGCATCCCTTGCCCTCGAGGCGATTTAATCATTTTTGTTAGCTTAGAATAAGTTAGCTAATTCATTCGTACATGTGTTGTAATTAATTAGCTTAATTCGTTTTGTAATATTTTAATTAGCTTAGCATAGCTAGTTATTCAATTGTGTTGTAATAATTAGTTAACTAGAATAGTTAATTAGTTTCGTTTTGTAGTAGTTAGCTTAGCTTATTCATTCGGACCCTCCTTCGAGAGGGCGCAATGTTGTAATAAGTGTGCGTGCGTATGTGCATGTTTTCCAACCCCACGTCTTTCTCCTTTTTATTTAACCACTTTCGATGGTTAGATTAGGGTCACGTTTCGATTAGCAGGCCTTATGCTTGCATGTTTGCATCATTCATTCGTCGAGGCTCGCGTATCATTCAAGCTGCATTGTCAATTCAATACTTCTTTGAATACGTGTTTATCACATGTTGTTCAAATCAATTCATATGCTATATTAGTAGCCGAGCCTATTAATTTCATATTGCATGTGTTACATTAGGCATCTTAACATAGTTACGACTATGCATTCTTTCTAACTTGCTTTTGTTTTGGCTTGGAGTACTCGGTGAGTTTTATGCTTTAGCATGCTTGCATGAGTGCCATATTGCCATGTTTCGCATGCTTGACATGAGGCTATGTGCTTAAATGCTAAACTGCATGAATGCCTGTGGATGAAGGCTTTGTTGTTTGAATTGGAGCAATTCAACGAATGTGTGTTTTAAGCCCACTTTGTGAAGTGGCAAATCATGTTTTAAGCCCATCATGTTTGATGGAAAATCCGCGTTTTAGCCCACTTGAGGGTGGCAAATTCAAACCATTTTCGAAAAGCAAACATGAGTTGAATTTGTTCCAATTCTTGTGATTTCAGTCTATACTTGCTTGTGTGCGTCACATAGTAAAGTTAGCTAATAATCGGAATAAAAACGCATGAGGTTTATAAAAGAACATAACATGATTAGTAGAAGCCGATCCTTTGATCGGGAGCGGGGGTGCTCATTTCATGACCTTCCCCCCTCGTACCCAAGTTCCCGAGCCGAGGAAACTTTGGTAATGACGGACACGTGGCCTTTGGCATGAGTCAGGGTTTCCTAAATTTTCCAAAAACAAAATATTTAGGTGGCGACTTTGTAATCTGGCAAAGCAGTCCAGTTTTGGCATTATTTGATTCCCAAATCAATTTTTCAAAATGATTTGCCGGATTGGACTCTTCGGTGTTTATCAGTTTCACATTGCACTTTGTGTGATTAGATTTAAAATTGTGATAGGAGTCTGAACTGTAGGACCAATTCGAGCTCTCCGAAAGGGGGCGTGAAAAAGTCGAGCTACAGTTTCTGGCGACTCCACTGGGGACTTAGAGAACTTGACTCGAACTCATGATATGTTGTTTTATCTACACTTATTTGTTTCTTTGCATTTGCATTGGTGCGCTTAAGTCACTGTGTTTTGCCATCTGCTATTCCTGAGCGGTTTGCCGGAGGCTTGCTTGGAAAAGCGTGCCATAAGGCTGACCGGTTGCGGGCTCTGCCACGATGGGAACACAAACCTTGGATCTGGACTACTGTTGTATCGTTTGATCCTCCTTTCACTTCTCGGTGTTAGGAGCGAGAGGTATATTAGGTGGTCTTGCTAAGGCACCTTTTTTGACCAATCGACCTAGTTGCATATCAGAAGCCTTATAGACTGTTCCAAACTAGGACAGGTTGCTCACCCGAATGCAGGTTTATTTGAAACCGCTTGCTTGCGTAGTGAATCCCTAGTTCCTGACGAAATTAGGACAGGGTAACCCTACCCCATCATAGGGGTGTTTTGGCTCTCACTTGTTTGATACGTACTTTTAGAGTGAAACTCCGCAGGAAGGTATGTATCAGTTGCAAGTCTGGGTATCAGTTTGAGGATATCAGTTTTGAGGCAAAAATTTGGGGCAAAAATCAGTGTTTGAGTACAGATTGTCCAGCTTATGATTACGACTGCGTGTTGTTTCTGTCCAAGCCGAGGTGCTGTGCGTTTGCTGATTGTTGTTTCTTTTTTTGCTTAATTATTTATTTATTTTTTTTGCAAGGTAGTATTTCACAATTGCTTCCGACGAGGCAGTTACCCCCTGAGCACTCTGGACCAGAGTAAGGAGGATTTACCGATCTGAGGATCTTATTAGAGGACAACCAATGTTTGCTTCGCTACCCTCGGTTACAAGACGGAGGAGAGTCAGGCATAGATCACCAGTTCAGCAGTCGCCAATTCAACGGTCACTGTTTACTCTATCTGTGCTCAGTCGAACCCAGTCATCTGCTTCTACCTCAGAAAGAGAGTATACATTGGTTTTGATAGATCAACACCCCGTAGACAACATGGAGGATATGTTACATCGACTTTAGCAGACCATCGAGGCCATGCAGCTGGATGCTGCTCGCCAAGCGGAATTCACCACCCGCCAAGCGGAGATTGCAGCCCAACAGGTTGAATTGATTGCTAGGCTTTAATAGCAACAACAACCACAACAAGCAGCAACTTTTGCTTCACATCCACCCCAAGTCAGGGTTCCAATACCTGGGGTTACTACTAATGTCCAGGAGAATGCGGACATTCAGGCAGAGCCAGCTCTACCCCAGACTTCCAAAGCACCAGTCTACCCAACAGAGGCACGCTTTGAGTTTGAGGTTGACCCTACCGCTCTGAAAGTGAACAAGCTTGAGAAGCTTTTTAAACAAGCTTAGGGCGTCAACTCGATCCCAGATATAGAGGACGACTACACAGATTCGGCAGTGACATTGTCGGATAGATTTAAAATGCCTCATAAAGACCGTTTCGACGGCTCGGGTGATCCTATGGTCTACTTGCGGCTGTTCTCAGATATTCTACGGCCGATGGGCCTGACCAGACTGCAAAAGTTATCCCTCTTTGGTCATATCATGTTAGGTATCGCGGCCATCTGGTACACTAAACTCGAGGATTCTGTAAAAAGAAATTGGGAGGAAATGGTTGAGGCTTTCGTACTGCAGTATTCCTATAATACGCAGATCGAGGTCACAACTTGTGATCTCGAAGTAACCCGCCAAGAGCAGAAGGAGGGATTCTTCGACTTTGTAACCCGATAGAGGGCCAAGGCCTCCATAATGACAACCCGACCAGCTGAAAAGGACCACATTCGAATGGTGGTCCGTAATCTGCAACCGAGGCTGCTGTAGAAAATGATTGTTTTACCTCTGTCAATGTTCACCGACCTCTATGAGATAGGGGTGCAGATAGAGGATGCAATGAAATAGGGTCTGATTGACCATGAGAAAGAGCAGCCTAAGAGGGCTTTTACACGCGATTTCAAATGCGGCTACAAGCAGTAATGCAGCAAGGACCTCTGATGTTGGTATGGTCACCACCACACCGAAAATAGCCACCCCCTTTGTCGGCACATCTGAAACCAACTCACAACCTGCAAAGCACCAACCCTGAGGCCAGAGGGTTTTTACCCTACTCTATATGTCTCTGTCAGCGGCTTTAAGAGTCCTGATCAGAAAAGGGCATCTGAAGCCCTTAGAGCCGTGCCCATTGCCTAATCTCCTCTCTTCTACACACAACCTGGCCAAGTACTGCACCTTCCATCAGCAACATGGTAATGATACCGACCTATGCTTTAGACTTTGTCATGAGATTCAGGATCTCATTGACAATAAAGTGATAGCGCCTCCCCAAAAGCCTAACGTCACTACAAATCCTCTCCCACCACATAACTAAGCCCCTCCACCCAGGCAAATAAACCTTATCCAAACACTGGCCATCCCATACAACCCCAGCATATACATCACTCCCTCCCACCTACCCAAGTCGGCGCTATTCATCCCAAAAAGCACAGACCTGTGCATGATGAGCGCGTCCATATCCCAACCCGAACCTGTGGTGGTGGCTGTGGTAGAAGGAGGTATGTCTGAGGGCTTCATGAGCTTAATTGAAGAAGAGTACAACCCATGCCGTAACATTGTGCCAACTAGCCAGGCCAGACCAGGGGTGGAATTACTGACGAGGATGGAGGTTAATGTAGTCCGGGAGGATGGGCCAAGCTAGGGACTTGATGACTTAATTGAGCTTGAGGAGGACATCAGTAATCTACAGTTCTTCGATGAACAAGATCTAGGGAATGTACAGATTGGACGGTTTGATATGAACAGATCAACGGATAGTACGGGGTGGCTCAGTGATGAACCGGATGTTAATAAGGGGTCTTAACCGAAGCAGGAACAGTTGGAAATGAGAATTGCTTCAACGGCTGGAAACGGTCGACAACAAGGGAAAGTTGTCGGAGAGCACCGGTACTAAGAATTTTGCTCAAGAATTGGGTAGCATTTGTATAGCCGATACAGAGCAGGAGGCCGCGTTGAAGCGGTTCGAACATGAAAGAACTGAGAATGATCAGAAGGTTAGAAAAGCCAAAGGCCTTGCGGGGACTGACTGTGTTGTGGACAAGGGAATACTTGCAACGGAACCAGACAGTTGTTTGTCGGTTACCAGAGGAATGTGGTGGGAAGATGAAGATTTGCATCTCGCCCACACGGATGAGGATTGGGGACAAAATCCGCCAGATGATACTTGGGATTCAGAAGAAGTGGATCACATGACCAGGAGTGGGTGGTATTTTAAGCCCTCACACCTGGACCAACCAGAAGCATCAGGGAAGGATAAGGAGGTAGAGAAACATAAAGATAAACTGCTAGAAGAAAAAACTGTACTGAAGCAGCTGAAGAAGATTTCGGCGGATATATCCATTTAGGGATTGCTCATGGCTTCACGGGTGTATAGACAAGCCGTCCTATCGGCAATGGATAAGGCTAAGTTCTCTATCGACACAACCCCCGAGCAGTTAGTGGGACTGGTTTTCCTAGGAGCGGCCTCACCGACTTTGACTTTCACAGATAAAGAATTGCCGCCTGAGGGCTCTGAGCACAACAAGCCACTATACATCTCTGTGGAATGTAAAGGGAAGCGGATACTAGTCGTCTTGGTTGATACCGGGTCTGTAATTAATGTGTGTTTGTCACGCACGACCTATGCTATCGATTTGAAGCCAGCAAACTTCACACCAATGGCCCAGGTGATTTGGGCTTATGACAATACAAGTCAGGAAGTGATGCGGACAGTTCGGGTTAGAACGCAGGTTGGCCCGGCACAATAGGACATTGAATTTCACGTCCTAGATGTTTCGGCCACCTTTAATTTACTCCTTGGATGGCCGTGGCTGCACCAAGTGAAAGCTGTCTCTTCCACTCTGCATCAGATGTGGAAGTACCCTCATGGGAAGGGGGTAGCTATTGTTTTTGGAAATTCTTCCATACATCCTCCGCTGGAAGTCACTACACCGGTACTAGAAATTGTACATGGCGACGAGGATGTCTTTTTGTCTGGGTTCACCTTGGCCGAGGCCCGGATAGTGTAAGATATTCTGGCTATTGATGAGGGGTTATACGTCAGTGTTCAATCCATCTA
This sequence comes from Camellia sinensis, assembly GCF_004153795.1. Taxonomy (NCBI): domain Eukaryota; kingdom Viridiplantae; phylum Streptophyta; class Magnoliopsida; order Ericales; family Theaceae; genus Camellia; species Camellia sinensis. The sequence goes on along the minus strand of NW_021024795.1, from coordinate 1,755,179 downwards.
CCTCATGAATAAGCTGCAACATGTACCCGGAATGGGATTGCGAATGCGCGGTTGGAAGGGCATTGCTGTGTTGGCCGAAGTGCCACATAACCCTCATGCCTTTGGTCTAGGTTACACGTCTACCAAAAAGGACTGGGTAAGAAAGGGAAAGGAAATGGCAGGAAGGGCCAAAGCTAAGCAAAGTAGGAAGCACTATGAGCTGGTGCATAGACCCATTCGAGGAACCTTGAACGGTTGCTTTGTCTGGAAGGGGGAAGATTTCCCATTTTGCGGCTTTCCCGAGCCATGGCTGAACTCTGAGAAGTGGCGTTTGCCCGACTTTGAGATCTTCTTCGACCTACAGTTGCAAGGGGACGAAGTTACAGAAGAGCAGACTGACCTACCAGCTGAGGTTGAACAATGTATAGAGGATGAGTCCAATGGCATAGAACTTGAGCTAGGAGCAGTGCTGTCTTGTCTTCTTTCGGATCCTCAGATCAAACTAGAGAGCTTGGGGGATGACTTCACTATTTCCATGATTGGAGATCAATCAGCTGTGGACCCTTCTATCGGCATTCTGGATGCATCTATTGCACCTTCCCTCGTTTGGCAGTTCGAGGAGGGCTTTTTGTCCAGCAGTTTTGAATTAGGTAGTGAACCGGAATCTGATTCCATAGAGTCTGTGGAGTTGGAATCAGATTCTAGTTCTTCTGAGTCAGAGTCAAGAATTCCTGGGGTTGATAACCCGGATGCCGTTGTTTTGTCCAAGTCGTCTTTTTCCTTTTCTTTTGAGTTGGTTGTAACCGAGGAATTGGACGAACTGGAAGTTGTGAATGAGAATGGTACCACTGCCATTTTTGAGTACTTTTCTGTGCCACTTGTGTATTGCATTGATCATGACTTTCAAAATTTTGATAAAAACGATGAGGAAGGAATTCCTCTGGTTTTGAAACATTTGATTGATCGAGAGGAGGAAAGGTTTGTAAAACCCTTGGTTGATAAAATCATTTCAATTAATGTGGGTACTGAGAAAGATCCGCATCTGGTCCAGATCGGGTCCACGTTGTCTTCGGAGGAATGCGAGCTCCTAGTCACTTTATTAAAAGATTTCAAAAATGTTTTCGCGTGGTCCTACGAAGACATGCCTGGAATCGATCCTGAGATTGTACAGTATCGAATCCCTCTTGATCCCGAGGCTCAACCCGTCAAGCAAAAGCTTCGGAGAATACACCCGGATTGGGCTTTAAAAATCAAGGAAGAGGTCACAAAGCAGATAGATGCAGGGTTCTTGCTAGTGTCTGAGTATCCTACTTGGTTGGCCAACATTGTTTCGGTGCCGAAGAAAGATGGCAGAATTCAGGTGTGTGTGGATTTCAGAGATTTGAACAAAGCTAGTCCAAAGGACGACTTTCCTCTACCGCACATCGACGAATTTCTAGACTTCACCGCAGGCCATGCATTGCTCTCCTTTATGGATGGATTTTCCGGGTACAACCAGATCTTGATGGCACCCGATGATAGGGAGAAGACTGCTTTCACCACGCCGTGGGGAACCTATGCTATAGGGTGATTCCATTCGGTCTGAAAAATGCTAGAGCTATTTATCAATGGGCCGCAACCACGATCTTGCATGATGTGATCCACAAAGAGGTTGAGGTGTATATGGACGACATGATTGTCAAATCCAAGGAAAGAGAGGGCCACTACACCGTCTTGAAGAAATTTTTTCAATGGATCAGGAAATATCTTGAGGTTGAATCCACAGAAATGCACTTTTGGTGTCACAGCAGGGAAGATGCTGGGGTTCTTGATTACACAGAGGGGCATCGAGGTTGATCCTTCCAAAATCAAGGCCATCCTAGAAATGCCACCACCAAGGACTGAAAAGGAGGTGCGAGGTTTTCTGGGTAAAGTGTAATTCATAAAATGGTTTATTGCAAAATTAATCCTGACTTGTGAACCACTATTTGGTCTCCTGAAGAAAGGAAAGAAATTCTAATGGGCTGACCGATGACAGGTTGCTTTTGAGCAGAGCAAACAGTATCTACAGAACCCTCCCGTGCTGTCACCGCCAGAGCCGGGGAAGCCGCTGATTTTGTATCTATCAGTAACCGACACAACAATGGGCTGCATGCTTGCGCAGGAATCTGAAGATAGAGTGGAGAAGGCCACTATTACCTGAGCAAGAAGATGCTGGAATATGAGACCCGTTACACTCCACTTGAGAAGGCCTGCTTGGCCTTGGTATGGGCTACCAGGAAGTTGAGGCACTACTTGTTAGCTCACTTCGTAATTTTGGTTTCGAGATTGGATCCTATCAAATATCTCTTCGAGAAACTAGCACTTACGGGTAGGCTAGCCCGTTGGTTGCTTCTTCTCTCTGAATTTGATTTAAAGTATGTGACTCGCAAGTCTGTGAAGGGGAGAACGGTAGCAGAGTTCCTAGCCAATCACCCAGTGGAGGGAGAAGAAGCAGTAGAGTATTTATTCCCAGATGAGGCCATTCTGCAGGTCGAAGAAGAGATTTGGACTATGTACTTTGACGGAGCGTCTAACCAGTACGGTTATGGGATAGGGGTGTTGCTAATAGCACCCGACAATTCCCACATACCTTTATCTTTCAAACTCCGGTTTAATATCAAACAATGAAGCAGAATACGAGGCATGTATTGCTGGCTTGGAAGCCGCCCTGGAACTAGGGGCAAAATGGTTGGACGTCATTGGAGACTCAAACCTGGTTGTGTCTCAAGCAAAAGGAGACTGGAAGGTTAAAGAAGAAATGATGAAAATATATCACCAAACCCTGGACGTTCTGATTCCCAGGTTTGAGAAGCTAACCTTCACACATCTGTTAAGAGAGAACAACAGGTTAGCTGACGCTTTATCAACTCTATCTTCCATGATAGACATCCCTTTGGGAGTCCGGATGCGTCTGATCATTATTGAACAGAGATATGTGCCGGCTTATAAGTTAATCGCCGCAATAGATGAAGTACAAGATCAGAACCCCTGGTATCATGATATCTGGAACTTCTTGGAAAAGGAGGTTTATCCACCAGGGGCAAATGCGAAAGATAAAAGGGCAATACGGTGAATGGCTGCTCAGTTTATTATCTGCGGGGGTAAATTATACAAACGGGGCCATCTGGGAATGCACAAGCTGTGTGTTGATGAAGAAGGGTCGAAGCGCCTAATGGAGGCCATCCACGGAGGAGAGTTCGGATCGCACATGAGCGGAGTGATGCTAGCTCAAAAAATTCTCAGACAGGGCTACTATTGGTCAACCATGGAGGAGGATTGTATTGGTTTTGTTCGGCGATGCCTCAAATGCCAAATTCATGCAAATCACATGAATATCCCGCCGTCAAAGCTGTATGACATGACTTCGCTTGACTGTTTTCAGTCTGGGGAATTGATGTTATTGGGACAGTTACTCCGAAGGGGTCAAACGGGCATGAGTACATCTTGGCGACGATAGACTACTTTACAAAGTGGGTCGAGGCCTAATCCTATACAGTGCTGAAAGCGTCGCATGTAGCTAAGTTCATCAGGAATAACATCATCTGTCGTTATGGGGTCCCGAATGAGATCATCTCGAACAATGGTTCTCACTTCAAGAAAGAAGTGATCGACTGGTTGGAGAAATATAACGTGGCTTTTCATAAGTCATCCACATATCAGCTGCAAACCAATGGAGCTGTTGAGGCCGCCAACAAGAACATCAAGCTCATCCTACAAAATATGGTGGAAACCTACAGGGATTGGCCAGATAAACTGCCATTTGCTCTTTGGGGCTACCGGACATCAATCCGAACTTCTACTGGGGCAACTCCATATTCTTTAGTTTATGGGATGGAAGTTGTTCTACCGATTGAAGTTGAAATTCCGTCGCTGCGAGTTATGGCTGAGTGCCATATAGCAGAAGCGGATTGGCAGCAGAGCAGGTTCGAGGAACTAATGCTGTTCGACGAGAGGAGGCTGAAAGCACTATACCACATCCAAAGTTATCAACGTAGAATTGCCAAGGCTTTCAACAAGAAAGTTAAGTCCAGGAATTCGAAAGAAGGGGATTTGGTGCTCAAAGACAACTGAGCTCCCATCCACGACCCTAGTGGCAAGTTCAGACCCAATTGGACTGGTCCTTACATTATCAAATCAATTTGGTCGGGTGGAGCTACCATTCTTATTGACTTAGTTGGCCTCAAATTCTCCCAACCAATCAACATGGACAAGTTGAAGAAATACTACCCTTGAGTAAAAACCCGAAAGGGCGACCTAGGCAAAAGTTAGAGCACGAAAAATTAGAAAAAAGAAAAACTGAGCTCGCAAGGTTGAAAACCCGAAAAGTGTGGCCTTGGCAAAAGTTAGAGCGCAAAAGGAGAGTGTCAATACACGAGTGAACCCGAACCGAACTACGTAAGGCTTGATTCCCATCTTCGGGATACGTAGGCAACTTCATTTTGAAGTCCAGCATAAACACTTCCAAATCAACTGTGTCCATGAGATTGTTTTGGTCATCTTTGTCTTTTCTGTATCCAAGAGTTCGGTTGTGATCTTCACTATGAGAGATGGTCATAGTGTAGTGCTCTTCAGACATGGGGTAACTTTTCATTTGCTAGATTTGGGGTTGTACATCTCAAGGATAGATTCCGAGTGTGTCCAGTTGTGATCCTTATTGAAAATGGTTTTGAAAAGTTTTAGTAAAAGTTGATTTTGTTCAAATTAATCTTTTTACAACTTAGACCATTTTTGGACCAAAATTTTTTTTTTTCAATACCCACAACCTTCAATTTCATTGATTTCAATACAAAGTTCTCCAACTCTTGATACAAATCAAACTTGCTTTTTATTACATTCAAAAGGAAAACTTGAAAGTATAGATCAAAGCAATAAACTTGGGGCATCGATAAGTCAGGTGTTCTTGCGTCCCCTCCTAGAGCTTGTGGAAGTTTCAGATGCTAAAGTAGGCCCGATTTGCGCCTTATCCTCAAGCCAAGCTATGCATTCGCCAGAAAGGGCACAACTGAAATTGGGAGCGGGAGCTAGAAGTTCTCTTGTCCTCCAAGCAGTGGGATATCGAGTTATTTATGAACCTTGGATCAGAAATGGAGTCGGGTACTCTACCCCCTTTTTCGGGCAGGTCTGGTCATGTCCGAACTGACGCCTGAACCGAAATGGAAAGTAGAAGACACAGTGTGTCAAGCCAATCAATTGAATACCAGGTTACCGGGACATGCTGTAGCTCATCTCAGGCAGATCAAACCAGGGGCAACACCAAGCAATGTCAGTAGCAGATCTGTTGCACATTTAATGACACCATCATCCCTCGTTTGGGAAATCAACTAGCCGTTGGCGAAAGAAATAGCAGTGCGCTGAATATGCGGGGCAAGAGTCCACTACTTTCAACTTGTCCATGAGCCATATCTGGGGAGGGATGAAAAATAAGAGAGATTAAAGAATAGAGAGATGTATGTGGAGGGAAAAAGCGAGAAAGGGTTTTGAGAGAAAAATAGAGCTTGAGGGCCGAGTGATGTGAGAAACACATGTGAGAAGGGTGGAAAACATTACCTGCAAAAGTAGTGGACTTCCTGCGAATTTAGTTGTCTCTCACCGGTGGAAGGCATCCAAGCCTATTAAAGTCTCGGCCAATGCTAAGCCAATACAGCACTTACCCTTTTTCAAGCTTTGAGCTACTTCGATCAAGCGAATACTAGATCCTCCGAAGCCAGGGGCAAGAAGAAAATGAGCCAACATGCACAAACAGAGGGCATACTACCGAAAACTCTGCCAGAGACGGTCGCTGAGGTTGCCAGCGTCGGAAAATTGATGAATGAGATTGGGAATATCCAACTCTCCGTTGTGAACCAAAGATCGGGCATCGTGTAAAGTGAGCCCACACATCATTCCTAAAGCTTGGATGTGGCCAAAACGAGACTGGGGCAAGATTTCCTCGTCACGCCGGAATTCCATTAGAACTCGAAAATTTTTAATTGTGGGGCATATCTCTTGTCCTCCAAAGCTAAAAACATGTGTAACCGGGTTCCAACATCTAGTCGTGTCGTGAAGGAACGGAAAACACAGTGGAGTACGACTTAGCGGGAATAATGCATTTATCCCGAAACTTCAAAAATTTAGCTTTTTCGAGCCATCTAAATTTGCAATCTAATCGGAGAGTTTTTCGGTGAAGAATGGCTCCATTTGAAGCAAAAATAGATCTGGAATGAAGAAACTACAAAGTCCCAACTTTTGTAGAAGATAAGGCACTGAGTGGAAGACAGGTGGCAGCAATCTGGAGGCCCCCTGTAAAAATGGCCAACCGGCCAGTTAAGGTAGCCGACCGGCCACTTTTGGTGGCTAACAGTCACCACTAAGTGGCCGACAGTCCCTGTTGTTTTGCTTATCGAGTTGTTATGATTAGTTGTTCATTGAGTTATTTTACTCTGTTTGTTATGTATTGGTCGGTTCACTACCTGACTAAGCAATTGTCAAGACAATGTACAATATTCAATTTCCATTAATCCCGTTTTTGTGTAAAATGGTGGAATGCGATGCTCAGAATATAAAATGCAACACCTTTTCATCAAAAACGCTGTTTTCATTCCAATCATGGTTTCTTTTTGCAAAGAGTACAAGTTTTTAAGAAAATAAAACTATCTAAGGCTGTACAATGTGCTAACACTATTAGCAAAAAAGGAGAAACAAAACAAAAACACATGAATCAACACCGGCTATCTTAAGCTCTAGAGGCCCTCTTCATCCTCTTCCTCGGCGGAGCGAACTCCGCAGAGCTATCCCCATCTGCGCCACTGTCTGAATTCGATGCAGAACCAGAACCGGAGTCATCATCCTCTGTATCTGAACCTGGCTCAACCTTATCTCCACTAACGGAATCTGTGTTAGCATCATCGTCTCCGCTCTCAGATGACTCGTCATGCTGATTGCCAGTCTCCTTGGTCTCGCTGGTCTCATCATTATCGCGCATGATAGGCTCCTGACGTCTCCCTCGGCCTCGTGCCAGAACATCTCTCTCTCTCCCTACTGCTGGAGAGGATGGTGATGGTCTTGCTTCTGTCGCCGCCGGTCTTATCAGTAGAGGTGTGACTTGAAAAGGCAGTTTGAATATATTAGCCATAGTATGTGTATCAGATGCAAGTATGGTGTGCAGAATGAGTACATACAGAAGTCAGATACGGTATGTGAATGCAATGTGTCAGATGTGATCTATACATGTAGTGTATCAGTGCAGCGTGGGGAAATGTTCAGTTGAGATGTCAGTTTTAGTATATCAGCAAAAATATGATAATCGAAATGCAAGAAAACTGAAAAATTACCTGAATACTGTGGGAGCTGAGTATCGACTCCCTCCTCAAGATCATGCCCTCGAATGAGGCCAACATCTCGAGTAACCCCTCGACGTACCCTGTGGAGGGCTGCAAATGCAAGTTGAAATGATTAGTGAATGAATGAATGTCTGAGTATATGAGCAAGAATGAAAAAAATGAAAGCTGTAATACATACCGATGGTGAATTAGGTGTCCTAACATATTGGTGACCAGACAACGGGGGCTCAATTGGAATCTGATAAGGCTCTCCAGAGTACCGTCAACCTATCAGCTCAGTCGGAAGATCTGGCCATCCAACACTCTGCCTAGCAGGGGGTATCCCCCTAACCCTGCCCCTTTGTGCTTGCGCTCTACTCGTCGAAGGGGCATCTGCTGCTCGGGCCCTGCTCGTCGAAGGGACATCAGCTGCCCTCCCTGTATGAGCACAAATACCTGTCAAAGGAGGCATGAGGTACGTCTGGATGTAAGTCGTATAGTCTCCCTCCTCAAGGAAAAAGTCTACATCTCCACCCCGCATGAAGTCAATGATCTCCTGAGAGGAGAGACTCTCTGTGGTTCGCATGGAAGGCGGAGGTGGTAAGGGAACCGACTGTAATGGCAGACCCAACATCTGAAGCATGAAGCGCTCGCCTAGAAACTAGGCTCGGCCTACTGGTCCCTCAAGCATGAACCGATACCGGGAAGCGCCCCAAGCTCTGGCAAACTGAAATCTGACATCCTCTGGCGTCGTCGGGCAGGGCTGCTACGTGATCTGCAGATAGCAAGTGCATAGATTGATTAGTTGCCATTAGATATGTAAAATGAATTGAAGCTGAAAGCAGAAAGAACTGTGAGTTTTGAGTTACCTCTACCGCTCTCACTGTATCAAAATACTGGCAAAGGAATGAGAAGGTCTCCCGGGTCCTCGGCTGACACCTCCCGTCGTATCGATGAGAATATGGTACCCCAAGAGGCATCTCGACCTCCGGCTCTGGAGCAAGCGTCGGGAAATAGGCGTACACCCATAGCTGTAAAAAGTAAGAGGGCGATAGTGAGAATATAGATAAACACAGATAAGACGGAAAGCAGAGTATGTGTGCAATGTCCAGAAAATGCAGAATGCAGAGAATACATAATACAGGGAAAATGCGAAAACCAAAGTGTGTAGTACAATGTATAGAAAGTACAAATACAGAGATTGTGCAGTGTACAGAAAGTGCAAAGCAGAAAGCACGGCAGAGAATGTAAAGCAGAAAAGTAAAGCATACCTCCCAGGCTCTCCAATAGCCGCCAACTCTGTTCCTGCTCCTGTGGAGGTCGAGCTCGTATAATAGTACAGGGTAGCGAGGCCGGCGCCGCCCCAATCATAATGCCGAACCTGAGATAAGTCCACCAAGGCGCTCAAAAGATATAGCTCGACTGTGTTCGCCCTGTCCGCGAACAAGGTAGTGCTGAAGAGGAACATCAAGAAACATCAGGCATACTGCTTGGTCTCCTCTACAGTCGCTGGGGTTGTCCCTCTGTAGTGGTTTGCGAACTAGGACTAGGTATACCGGACCATCCCTGATCCGAAGATAGGTGGGTGTGCTCCCAGCAAATAGGTCCAGGCGGCCTCCCACTCACGCATATCGGTATCATATGGGATCGGCCGACCTCCTATCTCGAGGTCCGTCAATATAGCAAAATCATATGGGGTCATTGTTATATCCCAGACAGTAGAGAAATGGAAAAAGATGGTGGTGTCCCACTATCTCTCTACCAGCGCGCCCAAGAGAGTCCTACTCGCCATGAGGTGCGACAACTCCATGCAGAACAAACCAAACCCCGCCTCGTCGACGATTTGGCGGACAGCGTTAGGGAGGTCCATGTACCACTCCCTCGCCGATGTGGACCCGTATCCTCGAGTAAAGCGAGAGTCTACCTGTGTTCAGAATGAGCAGAAGAAATATAGTGTGTGAACATGTGTTCAGAGTGAGCAGATGAAATACAGTGCAAAAGTGCGAGCTATACAGGAAATGTAAGTACATTGCGGAAAATGTAAGAATACGGTGTATACCTCGGAGGCGCCGTGAGATAAATAAGACTTTGGCTCTCGCAGCAGGAGATCTGCTGGTGTGCCTCGTGCAAATCTGCTGAAATGATGGACTGTATCGGGCGGTAGTACATGTCCCTCGGGATAGTATCTCACCAGATTGAAAGGTCGGACTCTAGGCGGTAATGGTATGTACTCAGGATCTCCCTCCATCCCTGGTGAGCCCCTATCGTGAGGAATGTTGTCTACCATCTAGAAAGAAGGTGAGAAAGTAGGCGAAAATGAGCAAAATAGGTGGAAAATGCCAAAAGTCAACAAAAGTCAACTCTCGGAGAAAGAAAATGCTTAGAGCTTGTGTCCTTGATTTTATGGGGCCTTGGGAAAGGCATTTACCATTGATTGAGTTTGCTTACAACAATAGTTACCAAGCTCGTATTGGGATGGCATCATTTGAGGCCTTGTATGGCCGACCTTGTAGATCACCGGTTTGTTGGGCCGAAGTGGGTGATGCACCGTTATTAGTTCCGAAAATTGTTAGAAAGACAACTGAGAAAGTTGTTCTCATTCGGAAGAGGTTAGCTACGGCCCAAAGCCAACAAAAGAGTTATGCTGATAAGAGGAGACGACCTTTATCTTTTGAAGTTGGTGACCATATGTTTCTAAAAAACTCACCAAGGTGGGGTTTGATGAGATTTGGTAAGAGTGGTAAATTATCTCCCAGGTTCATTGGGCCTTTTGAGATCTTAGAACGAATTGGGGAAGTGGCATATCGGTTAGCTTTACCGCCACAACTTTTGGGAGTTCACAACGTATTTCATGTATCTATGCTTAGGAAGTATGAACCCGACCCTTCTCATGTTCTTGATTGGGTTGACTTGGAGGTAGATGAGGATGTCTCTTACGAAGAACGACTGGTTCTAATATTAGATACCCGGGAGCAAGTGCTACAGGGCAAAACTATATTGTTGGTGAAGGTGTTGTGGAGACACCATGGGGTTGAAGAAGCGATGTGGGAACAAGAGGCGGAAGTCCGCTCCAAATATCTAGATTTGTTTGAAAATGCTTAAGTTGCTTTTCTTTGTAATATTCCCTAGTGTTGAGGGAAACGTATTTAAAGTTGTTAATCACATGTTGATATGTGCGTTGTTGTTTTAAGCATAAGGTGGTTGAGAGTTGCCATTACTTTTTACGAAATTTCATGTTTATGCATATTTGGGAGGTTGTTGTTAATGAGATAACCATGGTGGAAATGGTGGAATTTGGTTGAGAGTTAGTATTGTGATTTGAAAATGAAATAGCGTGCCTTTGATCACTAGAAACCTCTTTGTTTGGGTAGTTTGATTTGAAATTTTGGGGACAAAATTCTTTAAGGGGGGAAGGTTGTAGCGATCTCGGTTTCGATCATTCTTTCATGTTTTGCCACTTCAACTGGGCCGGTCGGGGATTGAGTTGCCCAGTCAGTTCGCGGGGGTTGAGGGGGCAGCGCCCCTTGGCGAGTCCGAGGACAGCGCTTCGGCGGGGTCGAGGGGCAGCGCCCCCGAAGCAAAAATGCAAAATGCATTCGAAGTTGCTTGTCCGCTCAAACGGCCATTTATGCGCTCGAGCGGAGAATATTTGGTCTCAGAAGTTTGACCTATCTGCAAAAGTACTGGGTTAGTGTATTTGATGCTCGAGCGGGGTATTCCACCCTCGAACGAACCATGTTATATCAGTTCGTGAATCTGATATTTCAGATCAACTTTTCAGTCCTCTCTCTCTCTAAAACTCTCTAGAATTCCAGATCGGGAGCTTCTTTCTCTAGAAGTCATCTTCTCTCTTTGATTTCTCCAAATCCATTGTGATTTAGACCTAAATTCTTCACCAAAGTTGATTATCATCTCAAGGGCTTCGTTGTGTGCGGTGAAGATCGAGTTTCGATACCGTTGATTTTTGGGGTTTCATCTCATTTTTTCTTCAAAACTTAAGGTAGGGATTTTCTTAGAGTTATATATATATTTTTGCAAGATCTATATGATTTTCGAAATCATCTTTCGATAGCTTTGAAAATTGATTGTTAATTCAAAAAGTTGAGCGATTTTGAAAGTGGGTTGTCTCTTGTTCTTTTAAAATGATCTTATGGGTTTTGATGTTCGTTGATTGAAGAAAAGATGATTTTGAAAAGTTTTCTTTCAAATGATTTGAGTTGTATAGTTTTGGTGAGAAAACCTAGAATTTGGGGATTTTTTTAAAAGAGATTGAAAATCCATGAATGATATTGTTGTATTTATTTTGTATGTCAAAATAAATAGATGTTTAGAAAATTGCTTATTTATATTTGTATAAACAATGAATTTTAGGGAATATGAGAATTGTTGTTCATTTTGGAAATTATTGTTCAAAACATTGAAATAGTCTTGAAATGACTAATTGTTGAGGATATTTGAGAAGAGGGAATTGTGTTATTCCTTGGATGATTTATATTCATCTTGTGTTATTGGCATAACAATTCATTTGATTACATTAAACTTTTAAAGTTGATTTGAAAACTTGTATTGAGAAAAAAATGTTGAGAAACAAGTTTTCATGGAATGATTTTGTGGTAAATACGTTGGTAAATCTTGATAGGTGGTGTAGATGATATTGAATAAGTTGGCCTGAGGGTCCGGGGTGAAAGACCGAAAACCCGCGCGGATAGGTGTCGAGCCTTCCGGTTAATACCGGTAAAAATGACAATTTGGTATTACTTGTATAGTCTACTTGCAGACACCGACCTAGGGATTACCAGAGTCGTATTTACCGCCCTTGAAATAAATTGTTATGTTTTGAACAATTGAAATTACATGACATCATTGAGTATGATGGTTTTCAAAAGATGAAAATGTGATTTATCTTTAAAAGGGGCATAGCATGGCATGTGCATTTCATCTTTTGAGACTTGTATAAAATGTATATACTTTGTTAAGGATTTCCTACTGGGCTTTATGCTCACCCTACGAGATTTTTGTGCAGAAAAAGATGTGGTGATGTCGCCTAACTAAAGGCGAGGAAATGTGTGTTGAGAGTACGAGACTCTCATTTTACTGTGACTCTATGTGTAAGCCAAGGGTTGTATGCGTGTGGGTTTGAATAACCGTTTTGTGTAACCGGACTCAAGCCTTGGAAACTTATAAACCCTTGGGGGTGTTTATTTACTTGTTGTTGGATTAATGTATTGTTGCATGAAAAACTATTGTATCATGTAATGTAAGTTTGGAGATTTATATTTGATTTTCCTTGAAAGAGTCATGATTGTTGTATTATCATTTGGGCTAGAAATTTGGGGCGTTACAGAGGAGCTTCTTGTTTTTTTGTTGGCTTTCTTTTGTTTGTTTTTTTTTTTTTTTTGTGGTTGAAGGTGTGGTTGGTGTTTGTTGTGTGGGTGGGGTCTGTGGTGTATTTCTTGGGCTTTTTCTTGTAGGTAGTGTGGTTGTTTTGTGGGTTTTTTTGGTTGTAGTGGTTGGATTTTTTGTGGAGGAGGAGATTTTGGTGGCATTTCAATGGGTACAGGCTAAAGACTGTCAAAAGGGGAGATACTTAAATCCATGATTGGATTTTTGGGCATATGGGTTTGTTTCTTCCAATATCTTCCAACAGCTATTTCTGAAAAAATGAAAGTGACAGCAGGGCATAAGTAATATAGTGACAAAATTGGATAATTTTGCAGTTTTATATGCAGTTTAATATAAAGTTATATCTATTTGTTGTTAATAGTTACAAAACTGTATAATTTGACAGTTTGATTTGCACTTTATAATAAGTTACCTATTTGTTTTGAATAGTGATTAAACTGTGTAATTTTGCAGTTTCATTTGTAGTTTGAATAAATTTAGATATGTTACTTGTAGAGTGATGAAATGAAACTGTCGATATTTCAGTTTTTATAAACAGTATCAACAATAAGAACAACCTATTGTATTTTGTAAACAATAACAATAACAATGAGAAGATTAAGTATTCAACAAAATGTAGCAACAATACGAAGAAGAAAAGCCAATATTTAACAAGAAGAAGAAGCAAGAACAACAAGAATAAGAACAAGGAGTTGAATGTGTAAAAATAGAGATTTATGTGTAAAAATAGTGGATTAGAATGTTTAAAAACAGGGGACTAGAATGTTTTAAAACAGGAGATTATATATAAAAGAGGATTTATACATTTTGAAGTATGTAAAATGTGTTTTACAAGGGTTTTTTTTATGAAAGTGTTTTTGAAACGGTATATACGAAATATGAAAGAATAATGTACAAATTTGAATGAAAAATAATAGGTGAAAAGAGATGTTACTTTTTTCCCTCGTTTTCGTGAATGGGAAGTCAGGAACTATGAAATTTCTTCAGAGTGGTGATGGTTCTTCGTGTTGGTGAGAGTCGCCGATTGGAGAAGATGAACGGCTTCTTGTTGTGTTGGTAAGAGTCGACGATTAAAGAAGATGAACGGGTTCGTTTTGTGGTTAGGGTAGGGTTTTAGAGGGAGTGGAGTCGAATGGTGGAGAGATGGAGGACTGAGAATGCAGAGTCGAGAGGCGGAGATGTGACAGTGTAGTGATCAGACTGAGATGATCGTGGGTGAAGGTTGCGTGCGTGTAAATTGGATGATATATTGTGGATATTTTCGTCTGATTGATAATTTGAAGACTTAATGAAATATTAAATTTGTTTTGGAACTAAATGGTGCATGATATGTTGGGCTTGGACCTTTGGGTCAGTTTCTCTTGAATGAACTATGCTCATAAATATGAGAAACCATTTCAGTTCAAATTTATATTCATGTGATGTTAAGTGATGAAAAAATATTATTTGATATCAAGATGAGTAAGTTTCAGATGTTGGAGAAAACTAAATCTTATAGTATAAACTAAACAAGAAATTTATTGAGGGTTCGTTTGAGAATATGTTTTTTTAATAATTTTTTAACTTTTTATGAAAAAATATGTAGAAAAGAGTGATGTGACAATTTATAGTAACTTTTTAATTTCTTCAAATATATAATTGACAAACGAGGTCTGAATTGCATACTTAGTAGAACAAATTTTTAAATTTTTTCATTAATTCTATCCATAAAGCAGTTTATTATATTTCATTACTTTCATAGTGTTAACCGGGTATGGGGATGCTGCTACGACCCCAAACTGTGCGGTTTGGTTACATTTTCAAAACTTTTTCATTTTATGGTACTTAGGCCAAGTTTGGGAAGATTAAATAAGTGTACTTTTTGTCTTTTTGGACTAAAAAATTGAGGTTGAAAATATGGATATTTGGGTTAACTTTTTGACTTTTTATTGAAAAATGTGTAATAAAAAATTGTAAAAATTAATTTGTAGAGAAAAATTTGAATTGGGAGTTGTGCAGCCGTAATTGTTAACTTTTGATGAATAGTGTTAACTTTTTAACTTTTTGAGTAACTTTTTGACTTTTTGGCTTTTTTGGGAGTACCCAAACTTAGCCTTACTAGAACACCCATACGGATTCTCCTGCACAGTGGCAGAATTAGTTAAGGATGCTTTGAATTCTTTTATGCAATCTCATTGAATTAAAAATAGAAGGAAAAAAAAAAAAAAAAAAAAAAACGGAGTTTGACTCTTATAACTAAATAAGTTATTAATTTTAATTTTTTAATTTATTTTCAATCTACTATTTTTTTTAAAAGTAAAATTAACGAAAAGATTATATTATATATTATTAAACTTAACAAAAAAAATTATTTAAAACATTATATATATATATATATATATTTATATTGAGTTTAATGATTAAAATATTTTATTTTTGCCTGTTTTATTTAACGAAAATAGGTAGGGCTATAAACAAGCCGAGTTGAGTCGAGTCGAGTCGATCTTTAGTATTTTTTTTTTTTGATTCATAGATTTTTAGTATGTTTAGACTTGTTTATTAAGATTTTAACGAGTTCGAACTCGATATCAAGCTTAATAAAAATTTAACGAACCGAATTCGAGTCTGTTCACAAGACTTAATGAGCTAAAAAATAAATAAATTCATACTTGCTATGAAACTAAAGTTACAATTAAAATTTTGATCATATAATTATATATAAATATATTAAAAGAAAAGTCAATATCTTAAAAGATAATATTACCTATCACCACTATTATATAAATATATTACCTATAGTTAGCTATTATTTATATTATTTAAACATATAAATAACATATCTATCCTATTTTTTATACATGTTTACACACTATTTAATATATAAGTAACATATTTATTGTATTATTTAATGTTAAATGAGCCGAATTTAGTATGTTTAAACTTTTTATTAAAATTTTAACAAATTTGAGTTCGAATGAGCCCTTATCAAGCCAAATTCAAGCCTGTTCACAAACGACTTTGTTTATTTGTATCCTTAAAAATAGGTGAATATGGTTTAGATGGAAACAAATTAAGTAGAATTAAATTGATAAAATTAAAATTTAAAGTTTATTTTGTTATAAAACTCAAACTTTGAATTTTTTTTGTTGTTGATATTTTCTAGATAAATAATTTAAATTGAAAACAAATCAAAAGATTATTTAAACAAGTTAACTTAAAATTTAATTATTTTAAGGGTCAAATTATGTTGTATATATATATGCAATGTTTATATATATATATATATATAATGCAGTGGAATGAGATTGCTAAAAAAATTGAAAAGCATCCATTAACTAAAGGGTAAATTATAAATACACCATTGAGGTTTGATTAAAATACAAATCGTCTCTTGTGGTTTTAAAAATTACATTATACCCTCTAAGATATCTAATTTCATAACAAATCGCCTTTTTTTATTAATAAATCATTAAGTTAATTAACAGTTTTTAATGATGTTAGAATTATGTTTCAATTAATAATTTAAGTAATTTTATTATTGTATAGGAGAGGAATTATGAATTTCATTTTTTTAGTTAATTATGTTAAATAAAATTTTTTAACAAGGAGAATTATTAATTTTTTTAATTACAAAAAATAATTTGTACTTTAAAAAATCTCAAAAGATGTATTTGTAAGTTGCCCTTAACTAAAGTAACCTTATAAAGGCAATATATAGTAGCATAGATTGAAGAAGTTTTAAGAATGCAGCCAAACAGCACCGTTTGGTGTCGCGCAGTTGCTGCCGTGCTTACGCACGGCAGCATCCCCATGCTCGTATTATCCAATTTTTATAATATGTTCTGATATTGTCTTATGATATTTATTTGCCTTAATTGGGCTAGTACACTCACCATTGTAGATTGAATGAATTTCCCAATATCTTATTGTAAATTTAAAATTTTGTAGTTAAATTCATCCGCGGTCTTAATTTGCTTTAATTTATTTTTTTGTTGTGGGCGGGTGAGCATTTTACAAATATTTCTTTGATTACCGTTACGATAACCCTTTCAAGTACTTCACAGTATTGTTTTGAAAATAAAAAATGTTAACAAAATTATTTTCAATGGGACACACATTACATTGGCAAATTACATTAACGGTTTCTATAGTTTGGAATTTGTGTTACTTTAATTCTTAATATTTTAATTGTGATACATTTTATCCTAAATTTTAAATATCGTTCCAAATAAGGATAATTAAAGGCACGGTTATTCCATTTCAAGGGCAAAGTCGTTAATTTAGTAAAATATAAATTAGTTTGACAAAAATAAATGTCAAAAATTTATTTTTGACTTTTAAAAAAATTATTCTATCCACCAAAGATAAAATTATACAAAAATAATAAATCTTTTACATTTTTATTTATTTTTTTCCCAAATTAATTTCTAATATGTGTTTGGATGATGATCATGTAATGAGTGGTCGTTTTTGTTATTTTTTTGATGGTTATTATGTAATAGATTGTTGTATTTGTTATTAACAAATATTTTTTGGATGGTTATTAAGTTTTTAATATGTAATTGATATGTTTAATATATGAAATATTTTTAGTTTTGAATTTTTTTAATTTAATGGCTTAGTTTAATAATGATATCAACGTTATCTTCATGTTTGATTTTTGAAAAAATAGAAACTAATTTAATGAAAATGAAATAAAAAAAATTATTTGAAAAAAGTATTTCATCACTCTCAAAATAAAATTATATAAAAATAATGTGTTTTTAAATTTTTTTCATTAATTTAATTTTTAATTTTTTAGAAAAATTTCTGAAAATAAATTCTGAAAATCAAACCGAAAAGAATTTTATAATCAAGAAAGTTCTAACATTATTCATAAAAGAAAAAGTTATTATATTTCAAATAACATACAAAGTGATCAAAACAATATGAGACTTTGCACTTGAAATGAACCGTTTGCAAATGAAACATTTTTTATTGTCATTGTTTGAAACAAAATTTAAAATTTAAGTTCAATTGTAACACAATTAAAAAGTCAGGTACCAAAATAATACAAACCACAAATAAGGAACTATTAGTGTAATTCGCCATACTATATCTATATATATAAGAATCGCTTAGTTGCTTGAGACTTGTTTTTCTTTTCGATTTTGTCCTTTCATTTTGAATAATTTACTAATAGTGGCCTATATGTTAAGCGAAAGTTTTTATTTTGGTAATTACGCAAACATTCTTGGTCAATTATGCAAGATTTTTTCATAATTACGCGAACATTTTTGGTCAATTATGAAACAAGTTTTCTCGTAATTACGCAAACATTCTTGGTCAATTATGAAACATAAATATTTTATTTTTGTAACAAATTACAAATACACTCATAAGATTTATTTAAAATATGAATCGGTCCTATAATATTAAAAATTACAATTACTGTTTGTTATAAAATTTTAATTTAACACAATAGTTAGGGAAAAATAAACTATTCTTCTATGTAATAATAAATTACCAAAATTGTTTATAAACAATATTTTTCATATCATTAAAAACTGTTAATTAACTTAATGATTTATTTATTAACAAAATGGTTAACTGAAAAATATTTTTCACATCATTAAAAATTGTTAATTTAATTAATGATTTACTTATTAATAGAATTAGTCATTTGTTATGCAACTATAATTTACTTATTAATAAAATTAGTCATTTGTTATGCGAGTATGTTTATGTATTAATAACATTAGTCATTTGTGTATATATATTTTCTTCTACTTCTTTTTTAGTTTAGTAAATTATCTTAGTAATTTTTTTTAGATGAAAGAATTATCTTAGTATTTGTTTAGAAAAGCTACACGCCATAATTTTTTTATTTATAAATTCGGAAGAAATGTTAAAGACTCATAAATTCACTCTAAAAATGGTGGTAATAGAATTGAAATCTACATCATTAAGTGTATAACAAATAAAAAAAAAAAAAGATACATATCATATCACATAATTCTATCCTATATCTAATGATTTATTTTATTTAATTTCATAGAATAATATATTCTAATTTTTAAAAAAATTATCAAAACACCAAACTTAAACATATTATAATTATTGATAATACCTTGCACGGATTTTTTTAAACTAATATATATATATATATATATAGTACAAGATACGACTTATAGCAAAAACGTGCCCGTGGCCAGGTTTGTCAAATTTTTTTTTAAAATTTTTTCTAATAAGAATTTCAACATGCGGATTTAGTAATTAATTAATTTTTTTTTTTATTTGGGTGGAAAAGTTTATTTTTTTAAAGCTGAAAAACAATGATTTTGTTGTTTTAAGCTTGTTTGGTAATTATTTTATTTTTAATTTTAAATTTATATTTATAAAAATTTAAAAAGCTGTCATAAAACTTATTTGATAATTTTTTTTGTTTATAAATGGTTGTCTCAGTTTTAAATTTAAGGAGAAATGTAACTCAAAAAATTAGTTTAACGTTGGTTTTTAAACAAAAATTTAAAAATTTGAAATACAAATTTTTTTTTTCGAAATATTTTTTTTTCAATTAATTTTTTTATTAATTTTTTTCCAATTATAATGTGTACGATCCCATTGTTATAAATAATAAAAAATAAATATAAACATTTTAAAGCCTGAACAAACATATTTTTAGTTTATGATTTTAAAAATTTTCAAACATTTTGTTCAAACCAAACGCGTTTGTAGGTTTATGTTTTTCTAAAAATAAACAAAAATCAATTTATAAAATTTTTGTAAACATAAACTCAAACGCGTTTGGTTTGAACAAAATGTTTGAAAATTTTTAAAAATCATAACTAAAAATATGTTTGTTCAGGCTTAAAATGTTTATATTTAATTTTATTATTTATAACAATGGATTCGTACACATTATAATTGGAAAAAAAATTAAATTAAAAAAATTAATTGATAAAAAAAAATTCGAAAAAAAATTTGTTATCAAATTTTAAATTTTTGTTTAAAACCAACGTAAACTTATTTTTGAGTTTACATTATTCTTTAAAATTTAAAACCTGAGACAACCATTTATAACCAAAAAAATTATCAATAAGTTTTTTATGAACAGCTTTTTAAATTTTTATAAATATAATTTAAAATTAAAAATAAAATAATTACCAAACAGCTAAAACAATAAAAAAAATCATGTTTGTTTTAAGCTTTAAAAAAATAAACTTTTCCACCCAAATAAAAAAAATTAAATTAATTCTAAATCCGCATGTTGAATTCTTATTAGAAAAAAATTTTAAAAAAAAAAATTTGACAAACCTGCCACGGCACGTTTTGCTATAAGTCGTATCTTGTATAATATATATATATATATATTAGTTTAAAAAATCCTGCAAGGTATTATCAATAATTATAATATGTTTAAGTTTGGTGTTTTTGATAATTTTTTTAAAATTAGAATATATTATTCTATGAAATTAAATAAAATAAATCATTGATATAGGATAGAATTATTGATATGATTATGTAGTCTTTTTTTTTTTTATTTTGTTATACACTAATGATGTAGATTTCCAATTCTATTACCACATCATTTTAGAGTGAATTTATGAAGTCTTTAACATTTCTTCCGAATTTATAAATAAAAAAATTATGGCGTGTAGCATTTCCTAACAAATAATACTGAAGATAATTCTTTCATCTAAAAAATTACTTTAGATAATTTACTAAACTAAAAAAGAAAGTCAGAGAAAATATTATACACAAATGACTAATGTTATTAATACATAGACATACTCGCATAGCAAATGACTATTTTATTAATAAGTAAATATAGTTGCATAACAAATGACTAATTCTATTAATAAGTAAATCATTAATTCAAAATTAACAATTTTTAATGAGTGAAAAATATTTTTCAGTTAACCATGTTTTTGTTAATTAAAAAAATCATTAAGTTAATTAACAGTTTTTAATGAATAGAAAAATATTGTTTAATAAACAATTTTGGTATTTAATTATTAACATAGAAGAATAGTTTATTTTTCCCTAACTATTGTGTTAAAATTAAATTTATAAACAAACAGTAATTGGTAATTTTTAAATATTATAGGACCGATTCATATTTTAAAATAAATCTTAGAGTGTAATTTGTAATTTGTTAGCAAATAAAATATTTATGTTTTCATATTGGACCAAGAATGTTTGCGTAATTACGAGAAACTTGTTTTCATAATTGACAAAAAATGTTCGCGTAATTATGAAAAATCTTGCATAATGACCAAAGAATGTTTTGCGAATTTACCAAATAAAAATTTCGCTTAAGCATATAGGCCACTATTGTATTATTCAAAATGAAAGGAAAATCGAAAAGAAAAAACAAGTCTCAAGCACTAAGCGATTCTTATATATTAAGATATAGTATGGAGAATATACAAATAGTCCTATAGTTTGTGGTTTGTATTATTTTGGTACGTGACTTTTTTAATTGTGTTACAATTGAAACTTAATTTTAAATTTTGTTTCAAAACAATGACAATAAAAAATGTTTCATTTGCAAACGGTCATTTCAAGTGCAAAGTCGTCATATTGTATTTGATCAACTTTGTAATGTTATTTGGAAATAATAACTTTTTCTTTTATGAATAATGTTAGAACTTTCTTGATTGATAAAATTCTTTTCGGTTTGATTTTCAGAATTTATTTTCAGAAAATTTTCTAAAAAAATTAAAAACATTAAATAATGAAAAAATTAAAAACACATTATGTTTTATATAATTTTATTTGAGAGTGATGAAATACTTTTTTTTTCAAAATAATTTTTTTATATTCATTTTCAATTAAATTAGTTTCTATTTTTTCAAAAATCAAACATGAAGATAAACGTTGATATCATTATTAAACTAGCCATTAAAATTAAAAAATTTTTTTTTTTCAAAAACTAAAAATATTTCATATATTAACAAT
>NW_021024795.1:1706603-1733531 GCF_004153795.1 Camellia sinensis | reverse complement strand
AAAGATCGTATATATACTATAATATCTTACTAAGATTGAGTTTATGCAAAAAACATCCGCCGCAAAGGTGTACTCCTTGCAATACCTCACTGTAAAATGATTATTGTCCTAGTATATGTCTTAAGTTTGGTGTTTTGAATTAATTTTTTAAAATTAGAATATATTATTCTGACTGTGAAAGAGATTTACCTAATAAGATAAATCATTAGATATGGATAGAATTATGTGGGGACGCTTACTGTAGCATATGTATCTTTTTTGGCTTAAACTGGTGGAGAGTTGCCTCCTTATCTGAAATAGTGGTGCACCGGAGATTGCGCTATAATGCTTGATGGAATAAGATGATGAGATGATCAAAATGGACAAAGTTGAATCGGCACGGACATTAAATATTGTAATATGAGCTTAAACTTCAGTGATGAACAGTTGCTACAGTCTAGTAATCCCATTTAGGGATTGGGAATCAAAACGCCTTACTATTTACAAGGCTTCGGTTCACTTGCGAATGTTATTTTCTACTCTCCTTTTACGCTTAAGAGTGAGATTATATGAGTCTTTACTTTTGCCAAGGTCGGCCCTTTGCGGGTTTTCAACCTTGCGTAGCTCAGTTTTTATTATACTTTTTCTCAATACTTTTTGTGCTCTAACTTTTGCACTAGTCCGCCTTTCTGGTTTTCGGAGCCTATTTGAGTAGCCTCTTCGGGAGCCTATATATTTCTTTTTCTTCCTAATTTTTATCCATTGCATTAACGGATTTGGTAAGAAGAAAATTCCATATTATGCCGCCCAAGTTCTGATGGATCTTGCTTACTATACACGAATAGCATCAAGAATATCGTCAGCTCTACCTTGAAAATCCAGATCTTAGCTAAAAATTCTTGAGAGAGTGAGTGTGATTGAATACTAAACTGGAAACCACAGGTCCAAATTAGGTGCTGCACTATAGCGCCCTTAGGTCTGGATGGGAAGCTGCGGATTAGTCCTATGGAGAAGCACCAAAATCTCAATTCCTTTTAGAATTCCTAGGATACTTAAGCTTTCTTGATTGAAAGCCCCAGGCATAAATTCTGCGTTGATGAACTACTTGAACATGGTACATCAATGATAAATGTGGTGCATTTCAGTTCTCCTATCTTGAGTCAATAAAAACGCATATGAGTTTATCTCACAAGACATCCTGAGCTCTGTTGCAATCTGCTTATCGCGTCATTTGAGAACCATTCCAGCGCAAATGCACTCGACAATATGACGGACGCACTCAATCTCAATAAGGTAGCATTTAGCCTCCTCATACATCCATAATAATACCAATGAAATACGGAGTCGCTACGGTAAAGTATTACTAGATTGTGTGAGACGTCACTGTGTATTCGCGCACCACTAGAGCAATCGACAAACATTGACTCTTGTACAAATTTATTCCACATAAGGATAGGGTAAATCATTAATATAATCCTCATAACACAATTCATCTTTCTCACTGAGTAATTGATTGTTTGTTGATAGATAAATTATCTTTTTGTTGGCTCAGTTAACGCATGGCTCTTGTTTAATAAATCAAGACGCGGTCATTAAGTTATCCATGTAATGGCAAGTGTTTTGTCTGGCCTTAGTGCAATAATAGAATGATAGACTATATAATGATAAAAGCCACGTTTGTTTATTTCTGCCAACAAGTCAATCACTCTCGCTTCTTTGTAAGTGGGAACCGTTATCAATACGAAATGACCACATCCGTTTGGGACCTTATCGTTTGGTAATTTTATTTATTACCACGTAGCGACGATGAAGTGTTTTCTGATAAACTTTGCAATCGATGCGACGCCTTGCAACACACGAATAAGTTTATTTTTGCATACGATTGGTCCGCCCCTTAACCGACTCTATTGTCGCTCACGTTCAAGATGTATAATTCATAAAGATTTCGTGCAACACAGTGATAACTACAAGCCACATATCATGTCAGAATTGTAATTCCCTTCGGCAGTGCATTTGCTTAATATTTCATGATTAACCCTTCACTTTGAGTGTAGAACTTACTTTATTCGGATTCTATACTTACAAGATGAGAGAAATTAGCAAATGGCTCGCAAATCTTAGAGATCAACTGTAGTACACATACAGCATTGGCTTTGATAGGCATTGATGCGCAAGTGGAGATGAAATAGGCATGGAACCTATCCCTGTAATATTAATTGTTTCTTACATGGCCACCAAAGAAATACGGTTAGGAATAGTATCTCTGTAGGTTATCCTTGTCTCATGACTTTGCTGAACGGACTCATATTGGTGGCGCACATTGCTGCACATAGAAATCTGACGGAATAAGGACGTAAGGAGGCATCATAACTATCGAGAAAGAATGCATATTCGCTGGACTTACTCGCGCATAACACTCGGATTAAGCACTCTCGCCTGAATGCGAACGGCTTGCTTTATGCTTTGCTTAGGGTGGCGTGTAAGGATTCGTTCCGTGCTATACACAAGATTCAGCTCACTACTGGTTAATCCTGTTCACTCGCGGATGGTATGTACGCGCTTTCCCACACGATTTTTGGATCTCCACTACTCTACATAAGTAGTACCTTGGTCCTTCCGATCATGGCACATTCCGGGTGTTCCACTTCGGTCTATAATCATACACACATGCTTATGATAACGGGTAGGCAACTTAAGACTCGTTCGCGTCTATGAGATGTGTGTCTGCCCTGCTCTTCTGAAATTTCAAAGCTTAGTCAACCAACATGGTTGAAATATGCAGTGCAATCGAAGATCAATGTGAAGCGGAGAGAGCAAAACAAGATCCTCCTAAGCTACCTGTAATCTCTTTGATTGCCCTTCTATATCTCCAGCGACATTTTAACAGCACTTGGTTGAATGCATGGTTCCTGTTATTGCAAGAATACTTTCCTAATGCCTCACTTGATGATACGCCATTTTTTGCACATCGAAGGAGTAGTTAATTACACTTGGACGACTTGAAAAAAAACTAGTGCGAGTACTATTAAGCCGCACAGGTTCGATCTGCTTAAAGATCACATTGCCAGAGTGTATAGGGCCTACTATGTGAGACCACAAATATTAGTGCATTGTTGTCACACATGATAGTGACGACTCACAGAACAAATCGTCATCTGTACGTGGCCATCTCTCTAAACCGGGCCGATTGCATATACTATCCGGTGTTACAGATAAAGTCTGCAGCTCTCGACGTAACAACGAAAGATACTGAGCTACAGGCTAATGCTCAGTTGTGTCTGGTCTACGCTCAAGCATGCACCTAAGCACATATTTGGAGTGGGCAAAGGTCTGATGCGGATTGGAGCAATCACGAGTATACGTTCATTCAAGAGTGTTGATAGAGTCTCATTCCTTTCTCTTAAAGCTTTGTGGTGTGAAGGAGCAAAAGAGAGTTGACAACAAAGAGGACATCCTAGGAAAAGTCTGGTGTAACATTCATATTTTTCGCTTCTTTATGACTTTTCCCAGTAGTCCAAATTTATGCTAACTGAAGACGCACAACTAAGGTCTTGTAATCCCCGACTGACGCACAAAAGCCGTCATATGCCCTAAGATTTCTACGTGGGATGCTTCTAAAAGACCGGCAAGATGCATGCCTTATGTTCTGCTTTCGTTGTTCGAGACGCTGCTTGAATATCGTGGAGTTCTGAAATAGGCTAGATAGGATACGATATGAGAATTTGTACGGGTGCTATCAGGCACACTACCTATCTACCTATAGACTCCGTAATTGTATGGTTGACGTGCCATCAAAAGTAACAATCGTACCCAAGCTCATTATTTCGTATCGAGTCGGTGATTGTGCAAAATTTCCTGAGCTTCATATCGAGTGGATTATATGAGTACTCAATTGCTTTCAAGCCTCCTGTCGTTGCTTGTGGGATAATTTGAATCGACTAAGATCTTTTGCCACTGCTCTTCTCTTGACTGACTTGTGGGCGTGTCATACATTCTTCAGGTTGAATTCGAGAGCAACAACAACCACGAGCTAGCCTACCCGTAGTGTGACTTTTTAATTGTGGTTGTCTCTCGAAAGGTATTTGATGGGAACCAATCCGAGTGAAACCAACATAATTATGGAAGTGAGCTAACAAAGTCAGTTGCCTATTGTATGCTTCCTAGGTAGCTCTCATACCAAAGCTGAAGCAAGCCTTCTCTCAGCAGAGTGTACGGTGTCTCTAATCCAATCACTTCTTGCTACAGATATGATAGACTAGGACTCTCTCCACCTTATCCCTGATGTCTTGTGCACACAGAGCATGAGAGCCCATATGTAGTTGTCTCTAGCTCACATTTGAAAATGTAACATACAAACCGTGTGTCTCCCATCTTCTGGTGGCGTACTACAAGTGCAAAGTCCGTCCATATTTCGTAATTGATCACTTTGTATGTATGAAATATGAGATAACTTTCTTTTAAATTGAATATGTTAGAACTTTCTTGATTATAAAATTCTTTTCGTCGTTTGATTTTCAGAATGTTTATTTTCAGAAACATTTTTTCTTAAAAAATTAAAAAATTAAATTAAATGAAAAAAATTTAAAAACCACATTATTTTTATATAATTTTATTTTGAGAGTGATGAAAGATACTTTTTTCAAATATTTTTTTATAATTCATTTTCATAAATTAAGTTTTCTATTTTTCAAAATCAACATGAAGATACGTTGAATATCATTATTAATACTAAGCCATTAATTAAAAATTCAAAACTAAAAATATTTCATATATTAGACATATCAATTACATATTAAACTAATAACGCATCCAAAAAATATTTGTTAATAACAAACAACAATCTTATTACATAATAACCATCAAAAAAATAACAAAACGACCACTCATTAACATGAATCATCAATCCAAACACATATTAGAAATTAATTGGGGAAAAAAATAAAATAAAAAATGTAAAGATTTATTATTTTTGTATAAATTTTATCTTTGGTGGATAAAAAATAATTTTTAAAAAGTCAAAAATAAATTTTTGACATTATTTGGTTCAAACTCAATTTTATATTTTACTAAATTTACGACTTGCCCTTGAAATTGGTAATAACCGTGCCTTTAATTATCCTTATTTGGAACGAATATTTAAAATTTAGGAATAAAATGATCACAATTAAATAATTAAGATAAAGTTAACACAAATTCCAATCTATAGAAACCGTTAATGTAATTGCCAATGTAATGTGTGTCCCATTGACAAATAATTTCTGTCTACATTTTTTATTTTCAAAACAATACTGTGAATGAAGTACTTGAAAGGCGTTTCGTAAACGGTGGAATCAAAAGAAATATTGTGTAAAAATGCTCAGCCGCCACAACAAAAAAAATAAATTAAAGCAAATTAAGACGCGGAATGGAATTAACTACACAAATTTTAAATTTACAATAAGATATTGGGAAATTCATTCAATCTACAATGGGTTAGGCAGGTGAAGTCTTTTGATACTACCCTATTAAGGCAAACCTAAATTCTATAAGACAATATCAGAGACATATTAATAAAAATTGGATAATACGAGCATGGGGATGCTGCGGGCGTTTAAGCACCGGCCAGCAACTGCTGCGACACCAAACGGTGCCTGTTTGGCTGCATTCTTAAACTTTTCAATCTATGCTACTATATATTGCCTTTAAGGTTACTTTAGTTAAGGGCACTTAACAATACAATCTTTTTGAGATTTTTTAAGTACAATTATTTTTGTATTAAAAAAATTATAAATATCTCCTTGTTAAAAAATTTATTAAATCATAATTAACTAAAAAATGAAATTCATAAATTCCTCTCCTATACAATAATAAAATTACTTAAATTATTAATTAAACTAATTCTAACACATTAAAAACTGTTTAATTAACTTTAATGATTTGATTAATCAAAAAAGGCGATTTGTATGAAATTAGATATCTTAAGAGGGTATAATGTAATTTTTTAAAACCACAAGAAACGATTTGTATTTTAATAAACCTCAAATGGTGTATTTATAATTTACCCATATGTAGTTATGGTATTGCTTTTCAATTTTTTTTTATGCCAATTCATTCCACTTGCAGGTATTATATATTATATATTATAAACATTGCATATATATATACAAACATAATTTGAACGCCTTAAAATAATTAAAATTTTAAGTTACTTGTTAAAAGTATCTTTTTGATTTGTTTTCAATTTAAATTATTCTAGAAAAAATTCACAGAGAAAAAGAATTCTAAGTTTGAGTTTTATAACATAAACTTTAATTTTAATGTTTATCATTTAAATTCTACTTAATTTGTTTCCAATCTCAACCATATTCACCTATTTTTAAGGATAACAAATAAACAAAGTCGTGTTGTGGAACAGGCTTGGAATTTGGGCTTTGATAAGGGCTCAATTCGAACTCAATTTGTTAAATTTTATAAAAAAAAGTTTAAACATACTAAAATTCGGCTCAATTTAATAACATTAATAATACAATAAAATATTTACTTATATTTAAATAGTGTGTAAACAATGTATAAAAAATAGGATATGATATGTTATTTTATGATGTTTAATAATATAAATAATAGCTACTATAGGTAATATTTTATAAATAGTAGTGGTGATAGGTAATTATATCTTTTTAATGATATTGAACTTTTTCTTTTATATAATTTATATATAATTATATGATCAAAATTTTAAATTGTAACTTTAGTTTCATAAGCAAGTATGATTTATATTTTTTTAGCTCATTAAGTCCTTGTGAACAGACATCCGAATTCGGTTCGTTAATTTTTATTAAGCTTGAATTCGAGTTCGACCGTTAAAATCTTAATAAACAAGTCTAAACATACTAAAATCTATGAATCAAAAAAAAAATACTAAAGATGCGACTCGACTCGATCAACTCGCTTGTTTATAGCCCTACCTATTGTTCGTGTAAAACTAAAACAGGCACCAAAATAATAATATTTTAATCATTAAACTCAATATAAATATATATATATATATTATTATGTTTTAATAATTTTTTTGTTAAGTGTTTAATATTATAAATATAATCTTTTCGTTAATTTTAACTTTTTAAAAAAGAATAGTAGATTGAAAATAAATTAAAATTAAAATTAATAACTTATTAGTTATAGAGTCAAACTCCGTTTTTTTTTTTTTTTTTCCTTCTATTTTTATTCAATGAGATTGCATAAAAGAATTCAAAAGCATCCCTTACTAAATTTGTTTTTTAGAGTAAAATTTTACTTTTAGCTTCAGAGTCTCACAATTTGCTCGTTTTTCAGAGTAAAATTTTACTTTTATACAGAGTAAAATTTTACTTTTGTGTAGAGTCTAACATCTTACTAGTTTTTCAGAGTAAAATTTTACTTTTATACAGAGTAAAATTTTACTCTGAAATACACAGTGAAGATGGCTTAATAGGAGAGCTGATAGATATGAGGGTAATATAGTAAAGGAAACAAGTTTTAAAATATTATGGGGTTTTGAACGTACTTATATAATTCTTTTTCTTTTGAAAAACAAATTATATAGTGAGAGGGTTATCACTAAATCATCCTTATATATATATATATATATATATATATATGCAGTTGAATGAGATTGCATAAAAAAATTGAAAAGCATCCATTAACTAAAGGGTAAATTATAAATACACCATTGAGGTTTGATTAAAATACAAATCGTCTCTTGTGGTTTTAAAAATTACATTATACCCTCTAAGATATCTAATTTCATAACAAATCGCCTTTTTTTATTAATAAATCATTAAGTTAATTAACAGTTTTTAATGATGTTAGAATTATGTTTCAATTAATAATTTAAGTAATTTTATTATTGTATAGGAGAGGAATTATGAATTTCATTTTTTTAGTTAATTATGTTAAATAAAATTTTTTAACAAGGAGATATTTATAATTTTTTTAATTACAAAAAATAATTTGTACTTTAAAAAAATCTCAAAAGATGTATTTGTAAGTTGCCCTTAACTAAAGTAACCTTAAAGGCAATATATAGTAGCATAGATTGAAGAAGTTTTAAGAATGCAGCCAAACAGCACCGTTTGGTGTCGCAGCAGTTGCTGCCGTGCTTAACGCACGGCAGCATCCCCATGCTCGTATTATCCAATTTTTATAATATGTTCTGATATTGTCTTATGATATTTATTTGCCTTAATTGGGCTAGTACACTCACCATTGTAGATTGAATGAATTTCCCAATATCTTATTGTAAATTTAAAATTTTGTAGTTAAATTCATCCGCGGTCTTAATTTGCTTTAATTTATTTTTTTGTTGTGGCGGGTGAGCATTTTTACAAATATTTCTTTTGATTCCACCGTTACGATAACCCTTTCAAGTACTTCCACAGTATTGTTTTGAAAATAAAAAATGTTAACAAAATTATTTTCAATGGGACACACATTACATTGGCAAATTACATTAACGGTTTCTATAGTTTGGAATTTGTGTTACTTTAATTCTTAATATTTTAATTGTGATACATTTTATCCTAAATTTTAAATATCGTTCCAAATAAGGATAATTAAAGGCACGGTTATTCCATTTCAAGGGCAAAGTCGTTAATTTAGTAAAATATAAATTAGTTTGACAAAAATAAATGTCAAAAATTTATTTTTGACTTTTTAAAAATTATTTCTATCCACCAAAGATAAAATTATACAAAAATAATAAATCTTTTACATTTTTATTTATTTTTTTCCCAAATTAATTTCTAATATGTGTTTGGATGATGATCATGTAATGAGTGGTCGTTTTTGTTATTTTTTTGATGGTTATTATGTAATAGATTGTTGTATTTGTTATTAACAAATATTTTTTGGATGGTTATTAAGTTTTTAATATGTAATTGATATGTTTAATATATGAAATATTTTTAGTTTTGAATTTTTTTAATTTAATGGCTTAGTTTAATAATGATATCAACGTTATCTTCATGTTTGATTTTTGAAAAAATAGAAACTAATTTAATGAAAATGAATATAAAAAAATTATTTGAAAAAAGTATTTCATCACTCTCAAAATAAAATTATATAAAAATAATGTGTTTTTAAATTTTTTTCATTAATTTAATTTTTAATTTTTTAGAAAAATTTTCTGAAAATAAATTCTGAAAATCAAACCGAAAAGAATTTTATAATCAAGAAAGTTCTAACATTATTCATAAAAGAAAAAGTTATTATATTTCAAATAACATACAAAGTGATCAATACAATATGACGACTTTGCACTTGAAATGAACCGTTTGCAAATGAAACATTTTTTATTGTCATTGTTTGAAACAAAATTTAAAATTTAAGTTCAATTGTAACACAATTAAAAAGTCAGGTACCAAAATAATACAAACCACAAACTATAGGAACTATTAGTGTAATTCGCCATACTATATCTATATATATAAGAATCGCTTAGTTGCTTGAGACTTGTTTTTTCTTTTCGATTTTGTCCTTTCATTTTGAATAATTTACTAATAGTGGCCTATATGTTAAGCGAAAGTTTTTATTTTGGTAATTACGCAAACATTCTTGGTCAATTATGCAAGATTTTTTCATAATTACGCGAACATTTTTGGTCAATTATGAAACAAGTTTTCTCGTAATTACGCAAACATTCTTGGTCAATTATGAAACATAAATATTTTATTTTTGTAACAAATTACAAATACACTCATAAGATTTATTTAAAATATGAATCGGTCCTATAATATTAAAAATTACAATTACTGTTTGTTATAAATTTTAATTTAACACAATAGTTAGGGAAAAATAAACTATTCTTCTATGTAATAATAAATTACCAAAATTGTTTATTAAACAATATTTTTCATATCATTAAAAACTGTTAATTAACTTAATGATTTATTTATTAACAAAATGGTTAACTGAAAAATATTTTTCACATCATTAAAAATTGTTAATTTAATTAATGATTTACTTATTAATAGAATTAGTCATTTGTTATGCAACTATAATTTACTTATTAATAAAATTAGTCATTTGTTATGCGAGTATGTCTTATGTATTAATAACATTAGTCATTTGTGTATATATATTTTCTTCTACTTCTTTTTTAGTTTAGTAAATTATCTTAGTAATTTTTTTTAGATGAAAGAATTATCTTAGTATTTGTTTAGAAAAGCTACACGCCATAATTTTTTTATTTATAAATTCGGAAGAAATGTTAAAGACTCATAAATTCACTCTAAAATGATGTGGTAATAGAATTGAAATCTACATCATTAAGTGTATAACAAATAAAAAAAAAAAAGATACATATCATATCACATAATTCTATCCTATATCTAATGATTTATTTTATTTAATTTCATAGAATAATATATTCTAATTTTAAAAAAATTATCAAAACACCAAACTTAAACATATTATAATTATTGATAATACCTTGCACGGATTTTTTTAAACTAATATATATATATATATATATAGTACAAGATACGACTTATAGCAAAACGTGCCCGTGGCCAGGTTTGTCAAATTTTTTTTTAAAATTTTTTCTAATAAGAATTTCAACATGCGGATTTAGTAATTAATTAATTTTTTTTTTATTTGGGTGGAAAAGTTTATTTTTTTAAAGCTGAAAACAAACATGATTTTGTTGTTTTAAGCTTGTTTGGTAATTATTTTATTTTTAATTTTAAATTTATATTTATAAAAATTTAAAAAGCTGTCATAAAAACTTATTTGATAATTTTTTTGGTTTATAAATGGTTGTCTCAGTTTTTAAATTTAAGGAGAAAATGTAAACTCAAAAAATTAGTTTACGTTGGTTTTTAAACAAAAATTTAAAAATTTGATAACAAATTTTTTTTTTCGAATATTTTTTTTTCAATTAATTTTTTTAATTAATTTTTTTTCCAATTATAATGTGTACGATCCCATTGTTATAAATAATAAAAAATAAATATAAACATTTTAAGCCTGAACAAACATATTTTTTAGTTTATGATTTTAAAAATTTTCAAACATTTTGTTCAAACCAAACGCGTTTGTAGTTTATGTTTTTTCTAAAAATAAACAAAAATCAATTTATAAAATTTTTGTAAACATAAATAAAAAAAGTTACCAAACGCTACCTTATTGTTTGTATGTGTTGGAATTTGCAAATTGTTCTCAATTTATGTGGCCTTTAAGTGCATTTCCAATGTTAATAGGCATTTTACCTATCTAAATTGTAACGCTCCAAAAATATATACATCCGATAAACTCAATTTAACTCATAACATGATTTAATTCTCAATTATTCCATCATTAACATGACGGAGAATAATAAATACTACATTCATTAATGTAAGGACCAAAAACCCCATTCTTTTCCATTCATGACTTTCTAGTAAGATTTATAAAACAAATTACATGCATTCATACATTCACTGTTTTTAAAATATGAATTTATGGTATGTGATAATAGAAATTTAAAGCGAGCAAAGTACCAAATAATGCTCTATTGGCTACAAGTTCTGAGGTCTTGCCCGGTTACATAAAAGTGGTGTTTACACCCAAACACGAATAGCCTTTAGCTTACAAACAAAAAACAAATAAAAACCGAGTTGTGTGCTCCAAAAGTTCCTTCTTGCCTCCACTTTGGTAGAGGTATATCACAATCACCTGAAAATGGTTTCCACTAACGGATGAGCATAAAGCCTAGCAGAAATAATCTAAATAAAGTGCATATAATTTAACAATATCATGAAGTGCAATGCATATGAGATGTCAACGTCAAAAATATAAGTTTTCTCATTTTGAACTTCTCATGCCGTGCACTTGTTCAAAAACATAACCAATTTAATCATCCATTTGATAGAACAAGGAGTGGTAAATACGATACTGGTAATCTCTACGTTAGTGTCTGCAAGGTAGGCATAACTAGCACTACTAATCTCCACTTTACCGGCTCCTAACCGGAAGGCATGTGGTACCTACTCCGCGCGTGTTTTCGGTCTTTCATCCAGGATACTCAAACCAACTTAAACAATACTAGGGGTGTAAATTTGGTCCGGTCTGGCCCACCTGGGCCTCGCGGGCTCCCACCAAAATTCGGCCCAGCCCACGGGCCAGAAAATTAGGCTCAGGCCTAGGGGGTATTTGGGCTTTGGGCGGGCTGGTGGGCTTGGGCTCGGGCTTGGGTGGGCCTGAACAATTGTTTTTGTTTTTATTTTTTCTACTAAAATTTTATTATTTTCAATTAAAAAAGACACTGGGCCTCGGGTCGGGCCTTGAGTGGGCCTTAAGCAGGCCGCTAGGTCGGGCCGGGCTTCAAAATGATGGCCTAGGCCCAGGGTCTCGGGTTGGGCTCGAGCCCGAGCCTAAACAGGCCAGGCTCAAGCTTGGACCGAGCCTACCCTGGGCTGCGGGCGGATTTTGGGCAGCGCAAGGGCCGCAGGCCATTTTCACACTCATAAACAATACCAATCTACACCCCTTATTCGGACTTACCAAGTGTATGCACCCCTTAACTCAACACATTTCAAATATTCCTAATGAATTAATTTGAAACAAAATCAATTTCTCAAATCTAATGCGAGAATTAAAGCAACAGATTATGCAATGTTCAATGCCTTGCATGAATTTGTAAATATTTAAATTTTCCTATTTCACATGCAATTTCAATAATAATCAATACAACCCTTCACGGTTGCCTAAACAATTATCTCTATACAAACTATAAATTTCAAGAGATAAATATAACTCATAATCTCATATTTTCAATCATTTTAACATATGAGTAACAATCACATGTTCAATCTCCTCTTTTTCAACTCAATCAAGAATCATAATCAGTGTGTTTGGTTTTAGTTTTCTGAATTCAATTTTCTGAAAATTGAGTTTTTTATTTTTTATTTTTCGTATTTTTTTTAATTTTTAGTGAATATTTTTTTTATTTTAAGCATTTTTTTAAAAACTTTTTCAAATGCACCTTACTTAGATGTATCTAAATAGTAAAATATTTGTAAAAAAATATTTTAAAAAATTAATAAATACACAAAAAAAGAAAAATGTACTGAATTTCATATATATATATATATATATATATTATTTTTTGGTATTTAGTGTATTTTTTAAAGATTTTTTTTACAAATATTATACTTTTTAAGTGTATTTATAATAGGTGTGTCTAAAAATTAAAAAATTACTTAAAATATTAAAAAAATTCATTGAAAACATTAAAATACGAAAAATAAAAAAGTAGAATTTTTTGAAAACTGTTTTCTGAAAATTAGAGTCAAAGAAGCTGAATATTCTTTAAAAAAATTTCATCAATCTTCCTTTTTTATTCAAACTCAAAAATTCATCAAGAATTTTCATAATACCAAAAATAACATACATTTCTTTGAACAATTCTCAATACCTTAACATGATAAATATTTTCATCTTTCTCAAAAGTTCAATTTTTCAAATTTAACAATTTTCAAACCAAGCCTCAATGGTTTTTAATATTCCCAACAACATTCTCATCAATCTCATCCCTATAAACATCCACTTTCAAATTCTCATTTTTTCAAATAAACATATGTTTTTCACTCTTGTAAGCTTTTCACAAACTTATCTCACAAATCTAAATCTTAACATTTTAAATTTTTAGAGTTTTATTAAAATTTGAGGATTTCTCATAAAAAAAAAACAAAAACAAAAAAACACATTCCTCAATATCTATGAGTCATACAAAACCAAACTCAACTAACAAGAGATTTTCAAAAAAAGGTGAGAACTTTTCCCTTTTCATACATTTAATATACCATTAATAAAACCCTAATCTTTTCAAATATCATACTATCAAAATAACACATAATAAAGCTAAAACACATACACAATGTTTTGAAAATCCTTACCTCAAGTTCTAGAAGAGGAGAAGGAAGAAAATGCCCAAAATTGATGGTGCCAAAAAAATGATCTCCACTACACAAAACGAAATCCTCGCCAAGCTCTTCACTTTAATCTCAAGAACAAGGGTCTAAAACTTAATAGATTTTGGTGGATCAAAGATTTTGTGTGATGAATGTTTAAAGAAAAAAAAATGAGAGAGAGAGAGTCAGCTGAGAGGCAGAGAGTAAAGGGACGGAAGCGATGAAAAGAAAGAAGAAGAAAAGAGAAAAAGAAATGAGGGAAAGGAGTGGAAGGGGCAGCCCCACATGACTTTCCTCTCATTTACATAAAAAATATCAATTAAAGTATATTTTCACACCATCATAATATTTTGTAACATAAAAGATAAAATGATATAATATTTTCTCACTATAAAATAATTTTTATTTAATGGTGCACATTATTAATATTCATAACTCTCTTATGGTGGTAAAATAAATAATAAAGATAATAATAATAACAACAACAATAATAGGTGATTACAACGACTCGTGATTCAATCAATTAGATCCAAAATGAATCAAATTTAATAATCTAGAATAAATCTCTAACTGAGATTAAAGTATAAAATAATCTAAATAGACTCTGTGGGAGCCGAATAAGTAGAAGAGTCGGAAGATGCGCACTCCAGAAATTAGATACTATCCGGCTTCATATTGCGTGACTAGGACGCCGAATACGTGAGTAAAGCCGAATAGACGGAGATCAGTGGCTCCGAATGAAAGAAAGGACAACGATTAAAAAGTAGGCCCTGGCCCCGAGGATCAAAAAGAACAGGTATAAATATAGGAACAACGATTATAGAATCACATCACAAAACTTAGTAAATAAGCTATCCTGAGTGTCTGAACTAACTTGTCCGTCGGAGTGCTAATTTCGGCACCCCCGACCAGAGTGCTTGTATCTTTTAAGGTGACTAGCTGAGGATCACTAGCGTCTCCTAAGATCTGAAGAATATTTCCAAACCACTTCCCCACAATTGGCGCCGTCTGTAGGAATACTCAAACACATCCATGGTAGGCGTGACTGAAGATCCTCCGCTAGCCACTGACGAGACCGCACAGAGAGTTGACCTCATTCCAGCAAACTCGCTTGGACCAAAAACCATCGCAGCAAGACTTGCCTCGGACCTCTGCTCATCTTCAAACCCAACGCAAAAGACAACACAAGCGACCATGGCACAAGCTAGGCAAACCCAACAGAGGTTGGACAACATCATCGCTGAGAACGAACGCCTTCGTTGCGATCTAGCCTCGGAAATAGCAAAATCCAAACAAACGGTGCGCCAGGCTTCTGAGCGACCCCCGAGGGCAGATCATCTCGAGGAGTTGGCAAAGGACGAACGTCTCCACCAATGCGTCCGGAGGAGTGTGGTCGAAACACCTACCCGCCCGGAGGATGCATCTCCGCTTGACACCGTCCACATGATATACAGCCTGCCAGCGACCCCGGCCGTGCATGCGATCCAATCATATCCAGGCCCCCAACAGCAACTCACGCCAGCAAAGCGGCCTCGAGAAATGCCAAGTATCACCTTTGACGATTCTGATTTGATCGGTGCAACACTCCCCCACATCGATCCGTTAGTTGTTGAGCTGCGCGTAAACCGGTTCATCGTCGAACGCGTTCTTATTGACCAGGGCAGTACCTCGGAGGTTATGTATTATAAAACCTTCACCAAACTCGGATTCAACGAGTCAGACCTGACTCCGTCTCCTTATCCACTATTCGGCTTCAATGCCACTCCAGAGTACCCATTGGGAAAAATCAGCTTACCCGTTCGAGCAGGTTCCAGAACGGTGGACGTGGAATTCTTAGTCGTCAGGCTGCCATCACCGTACAATCTTATCATGGGGCGATTGTGGTTGCATACCTTGCAGGCCGTCCCAAGCACCTATCATCAACTGCTACGTTTCCCAACAGAACACGGCATTGAGCAAATCCGCGGATCCCAGAAATCGGCACAAGCATGTTATCTCCTTGCCGCCAGAACGCCAAAGGAACTACAAGTAAACTCCATTGAGGTGCTGAATCGGGAGATCCTGGACGATGTTGGGCGGTATCCAAATGAGAAGGCCACGGAAGATTTGGACCGAGTTGACATTGATGGCAGCCCAGAAAAGTTCTTCATGATCGGCGCCTCTCTGAATTAGGCCGACAGGGAGCAGTTGATCTCCTTGCGCAACAACCTTGACGTCTTTGCGTGGACTTCGTACGAAATGCCGGGAATAGATCCGTCAATTTCACAGTACCATTTGAATATCGATCTGAAATGTAAGCCGATCATTCAGAAAGGCCGACGGTCAGCCGTGGAGCATACTGCCGCCGTTGTTGAGGAGGTAGACAGACTGCTTGAGGCCGGGGCAATTAGAGAAGTCACTTACCCTACGTGGCTCTCTAATACAGTGGTGGTGAAGAAGAAAAATAGGACTTGGCGAGTGTGCGTCGACTTCACGGATCTGAATAAAGCTTGCCCCAAAGACTGTTTTCCTCTACGTAGAATTGACCAGCTCGTCGATGCGACGGCACGTCACCAACGCATGAGCTTCCTCAATGCTTACAGAGGCTACCATCAAATCGCCATGCATCCAGATGACCAGGACAAAACTGCCTTCCTCACCCCAAGAGGAACCTATTGCTACAAATTTATGCCCTTTGGGCTGAAGAATGCAGGGGCAACCTACCAAAGATTGGTCACCGCCATGTTAAAAGAGCAACTCGGCCACACTATGGAAGTATACATCGACGATTTGGTGGTCAAGTCCAAAGAAGAACAGAGCCATATAGCCGATCTAGAAAAGACATTCAGCATCTTACGCAAATACAGAATGAAACTGAACACTTCCAAGTGTGCGTTCGGAATCGGCTCTGGCAAATTCCTGGGTTACATCGTCAATCACCGAGAAATCGAAGCCAACCCAAGGCAAGTCACAGCAATCTTGGAACTCGGTTCCCCCTGCTCAGTAAAAGAAGTCCAAAAGTTGATGGGGATGGCCTCTGCACTCAACAGGTTTATCAGCCGGTCTACAGATCGCTGCCGACAATTCTTTCAGACACTACGGTAGGGTTAGGCTTTTGAATGGTCCGCCGAATGTGAAACAGCTTTCAACGGACTCAAGACTTACCTCTGCTCAGTACCTCTCTTGACAACACCCGCCGCTGGTGACCCGCTCATCCTATATTTGGTAGTTTCCGATAGGGCCGTCAGCGCCGTACTGTTAAAAGAGGAGGAGGGAGAGCAACGGCCAGTGTATTATGTGAGCAAGGCAATGGTTGACGCCTAAACACGCTACCTTCTACTGGAAAAACTAATCTTAGCCCTAGTCATGGCAGCAAGAAAACTGATGCATTACTTCCAGGGACATAGCATTGGGGTACTAACAGATTATCCCCTCCGATCAGTACTACGGAGTGCAGAAGCATCAGGACGTGTTTCAAAATGGGCTCTTGAACTTGGCCAATACGACATTCAATTTTTATCTAAAACTGCAATCAAGGGGCAGGTGTTGGCCGACTTTGTTGCCGAATTCACCGGCGAGCTCGCCAACCTCAAATCTGATGAAGTTCGACCAAAGGCTGAAGTTCTACCAAAGCCGAACTGGAGAATTTATGTCGGGGATATTTGGCAATTGTACTGTGATGGATCATCTAACCAAAGGGGCAGTGGCGCCGGAGTTGTAATCATGTCTCCAGACAGTGCAGTAATTGTGCAGGCCGTCAAGCTTGGCTTTGAAGCATCAAATAATGAAGCCGAATACGAAGCCCTTCTAGCCGGTCTGCGGAATGCGCACCTTCTCGGCGCTCGGCGTCTGCTTGTGTTTTGTGATTCAAAATTGGTAATCAATCAGCTAAAGGGGGAATACGCGGCAAGAAATGACCGTATGGCGGCCTACACGAAAACGGCCAATTCCTTGCTGGAAAAATTTGACCATCACGAATTGAACCAAATAACACGCGACCAGAACACACACGCAGATGCCTTGGCGTGCCTAGCCTCTGCCATCAATTCTGAGATCAAGCGAACCATCGAAGTAGTTCTCGTCCTGGAGCTGAGCATTGGCCCACCGAATGAAATCCATCTCAACGTTATAGAATCCGCACGAAGCTGGATGGACCCCAATATTGCATTCCTCTCTTCTAAACAACTTCCAGAGGACAAAAAAGAAGCACACAAGTTGCGAAATATAGCCCTGCGATACTATCTGGATCCGCAAGGAGGGCTTTGCAAAAAGTCCCTCTCTGGTCCATATTTGGAATGCGTGCACCCCGACAAAGTGGAGGAGCTTCTGACAGAGATACATGAGGGCAGTTGTGGTGGCCATTCTGGCGGACGCTCCCTGGCCCATCGAGCTATAACGCAGGGATACTATTGGCTGACACTGAGAGCTGACGCGGAGAGTTATGTAAAAAAATGCGAACAGTGCCAAAAGTTCTCCCCATTAACCCATCTGCTTGTTGAAGAATTGAATTCTATCACCAGCCCCTGGCCGTTTGCTCAGTGGGGACTTGATATCGTAGGACCACTGCCTAGGGCCCCGGAGAACAAGCGATTCTTAATTGTCGCAACAGACTACATCACAAAATGGGTCGAAGCGGAGGCTTTAACACATATACGAGATGCCGACATTAAACGCTTTGTATAGAGAAACATCATAACACGATTCGGCATTTCGAGCGCTCTCATCTCAGACAATGGCACCCAGTTCGATTGTGGCGTATATCAAGAGTTATGCAGCAAATATGGCATTCGGCCTTACTTCTCGACACCGGCCTACCCCCAAAGCAATGGTCAAGCCGAAGCCTCTAACAAATCCATCTTGGACGGCATCAAAAAAAGGCTGGAAAAAGCTACAGGCAAATGGGTCGAAGAATTGCCGAGTGTATTGTGGGGTCATCATGTTACGCCAAGGAAATCCACTGGAGAAACGCCGTTTGCTCTATGCTTCGGAACCCAAGCAATCTTACCCCTGGAAATCGGCCTCCTAACTCTGAAATCGCAAGTTTTTGATACTGGTCGAAACGACATGATGCTTGCCCTGGATCTGATCCTGATCGGGGAACGAAGGGACCGTGCCCTGGCATCCATGGCACGGTATTAGCAGCAGCTGGCCAAGTCGTATAATCAGTGAGTTTAGTTGCCCCGATACACGCCAGGAGAGCTTGTCCTGAAGAAAGTACTTCCAGCTGACTGGAGACCGGCCGATGGAAAATTGGGTCCAAACTGGGACGGCCCCTATCATATAGAATCCATCGCAAGAACAGGGGCATATCGGCTCTCAGACATGTCAGGAAGAAGCCTGCCACGGCCTTGGAATTCAACACATTTACGTAAATTCTATCATTGACCCGACTTGTGGGCTTGATACTTGTACATGTTCCACCTTTGCAATACAAAGTTTCTTGCTTTCTCAAGCCCGCTCCCAAACCTTGATTAATTAGGGCCGTAGGGCCGATCAAGCCTATTAAGGCCGATAAAGTCTCTGGATTCGGAGCCCCTTCTGGTGCATTACACCTTAGGGCCGACTAAGACTCCGGATTCGGAGCGCCCTTCGTGGATATCACGATTGGCCAAATTAAAGTCTCCGGATTCGGAGCCCCTTTCGGTGCATGACACCTTAGGGCTGATTAAGTCTCCGGGTTCGGAG
Organism: Camellia sinensis; assembly: GCF_004153795.1. Lineage (NCBI taxonomy): Eukaryota > Viridiplantae > Streptophyta > Magnoliopsida > Ericales > Theaceae > Camellia > Camellia sinensis. The sequence continues at coordinate 1,713,981 of NW_021024795.1, read as the reverse complement.
CGCCCTTAGTGGATATCACGATTGCCCAAATTAAAGTCTCTAAATTCGGAGCCCCTTCTGGTGCATGACACCTTAGGGCCAATTAAGTCTCCGGATTCGGAGCGCCCTTTGTGGATATCACGATTGGCCAAATTAAAGTCTCCGGATTTGGAGCGCCTTCTGGTGCATGACACCTTAGGGCCGATTAAGTCTCCGGATTCGGAGGGCCCTTTGTGGATATCACGATTGGCCAAATTAAAGTCTCTGGATTCGGAGCCCCTTTCGGTGCATGACACCTTAGGGCCGATTAAGTCTCCGGATTCGGAGCGCCCTTCGTGGATATCACGATTGGCCAAATTAGTCTTTGGATTCGGAGCCCCTTTCGGTGCATGACACCTTAGGGCTGATTAAGGCTCCGAATCCGGATTGGCCTTTTTTGAGATGCATTCGCACCGCTTCATTGGCCGAATAAATATTCACTGAGAATCGTTCTTAATTCAAGCCGGTCAATACATGTTTAAACATTTATGCCACGCAACACAAAACTTGGCAGAAAGTTGAAATAATACGATTAATTAAACACATAACATTTCAAGACCAAATACAAACGTTGAAAATAAAAGAAATTCTATTTATTCGGCGCGAAGTCTATTCATTCGGCACCCTCATCGTCGCTTTTCTCAATTTCAAAATCGGAATAAGGAAAGTAGTGGTGATGATACAGGGGCGAGGCCGAATCAATGCCCACGGCTTCGAGAGCTTCCTCGGTTTGAAGGGCCTTGATCCAGCCGTGCTTGAATTCACGATTTTCACATCGGCAGACCTCCTCGACAAGGTCCTGTTTGGTCTTCTCTATCCCGACCTTCAGGCCGTTCTGAAACCCCTTTTCATACCTCGAGGTCCGTTGGGTCACTCTCTCCGCAACAACCAATTTAGATTGACCGGATGCCACCGACGTGCTCGTTTGAACATTCTTCAGCTCCCGAAGCTCACGCTCAGTCTTTTCCGCGTGAATTTCCAGACTGCGATTCCTTTCGTCCTTTTTCTCGCTCTCACGTCGCGCCTCCCGCAGACGTATGCCGACTTCATAAGCAGTATATACCCCTTTATGGCCCCATGTATGCCGTCTCGAAATACTTCGAAATCTCGACGTCCGACCATCGATTGTTGGACTTCCGGCGGGAATATCTATCGAGTGAACTCGACTGCCACATCTGGGCCTTTCATGATAGAATCCCCCTCCGTCATTGGTCTATTCCTCACAAAAACCCCAAAACTCAACGGTCGTGGTGTCGTACCAGGCTCAATTTTCGGTCGCGGGCACGGAGAATTTCCCCGTTGTTGCCTGTCTTTTCGGGGCGATCTGCTTCGATGACGTTCTTCTTCCCGATCCTCGGACGTTCTTCTTCCTGTGCGCGTACGCTCGCTACTATGACTCATTGCGGCGTTTGATTCAATCAATCTTCGTCTCTCCTAAGTTGCCTGAATGGTAATAAGTAGGGCCTCTAGCGTGCACCCGCCCCATTTATCCTTCAATATATGCAGTTCTCCCGAGGCAGCGTCAGTAATCCCAAATGCCAAAAGACGGATGACAATTGTCCAGCCCACGAGGTCGGCCATGTTTTCAAGCGCAAGCGTCGATCAATGTGTGTCTCAGCCAGACCACGAGTTACGCCCATCCGGCTTCCCCAGCTCGCGCCCTGGCTAAGGCAAGGGCAGATTTACTAATCTGGGGCAAGGACAGATTTACTAATCTGGTCGGCCATGTTTTCAAGCGCAAGCGCCGATCAATGTGTGCCTCAGCCAGCCCACGAGTTGCACCATTCGGCTCCCCAAGCTCGCGTTCTGGCTAAGGCAAGGGCAGATTTACTAATCTAGGGCAAGGGCAGATTTACTAATCTGGTCGGCCATGTTTTCAAACGCAAGAGCCGATCAATGTGTGCCTCAGGTAGCCCACGAGTTACGCCATTCGGCTCCCTAAGCTCGCGCCCTGGTTAAGGCAAGGGCAGATTCACTAATTTGGTCGGCCATGTTTTCAAGCGCAAGCCCTGATCAATATGTGCCTCAGCCAGCCCACGAGTTATGCCATTCAGCTTCCCAAGCTTGCGCCCTGGCTAAGGGCAGATTCACTAATCTGGTCGGCCATGTTTTCAAGCGCAAGCACCGATCAATGTGTGCCCCAGCCAGCCCACGAGTTACGCCATTCGGCTTCCCAAGCTCGCGCCCTGGCTAAGGCAAGGGCAGATTTACGAATCTGGTCGGCCATGTTTTCAAGTGCAAGCGCCGATCAATGTGTGCCTCAGCCAGCCCACGAGTTATGCCATTCGGCTCCCCAACTCCCCAAGCTCGCGCCCTGGCTAAGGCAAGGGAAAATTTACGAATTTGGTTGGCCATGTTTTCAAGTGCAAGCGCCGATCAATGTGTGCCTCAGCCAGCCCACGAGTCACACCCATTCGGGCTAAGGCAAGGGCAGATTCACTAATCTGGTCGGCCATGTTTTCAAGCGCAAGCGCCGATCAATGTGTGCCTCAGCTAGCCTACGAGTTACGCCATTCGGCTTCCTAAGCTCGCGCCCTAGCTAAGGCAAGGGCAGATCTGATCGGCCAAATACCTAAGCTAAGCAGCCGATCTAACCATAACCGAAAGCAATAACATTCATCAACAACATTTTCCTTAGCCAGTTGAGCACAACTCATGAAATTTTATATTCTCAAGTTACCAAACAAAAAGCTACAAGCCCACATAAAAATGCCTAGCAAAAAACAAACACTGACTGTAGCAAAAGATGAAAAATACTAAATTAAAACCGTAAAAATACATTCGACATCCTAAAAACTGTCAGCCATCAGAATCAGACTCCAATGGCTCAACATCCACTTGCTCATATGGTATTGGCACAATCAATGAAGCGTTAGCAGCAACAAGGGCTTTGTGCCAACCATGTTTGAATCCCCGATTTTCAAACTTGGGGATTTGGTCCACGTACTCGGCGAGTCCAGCATTTTTCCCGGCCTCGAATAGTTTGGAAGACTCCGATTCGGTTGATTCCTTCGTCGTCTTCATTTCAGCCAACTCAGCCTCCAGTTTGGAGATCGCTTTCGGGGCCAACTTGAGCGTATCTTCGCTCACGTCTGCCTTCTTCTCGGTATCCGACCTCAATTGATCCGCGCAACGAGCCTTCTCCATCTCGGCGTCGCCCCTTGAGGCTTCCTTGTTCACCCTCAAAGCTTCGACCTTAGCCCTTCTCCTCCGGCCTTCAACTTCCTTGCGTAAATGACCAATCTGTTTGACGGCGTCGCGATGGCGACGGCCCATATCGGCTATCCATCCGACGGTCTGTAAAACAAGAATTTAAAACCATAACTTCAACATTATTTGGATTAAGTGAAGCTAAGTTCGAATATGTACCAAAAATTCCGATTGGGCGGCTAGTGCTGTCGCATCCAGATCTGTTTCCACCCGGAAAGCCTCATTGTCAGATGGCAACGACACGGACGCAGCCAAGCTGAATGCGACTTCTGGATCTTTAAGCGCCGAAGCATCAGAAGAAACCGGCATGTTTTTTATCATCGGCTGAATGACAAAAGGAACGATCACGTCCGATCCCTCTAATCGAGGACGTTTGCCGCCATGTTCTTCTACGCCGGCTTCAAACTCGGCAGAGCGTTTCTCTGCCTCAACTTCTTGGCCGGCCTGCACGATCAAAGTAGATTCGGTATCCCGATTTTCCGCCGTCTCCACCTCAATAACGCGGAAGGACTCTGATTCGCTAACAGGCAGGGAAAATTGAGATGCGGTGGCGGGTGGTGTGTAGACGTCCCCGAACGTCCCGGGAGGGTGAGGTCCCGTTCCGTTCGTTTTGCGGGTCTACTACAGTTCGGACTCAAATTATCACGGTTCTTAATCTGAACCAAAGAGTCCAAATCTGGCAAATCGTTTTGAGAAAACAGATTTTTAGAAAAAGAAGTGCCAAACATGGACTGCTTTGCCAGATATAGAGTCGCCACCTAAATGTTTTATTTTGGGAAATTTAGGAAACCCTGACTTAGTGCCAAAGGCCACATGTCCGTCATCACCAAAGTTGTCTCGGCTCGGGAACTTGGGTACGATTGGGGAAGGTCAGCTATGAGCACCCCCTCTCGCCCGATCAAAGATCGGCCTCTACTAACCGTGATATCTTGTTTTGAAAGCATTATGTGTTCTCATTCTAGTTATTAGCCTAGAATTATTATGTTATGCGCACAGCAAACAAGTATAGACCAAATCGCCTAAATTGGAACAAAATATTTCATGTTTGTTTTGAAAATGGTTTGCTACACGCAAGTAGGTTAAAATGCAGGTTTTGCCACCCTCAAGTGGGCTTTTAGAAAAGATGGCTTTGCCACTATCTAGTGGGCTTAAAATTCACAGTTTTAATGCGTTATCCCAATTTAAGCAATTCGACCTCCATCCACAGGCATTCAAGCAGTTATATCACATAAGCAGCTAGCCTCATGGTAATCATGCCATTATGGCAACACTCACACGCATGCGGCATGCTAAAGCATAAAAGCTTACCTAGTACTCCAAGCTAAAACAGAAACCAGTTAGTAATCACATGCATGATCCTAGTTCATATTTGAAATGGCTAATGCAACACATGCAAAGGTGCAATCCAAACAGGCTCGGCTATCCTAAACATGGCATGTGAAATGCTGCAACTAACAAATACTCAACTTGGAATTGAAATATAGTGCAGTTAGCATGATGTACCGAGCCTGGTGCATGTAAGACAAATGTATGGATGCATGCATGCTAAGCATAAGGTATGCTAATTTAAATATGCCCTAGTCTACCATCATAAGCGGGTAAATAAAAGGGAAGAAAGACGTGGGTTGGAAGACATACACACACTCACGCACACTTTTTACACAATTGCCCTCACTCGGAGGGTCCGAAAGAATAATACAGTCCCGAATAAATAATACTAAATTAATTATTACAAAATTTTTAATCTAATTGACAAATTAAATGCAAAGAGAAGATGGCCACAGCCCCCGCCTCGGGATACGTGAATGATGTATGCTCGGATTTATCTTGCCCCGAAAGCCCGTACCATACCACTGCTGCCTCTGTTTACACTGCCCTGCTTCTCTGAAAACTGCCAAAATCCTGGGACAGGTTCCCTGAACCCTGTAGGACACCATCGGCTGAAGGGAATACCCACCGGCTATGGAACTTATCCATCGGCTGGGATTTCATATTATTGGTGTAGACACCCCATTTTTGACCGACCTTGAGACTCAGACGTCACCGATTGAGCACTTGGTGATGTTGCTTAGTGTGCTTGTTCAGAAGCCTCAGAGTCGCGGCTGTGAGCCCTGCCTCCGGACTTCCGAACCCTCTTCTGTGCCTTGTCTCGGTTTGCGAACCAGACTCGATTTTCTCTGTTTCTTTTCCTGAGGGGAGGGAGAGGTCCCGTAGACCATCTCTCAATGTCCGTAGGCTACATTTGGTGGCCGTAGGCCATTTTTCCCATTTCGGAGTCCGGTTCCCGGTTTTCGGAGCCGTCAGGCCGTGTGCCTCGGTTCGGGACCGCTTAACCATCTCCTATTGCTCTGTTGTTTGGCATACATCTCATTTCATCCCTTTTGAGGGACACTGGGGTCTGAGAAACCCACTTCGTGGCCGATTGCCATTTTCGGTGTTTAACAGCCCATTTCCGGGACCCCGAACTGCGTGTTTTGGCCCCGGAACTTTTGTTTTGCATCGGTTTTTGCTCATTTTGGCAGGTACCTCTGTTTTATCACCAGGAAGGTCACTGAAGGGTGGGAGGCCAGCAATTGTTGCAGCAGCCAGTTATATCTCCTCCGAAGCCCTCCGACGCCCGTTTTTCGCACTTCCGGGCTAATGTTGAATACCTTAGGCCCATTTTCTTAAACTTTCAACCACATATCTGTGATGTACACACATGAGAGGCCCCTAAAAGTTCATGGCCGGCCATTAATTCAACTTGACCCTTTTGACCCCCTACTTCCGGGCTAATGTTGAACACCTTGGGCCCACTTTCTTGAACTTTGAACCACATATCTGTGATGTACACACATAAGAGGCCCCTAAAAGTTTATGGACGGCCATTAATTCATTGAACCTTTGAACCCCTCCTCAAAATGGCTTGTTCTCTCTCCTGTTTTAGAGTTTCCAAATTCGAACCAACAGGGTTGCGAAGAGGAGACCTGGGAGGCCACCAATATGTGGTGGCCGGCCATTAATTCAAGTTGACCCTTTTGACCCCTAGCTGGCCGGCTAGAGGGGGTGGCTGGCCGGCTAGGGGGGGTGGCTGGCCGGCCACCTGCAGCAAAAGTAAAGGGCTGGCCGTGTCCCTCGCACTGTGCACTTTACAGCTGTGGGGCAATATCCCCCAGATATTTTCTGTATCCGGGGGATATTTTGTGGGGGAGTTTTACCCTCCTTTTCCCCCACCTTTACACCCCCTTTTTGATCCATATAACCATCTGGTGGCTTCTCTTGAAGGGTTAGAAAAATCTCTTCAAGTCTCCATAGCTATCTCCATCTTCTTCCTTCTCAATTCTTCAAAAAACCCTAAGTCCCTAACCTTCATTCCTTCTACACCACCAAGCTCTACCACCACCATCTCATTTCCAGCAACAAGGAAGGATTCTTGAAGGCTAAAGAAGCTGCAAATCCATCCAAGAAGCAACAAAAATTCGAATCTTCAAGGGTAAGTTACACTTTTACCCTTTTGACCTTTTTTTTGATCTATTTCTAAGCCTCACTTCCTTTTTGTTTCAAGCTCCGGCCTAACTGAAAAAGGGCCATATTTTGATCTCATCTTCACTTTTCATTAAGGGATCAACCCTGTTTGAGCCCTCCATAATACACTTGCTTCATTCCCATCTTGTATGTCATAGTTTTGCATGCTATTTTTGACCCATGAGCAATTTATTTTCGAGCATGTTGTAAACTGAATATTAGGCTTATTTTTGAGCCCCTCTTCAACATTGGAGAAGGGATCAACCTTGTTTGGTGTCTCCTTGTGTCACTTGGTAGTTCAATCCCTTATTTGGCCTCATTTTTGCATGAGTGATAGCCCTCTTTGCTTCTGTTTGGACCTTGGTCCGAACTGAAAGTGGCCTTTTTGGTTCTATACTTCATGTTTCATATCACACTTTTTTTCTGTTTGGTGATTATTTTGTATACTTCATGTTTTAGCACTTTTGAGCTTCATTTTACATCACATTTTTAGCATATTTGTATACTGATTTGAGACTTCCATATACTGTAAATGTTCATATTTTTGTCCATCTTAGTGTGTGTAGAAGGAAATTTTTCAGTTTGGGTTTTTGCTTAACCACTTGCTTCATTACCCCTCTTTTGGCCCCTATTCTTGCATGCTACG
>NW_021024795.1:1692711-1705687 GCF_004153795.1 Camellia sinensis | reverse complement strand
TCTATTCATGAGATCCATAAGTGCGGTTCAAACCTGCAACCCGTCAGCAACTCTAAAACTTCCTATATTCCAAACCCTATTGTATTTGCGAAACCGCCCATACGTGTGCGGGTAGGGCGGGTCGGATAACCCTATGCCTAGCCCTAATTATATTGTCACGACCTAAACCCGCTCCTAAGGTTTAACATCGTAACCTGCCAGTAATTCGTGATTACCAAAGGCCTGCTTAACAGTAATAACAATAATACCATAATAGGGAATGACGGAAGCTTGTACATAATTAAATATAATGTCCAACGAGATGTAAGGACTTCAATGAACAAACAAACTTGGATATATAGACATTCACATAAGTTCATGTCCAAACATATGTACATACATACTATAACTTAGGGAATTAAATCCCAATAACAAAACGGTTAAAGTAAAAGTCTAGAACAAAACTGTATAACATGTGATCATAATCACAAGTGGCAAAGTGGAAACACTCAAAAAGCCTTGACACATGATGGCTCGGAACCACGCAGTGAGGCACAGTAGTTTGCTTGAAAAAACAGGGGGTTCAGGTCGATGTTGCTAAACCCGATCCGGTGCCTAATCACCTATATACATATAGATATAAACGGTAAGCCAAAGCCCAGTGAATGAAAAATGTGTAAAAGGGTTTATGAATGATGTCTTTATAACAATTCCAAACAGTTGAATTCGGTAAAGAATCAGTTCAATAAACAGTATTCATACATTTCAGTGTCATATGAAATCATTGCAGTCATACGTGGTACATTCCGTAGTAGAACAGTACAGTAGGTCTTAAAGACCGAACAGTCAGTTGATGGCCATCAATACAGTAACAGTAGTTCCAAAGATTGGAATTGACAGAGATCTCTGTAACAGTAGCAATAACAATAACAGTAATAGTTGCTATGGCTACCACGAGTACAGTTTACAAAATAGGACCATCATTAATTCAAGAAACAGTGTCATTTCAAAATATAATACATTTAATCGATCAGAAAATAATTGCAATTAAACATAGCTTTACAACATTGTTACTCACAGTGAGCTCCTTGAAACACGTGCTAAAATGCACTAAAGATACGGCATCTGACCTAAACAAACAAATTCAAGCACCATGATTCAATACATAATTTATTCATTTAGTTTGTTCTATTTGTTCTATACTTATTTAGTTTCTATTTATTGCTTATCCGTTTGGTTAAACTTTTGTTCTTTAATTCATTTGTGTTCATAAGATGCGAATGCACATGAAAAACAGTTTTAAACCATGCAAACGGAGGCCCGAGAGGTAGAAAAGAGAAGCCGAAATGTAACTGGGACTACCCTTACAACCGCACGTGCGGGGGCACTTGCCGCACGTACAGAACCTCTACCGCACGTGCGCTCCACACGTGCAATTATTTTAGAATGTGAGCTGGAACAGGAGAGGGTTGGTTGCTTGAGCGGTGGCCTAGGCTGTTCGAGCGGTCTGGGTTAAAATGTGCCGAAAATTGCTCTTATTTTTGGACTTCATTTTCTTCAAAATCTACCTTCAAAACCATATATATCAAAGCCCAAAATTCATGAACACATGTTGAATTTACAATTGCTAACTTCAAACAAGATTTATAAGTTTATAACAAAGCTCAATTTCCATGCCATGATCAAGTTATTTGAGTTGACATAAAAATTCTTTAAACTTGCATTTTTTTGTGCTCCAAATCCTCAAATCTCATGGAATGTCCCTTCAATCTTGAAAACTCATGCAAGAATGGTGTGTATGATTAAAAATAAAATCATGCATGTCCATAGTTTGAGCTAATTCTTCCAATTTAGTTGCTCAAAGACTCCGAGACATTATAAAAGCATTTTAAACTTCCAATTCCAACATCAATGAGGATAGTTCTTTGAAACTTGTAGAACTCATGAAAATCATGCAAGAAAATATGTCTATAAACAAAATATCATGAATCATGCCATGCATGTTGGTCTTGAGCTAAATTTCTACAATTCCTTCTTTATTTGTCCATATGAGTTCCTATCATCAATTTACACTACTAAACTCATAAGTATGCATGATATCCTTTATATTTCAACTCAATGTCCAAAGGATGATAACCATGACATCTCAATTTCATGAAATTAAAGGCAAATTCTCACCTTAAGTTGTTAAATTTATGAACAATTCAAGTTGCCTTTTCACTTCCTCTTCTTCTATCTTCTTTCTCCTTCTTGAGCTCTATTTCTCAAGGTCTTTCCCTTTCACTCTATGTGTATATACCTAGGTTCAACAAGTCCAGTACACTTCTCTCTTACTCCTATTCAATTTGATGAGTAATACACTAAGTCTTTAATTATACGTACCCAAGTTCCCGAGCCGAGGCAACTTTGGTGATGACGGACACGTGGCCTTTTGGCACCGAGTCAGGGTTTCCTAAATTTCCCAAAATAAAATATTTAGGTGGCGACTCTGTATCTGGCAAAGCAGTCCATGTTTGGCACTACTTTTTCAAAAATCAGTTTCTCAAAATGATTTGCCGGATTTGGACTCTTTGGTTCAGACTTAGAACCGTGACTACGAAAAGCCGAGTCCGAGCTGTAGCGAGGTCCCCCCGCGGCCCTGTTACACATATTATTGGCCACCAATCCATGGCCGGTCGGCACTCTACACTGTCGGTCGGCAAAAACTCCCTGCAGAAACTGGTTTTTGACAGCAACAAGGACAGACAGTGTATGGCATGGAATTTCAAGCAAATGTATGCGCGGGAACACTTCCTATCATGCAAGGGACTCAAGGGAGCATGACCCTCGACCCTCGGGCCATCAATCATGCATTTTGATGCGTGATGGCCTAAGGAGCCAAGGTTGCAATTCAATGAAAATGCACGCAACATATAAATGAATACCAAAACCCTATCATGCCAAAGTCAAGGGCCTCGGTGACCGAGAGTTGAGACGCGTTGCATCACTTGTAGTATGAACACTTCTCCTCCCTCACACTTGGTTTGACACCCCAAACCAAGCAATGCAATGCATGTTATGCAAACATGGCTCGAAAATGCAACATATCACTAAAATGCAAAGCATGCTAAATGTAATGCAACATATCATGGCAAGCATGCAATGTTCCTAACATGCAATGCTACAATGCAACTCATCATGCAATGCTAATATGGTACAATGCAAGCATGTGATTAGAGGCAACAAGTCACGCATACAACCATGTCCGAGAAGGGACTTAGATTGAAATGGGAGGCCTCAAACACCCCCCAAAACAGTGGCCAAAAGTGTCTCAAGTGATGGACAAAATGCACCACAAGCATGCAAGTCAAAAGGGACCCAAGGCTAAGGCATAACAACAGGGCACTCCACTACCAATAACCCAAACAAGCATGGCATGAACTATACAACCTAAAAACAGAATTTTAGCATGCAAAATAGCTCCAAAACCCGCTGGTATGGCAACCCTAAAATGACCCAAACACATAGGCATACACAATGCACATGTTAAGGCATGGAAACACAACACTTCAAGGCATTGAAAGAGACACAAAGGACAATGTAAGACCACATTATATGGACTGGAATATGATCTCAACTAATGCCAAATGATGATAATAGGCCAAGCTAGGCATGTTAATGATCCATACACTCAAGGCTCATGATCCAAAATGCAAAGCAACTATATCAAGCATGCTAAACAAGACCAAATCAGTGGCCAACAGACCTCATGCATGACAAAATATGGTCAAGAACTTCACAAAGTGAAGCCTAAATATGAGAGCATGGTAGTCAAAAGTCATGATGCATTTCTAGGCACAAACAAGGGAATACAAAGCAAGTATGTTAAGCGTGCAAAGGGCCACCAATCCGACCAAAAACAGAGATAACATGTGACCTAAATAGCACCAAAAACATTTGATATGGAGCCAAAAACAACCAAGCATATATGCTACCCTTATGAGCCCAAAACATGCACAAATGAGACACAAAGGAAGAGGGGTGTCCCTCCCCTATAAAAGACTTCAAACCATCTTCTTCACCACTGAAAATCCACTAGATTTCAGTGGTGAGAAGGCTAATACAACAAAGCAAATAAGGCTTAAAGGAAAAGACACCAAAAGGGGCCAAAAGAGACCTAAGAGGGGGATTTCGACCCCCAATGCCAAAACACCCTTAATGAAAATTCTTAAGCATGAAAATATAAGGATTTTTTTAGTTTATAGCTAAGCTCAAAACCACATGCAAGATAGGCTAAAATCTTGTGCAAAAATGGGGAATAAAAGGGATAAGTATCTTACCCTTGAAGACCACCTTCAAGAACACCAAACCGGCAGTCTTTTCTGAACAAAACCAGGCCAAGAACCCCTCAAACCATTCCCTAACACTTTAGCAACTCAAAGGTAGTGTGCTATAGAGTGTTCTAATGCAAGAGAATGAACAAAAACTCACTTTAAGACACTATTCCACCCACAAATGTAGAGAGAGAGGAAGATAATGTAGAGAGAGAGAGAGATTTTTTTTTGGCTCCAAGTTGTATATCCTCCTTGATCATGAGAGAGCTTGATTGATATAGATACATATCAGTCTGCTGCTCTCCAGAACTCCCACGTCCAGGCATAGGCTGGGGTATGGCCTTGAATGACAGCTGCCAGCTGTCTGCAGAGATATCTGTTGAAAACCATACTTGGCCGGCCGGCCATCAATTTGGCCGATCGGCACTCAAAATAGCCGACCGGCCATCACATTTGGCCGATGGAAATAAAACACAGCCGGTGGCCTCAAGCCGTGGCCGGTGGAGTGTGGTGATGGCCCAAAAGCCATTCCCTGTCCTCCAAAGCAAAAACACAAGTGTTTGGTGCAAAACCAGACACAAAACAGTTGAGTCGAGAGATCCTAAGGTAAGGCGCGTGGCCGAGACCTCCGGGAACTCGAGACGAACACAAACATGGATGATCACCGAGTGTTCAAATGGTGACGTCCAAGTCTTGAGGACGGTCAAAAATGGGGTGTCTACATGGTGCTTCAGACGGAAGGGCCTCCGCTCTTCGCCGCACGGCTAACCTTTCCGCATTCGCCTTCCTGGCAAGTTTTGTCAGGCTTAACCCGGCCATGTCTTCGGGGTTTGCGGCGGGAATATCCTCTAAACCGTGAAAAACGCCGTCAAGCGAAAGATCCCCTTGGCCCGAAGCGGATGGGGGATCGGCCGAATTCAATACCGCGTCAGATTTGGTTTCGAACTGATCTGATTCGGTAACATTAGCTACACCCCGCTCCGAATCCGACCCTTCAAAACCAACCTACCTCAAGTTTTTGAAGTCGGACAAAATGGGAGCGATGAGAGAATCTTCACCCTCCGGAACCGGGATATTTTCCGCCGCCGAGAAGGTCGTATATGTCGGCTCATAACGAAGCAAAATGTGGGCCGCCCTGCCTTGTTTCTGAAGACTTCGACGGCCGAAATATTTGAGCGCGACTTCGATATCCGAAAGAATGGCGCCGTCAGTTGAAGACAGAACTTTCTTCAAATTTCTCCCTACACAAACCAAGCCGTAACATTTCAAAGAAGAGGCTTTACAACAAAAACGAACAAATAATAAAAGTGAGACAAGCCAAGCCGTAACATTTCAAAGAAGAGGCTTTACAACAAAAATGAACAAATAATAAAAGTGAGAAAGCAATCAGCCACCTGGCTCGCCCCTCCGTCTAGGAATAGGGTCGACGTGATCCTCCCCTTCGCCAAATTCCCAGTTACCCTGGACAACGACCATAACATCATCAACTCGTTTTCCAGAACTGGAAAGCATAGTAATCAGCTGATGGTCGACATCCTTGGCCCTAAGGAAGAAACGCCCGTGCCGACCAGAAGACTTAGCCAAGGCATAACAATGCCGGATGGCTGGAATGCCAAGGTTAATTCTTAGGCGACGGTTGAGCGCTATAACCCCCATTATGATTCTAAAGAAATTCACATTAGGTTGGGAAGGGATTAAACCCCAATGGCGAAGCACAGCCCTAAGAAACGGGTAAAGGGGGAAACGGACTCCACCCTTTGCAATTGACAAAATAGGAAAGACAATCGTGGTTTCGTCCTCCCTCTCCATATCAAGAGTGCCGTCTGCCACAAGCGACAAACGGACATCATCAGGAATGGAGAAATGGCGTTTAAAGCCAGCAGTACGATCTGACGAGAGGAGGTCTTTTAAATATTTCGCCATACCCTACAGTCTATGAGAATATGCCAAGGAATGAATAAACCAGAAAGAGTCCTCAAAGCAAGGGAGGAGAACTTACAAAGGACGAAGAGGATATTGGAGAAGAGAGTTTCAGGGACGATCCAGAAGGCAATCCAGCGATGAACATCATAAAATATATACTTGAAAGGACGTCGAAATTTTAAATCGCAATAAATAGACACGTACGAGGGGGCGGGAAGTCGACATGACAATCGAAAGGGGTGCGCTTAGATGTCCGCAAGAGGATGAGGCCAACCGCCGAATTTTGGCTTCGACTTTTAGGAACTCAAAACCAAGCACTCCAGCCAACTGTCGTCGGTGAAGTGCTTGGGGGGCAATTGTGGGAGCCGAATAAGTAGAAGAGTCAGAAGATGCGCACTCCAGAAATTAGATACTATCCGGCTTCATATTGCGTGACTAGGACGCCGAATACGTGAGTAAAGCCAAATAGACAGAGATCAGTGGCTCCGAATGAAAGAAAGGACAATGATTAAAAAGTAGGCCCTGGCCCCGAGGATAAAAAAGAACAGGTATAAATACAGGAACAACGGTTATAGATAGAAAGGGATGTAAGAATCACTTCACAAAACTTAGTAAATAAGCTATCCTGAGTGTCTAAACTAACTTGTCCGTCGGAGTGCTAATTCCGGCACCCCCGACCGGAGTGCTTGTATCTTTTCAGGTGACTAGCTGAGGATCACTAGCGTCTCCCAGGATCCGAAGAGTATTTCCAAACCACTTCCCCACAGACTCAAGGTGGCTCCCACAATTAACATAATCAAATATGAACTAAAATAATTAAGTTTGGTCTAATCAAATAAGACCCCAAAAATTTAATTTATATGCAGGTTCAATACCAAAAATCAAGAGTAATTAAGATTCAAAAATTTCCAAGCACGTCTCACAAAGTCAAAATCGAAGGGTAATATAATATATTTTTCACAAATTTAAATTGAATGGTCCACCATACAACAATTATAGTTGTAATGACTTTAAAACTTCGTACTAATCCAATACTAACCAACATCCAAACTCGTAAACGTATTAAGAAGGTTACTTAATAGGTACCAAGAAACTAAATAATTAAATAAATCGATTTTGATTCAACTTGTTACATAATATTATTATAAAGTATATATTTTATTTTTTCTATCAATTTTTTTTTAATTTTTCTACTCCAGCCATACTTTTTATTTTAACTATTTATTCAAATATTATTAACTTTAAAGAATACCACATCAGTAACAAAGATGAAGGGAAACGATCCTAATAATTAAATACATTTTGCCTAACCTTTGAAGGTTAGCTATATGTAGCTAATAAATGTGTCACGACCCAAACCCGTCCCTATAGGTTTAGTGTCGTAACCGTCCAGTAATTTGTAGATTACCTACGATCTTAAAGACAAAATTTCAAAATATTTAATTTTATTAGGGCCTGAAACGGAAGTAATACAAAAATGATGATGTCCATTGAGCTGTGCGTACATGATCAATTGCAGTAATTAAAACATTCTTAATACACTTTCATAAATACATGTACGAAGACATATTTTATATCTCATACACTAAATGAAGGACTTTTAACAAAATACAAAGATTAACCCAAGCTTGACAAAATAAAACAAAGCCACTACACAGAGACACTTCTTGGGTGGCTTGACAAAGAGGTGGACTCCGGGACAAACTCTAATGTTATTCCTCTAATTGCTCATCTACACATATATAAAGAGTGAGTTAACACCCAGTGAATAATATAAAAGTAAAAAGGTTATATGAATGAGATCCTTAATTAAGTAAATCACATTAATACATATTACATGTAAATCAAAATCAGAACGACCTCAAGTCCAATCTATCATGCTCAAGGCGTATCAGAGGGGAAAAATAACCTCGGGTCCAAAGTACTCATTCATACAGAACAACCTCGGGGTCCAAAATATTCATTCATATAGAACGACCTCGGGTCCAAAATACTTGTCCAATGATATTATAGAATGGCCTTGGGCCCAATCATAACACAAAACGGCCTCGGGTCCAATCACATTACAGAACGATCTCAGGTTCATCGTTTCCATATTCATATTTATGTGCATATTCATATTCGTGATCATGATCACATTCGTATTCAACGACCTTAGGCCTATTTCGTGTCCTTGATACGCATATCAGCCGGCCCTGGGCCCATTTCATATACATATAGAACGACCTTTGGTCCATGTAATCAAATATACAGAACGACCTTTAGGCCCATTTCATATTCATTCAAAACGACCTTTGGTCCATTCAGATAATTTCGTAATCATCAATTTCATTATAGTCTTGCACAATCAGACGAATAGAATGCTCATTCATAATTCGAATTCACAAGTCCTGAACACTTACACATGAGTAATATTTAAAAATAGTATATATGAACATATTTTTACTAAAGTATTACTCACAGTGTTCAGATGCCTGGTTCACCCTTGTAGTTGACCCTACACAATTCATAACACATAAAAATTGGGTCACAATACAATTTATTCCGTTCTTAACTTGTTTAGCTCTCTTAGGCTTCTTTCTTACTTTGTTAATTCATTTATAATGCTCACTGTATGCCTAAGAGTTCTTATAAATAAAAGAGAACGGAAATCGAAACATGAAACAGCTTTTCAAAATTTTCTGAAACAGGGCTCTTCACTCAAGCGCAACATTGGCTGCTCGAGCGGACCCCTTGGTCTGCAAAAATACTGGTTGCTTGCATTCTACGCTCAAGCGGCAACTTCTCCGCTCGAGCGATGAAGTCGATTTATGGATTTTCTAGAATGTTATTTGTGCTTCAAAACATAACTTTAAATGATACAACTTACATGTTTTGTCCTATATAGCAACCATACAACTTCTAACATGATATAATGCCAATTCTACAAGATTTGAAGTTCAAATCTCCAAGGATTCATCATACAAGTCCAAATTATTTCAAATTCATTTCCTTAAACTTCATAACTCATGCACATAAATTCTACATTTTCATGGATTGTGCATGCATGTGAAATGTAGACTCTAATTTAATCTCAAATGGCAGAAATGACACTCAAATTCATGAGATTCAACAAAATTATGTATGCATGTGTGATTTGGTGCCAAGTTCTCCATATTTCAAAAATCATCTTTCCTTATTTTATGAAACATAACTTGAAGCTATAAAACCCCTTTCAAAAATATTTGCATGTATGAAATTTAATTCAAAATCAAACAAATTTTTGATTCTCAAATATAAATTATAATTTACTTCCATATTTGTCAAAATTTAAATTTAATTCATGTTATTCATATCAAGCCCAATTCCAAACTCACAAATTCTTAAACACGAATTAAATTTTCAAAATCTAATCTCAAAACTTGGGTTCATACATGACTTGTCTAAAAACACACAAACTCTTAATTAATCAAGAAAATATGATCAATTTTAGATCATTTACATCAAAACCCCTTTAATTTAAAAATTGAACTCATTTGTTCATAAACTCATAGTTTTTCAAAGCTTAGTTCTTGTTCCATCAAAACATGAAATTAATTCTAAGAAAGCTACGATGCATGTACAATTAGATTATTAAAACTTGTAGGATTTGTCCATGCATGTTGAAATTAGACTCAATTCATACATGATATTCCAAAATCAAACCCAAAATAATTAATTTCTAAATTAATTTTCATAAATTTGAACCTAACTCCATTGCATGGATCAAATCTTCAATACATCATTGTTCCATGTAATTTATATAACACAATTCAATAATAATTTTCAAAATTAAACTCAAACTTAACAAAATTAAAGAATCAAAACTCATATTCTTCAACCTAACTTGATTTTACATGCAAAACCCAATTTCTATCCATTTATATAATTGATCTATAAATCTTTATTTTTTAATCCTCTCAAAATCCATTTTAAATCAATTTATATCTAGATTATTTAAACACACTAGAAAGAGGATGAAGTTTCTTACCTCAAGATGATTTTTCCACAATTTTTGACTTGAATTTTGGTATCCCACAAAACCCCCTTCTTCTTTATTCTTCCTTTCTTCCTTTCCCACGATTTGCTCCAGCCGATTTGACTACAATGTATATATATAAATAACGAAGCTCTCTCTCTCCCTCAGCCCGTGCTCTCTCTTTCTTTTCTAACTTTTTGTTTCCAACAGAGTGAAGGCCTCATTTGACTTCATTCATTCATTCATCTTTTCTTTTATTTATTTAGTGGGACACTTGTCCTTACTATATGAACCCATGTGGTAGTGTATTAATTCTTCATTAACTAATAAATCTTGCTTAGGATATTTAATTGAGATTAATCTTTGATTACAATTAGCTTAATTAACCATCTCTTAATTTTAATTAGTTATGTAAAATTCTAACCCAATTAATCATAACTAATTACAAATCCCACTTAATTTGATTAGTCTAATTTGACTTCCTTTATAACCTGATTAAATATATTTAACTTTACGATTATGAATCAGATTTTTAGTCAAACTTCCAAATAGCTCCAAATGTCAAATTAAACTTATTACCATCCTCAATTTTGGTTCCTCACATCATTAAGGCCTTCAATTTCAATTAAACTTTAAAATCTTCGCTAATAAATTACATACTCAATTGAATACATCAATTGAATACCTCATAAAAAGATTTAATTCATAATAATCTTAATTCCCAATTCTCATACTTAATTAACTCTAATTCAGACCTAATTAATCAAATCTCAATTTTACAAATCTGAATCGAATATTTAATTAAACTCCCAAATGGTCCGATACTCGAAATTAAAATAATTCAATTCCGAATTATACTTTCTTGAGCCATTTAGGATTTCAATTTTGATTTCCAAAATAAATCCTTATTAAAATCAAATACGAATCAGACTCCAAAATTCTCATAAATCCCAAATTACCTTAGAATAACAACCAATTAGAATCCAAATCTTCTTAATCAATTAAACATAAAATAACATACATAATGAAGTTGACTTAATCTAAGGTTTATGCTAATTAAGCTTAATTAATTCATTACGAATCGTAATTTTTTCAAATTTCACTATAGGCTTTAAAAATCATGCTAAACACAGATGTAAAGTCGGTTTCGGTTTCTGGCGCCTCTAAGGCCATAAATTCTCAGTTCAAAGCCCCAATCGCAATAGGTTTTTCTACACTCAACAGATATAAATTCATAATCACATAATAACTCACATTATTAAACATACAAATTCATATCAAAAACATAATAACATGCGTAATTAAGTATATTACAGGCCGGGTTATCAATAAATAAGAGTTGAACCAAAATGTCTAATCATATGCCTAGTGCATTGGGGTTGAAAAAAGTGAGTTATACTAAATATTTTGATTAACAAGCATTATATACCTATGGGTTGGAGATGCTCTAACTAGTGATAGAAGCTCCTAAGCATTAACGATTCTAAAATTTGGAATTAAAAACAATCACAACTTGAACAAGAACCACGAGAAGTTCCTATTGAAGATAAGAACATATTGAAGATAAAATTTTCTCATTTGTGATGGCATAATTTGTAATTTCATTTGAGGATTAATTATCTAAAAGCCCTATTGGTAAGATTGGTGTCCCATTAAATGTTTCTTCCTTTCTTTTAACACATAAAGTCTTATTTTCAATGTAACGCCCTTAAAATAAACCCATAATATCATACATTCATGATAAAGAAAAGAGATTTCATATTACAATAATCAGAATATTCTTACAAAAAGTATTACATGTTGACAACAAAAGTAAATGCCCTATAGGCTTACAACTTTCCAAGTCAACACTTGGTTACAAAAGGAGAGTACTAACTCTACACAAAAAAGCCCTTGGCTTGATATACATGTAATACAACAAAAATAAACAAAAGAGTCTTCAACTCCCACAGCCATCCAGGCTAGGATCTCGGAGGCGACATAATACCTGAACCTGAAAATGATGTCCCATATAGGGTGAGCCAACGCCCAGTAGAGATATGCTAAACATAATATGTGCGATAACTAAAACATTAGCATTTGATAAATGTTTAACCCACACAAATCAATTCATAATTCGTTTCAATTACATGAAAAATATGTCCATGTTTCATTTCTCTTTTCTTTACTTAACCGATTTTCAATTCATAGACATGGCTCAGAACCTGGCCAAATAATTCCCATGAGACCACAGCTCACATCAACAATACTTCCATAATTCACAATAGATACACATATTTGCTGTATCAATGGAGTCCATCCCCTATCTCCTCCCAAATAATATTCGGTTTAGGAGTCCATTCCCTATCTCCTCCTAAACCGTAGAGTACATCCTCTATATCCTCCCACACAACACAATGTATATAAACACATATCATATACATAATCAATCAATACATAAATTTAATGTATTATTCCAACCATCATATTCAATGACATATTCCATTGATTAGTTTTAATTCGCCTAATCATCATGCATTTTCTACAACAATCAAGACTATCCTCCACCGATAGCCCAAAGCAATTTATTTCTAAACAGATAATAAATGCATCAACAGGTAATTTGACGACAATTTCATAAGTGAGCGATTAATAAATCCAACTTCACCATTCTACCTCATAATGAGCCAATTTCATTATTTCCACTCAATTTCATATTCCCATAATAAATGTCATTAATTACACTAATGACCCAAATATACCCAAACATGGCATTTTCCCCCAT
>NW_021024795.1:1669363-1688268 GCF_004153795.1 Camellia sinensis | reverse complement strand
CTATTTTGGTTTCACTTATGAACCAGATTCAAGGTTTCTTAATCACCTACGTGTTGAATTCTTATTCACCCAAAAAAGTATTGAATTCTTAAGTCCACAAGCATGAATTTGAATTCCCTTCGATTTTATTCCAAATTCTCTTTTATTTCTATAACTGTCTTTTTTAGCTCTGAAGAAGAAAGTTGCTCTCTTACTTTCTTCGTCCCTCTACATCCTTCTCTATTTTATTCTAAGAACTAATTAGCATAGCCCACTAATGGTTTCATTAGCTTAAGTGGCCAAGTTTAGCTCGAACTAACCATCTTTTTTTTTTTTTTCTGGGTGAATAAACTAACCCTCTTTACACTCTAAGAAGGAGAATTTTCAATGTAATATAAGCTTAACGATCTCTCAAGAAGAATGTTTCTCTCTAACCTTCTCCGTCATTCTCTGTCCATCTCTATTTTGTGCAAGGAACTAATTAACTTAGGTCACCAACTGATTCATTAGCTTAATTGGGAAGTTTAACTCAAACTAACCTTGAATAGCTCTTACTTTCTTCGTCCCTCTACATCCTTCTCTATTTTATTCTAGGAACTAATTAGCATAGGCCACTAATGGTTTCATTGGCTTAAGTGGCCAAGTTTAGCTCGAACTAACCATCCTTTTTTTTTTTTTTTTTTTTTTCTGGGTGAATAAACTAACCCTCTTTACACTATAAGAAGGAGAATTTTCAATGTAATATAAGCTTAACGATCTCTCAAGAAGAATGTTTCTCTCTAACCTTCTCCGTCATTCTCTGTCCATCTCTATTTTGTGCAAGGAACTAATTAACTTAGGTCACCAACTGATTCATTAGCTTAATTGGGAAGTTTAACTCAAACTAACCTTGAATAGCTCTTACTTTCTTCGTCCCTCTACATCCTTCTCTATTTTATTCTAGGAACTAATTAGCATAGGCCACTAATGGTTTCATTGGCTTAAGTGGCCAAGTTTAGCTCGAACTAACCATCCTTTTTTTTTTTTTTTTTTTTTTCTGGGTGAATAAACTAACCCTCTTTACACTATAAGAAGGAGAATTTTCAATGTAATATAAGCTTAACGATCTCTCAAGAAGAATGTTTCTCTCTAACCTTCTCCGTCATTCTCTGTCCATCTCTATTTTGTGCAAGGAACTAATTAACTTAGGTCACCAACTGATTCATTAGCTTAATTGGGAAGTTTAACTCAAACTACCCTTGCTTAGCGTTTAGGAAAAATAATTTTCTCAGTAATTGTAGCTTAACGGTCGGTATTAGTTAAACAACATAAGCACCTCATAGCTTCTAGGAAAGAGAATTTCCTGAGTAATCGTAGCTTAACGATATTAGTACGAAGAATGTTTCTCTCTAACCTTCTCCGTCATTCTCTGTCCATCTCTATTTTGTGCAAGGAACTAATTAACTTAGGTCACCAACTGATTCATTAGCTTAATTGGGAAGTTTAACTCAAACTACCCTTGCTTAGCGTTTAGGAAAAATAATTTTCTCAGTAATTGTAGCTTAACGGTCGGTATTAGTTAAACAACATAAGCACCTCATAGCTTCTAGGAAAGAGAATTTCCTGAGTAATCGTAGCTTAACGATATTAGTTTAACTTAAGCACCTCATTCAAGGTTTCTCACTCACCTAAGTGTTGAACTCTCAAGTCCATGAGGATGAATTTGAATTCCATTTGATTTTCTACTCTTTTTTTTATTTATTTTATATTTTTTTTTTGTAACTTTCTCTTCTAGCTCTCAAGAAGAATGTTTCTCTCTAACTTTCTCCATACTTCTACATCCTTCCCTATTTTGTTCTAGGAACTAATTAGCTTAGGCCACTAATTGCTTCATTAGCTTAGGTGGCCAAGTTTAGCTCAAAATAACCTTGCTTTTCCTCTAAGAACGAGAATTTTCGGATTAACTGGAGCTTAATGATATTAGTTTAACTTAAGCACATTGTTTAAGGTGTTCTAAATCACCAAGGTGTTCAATTCTCAAGTCAAAAATGATGAATTTGAATTCCCTTTGATTTTCGTCCTATTTCTCGTTCTTTTCTCAAACTTTCTTTTCTAGCTCTCTCATGAAGAATGTTTCACGATAACCTTCTCCGTCCTTGTCCATCCTTCTCTATTTTGTTCTATGAAGTAATTAGCTTAGGCCACTAAATGATTCATTAGCTTAAGTGGGAAGTTTAACTCAAACTACCCTTGCTTAGCGTTTAGGAAAAATAATTTTCTCAGTAATTGTAGCTTAACGGTAGGTATTAGTTAAACAACATAAGCACCTCATTTAAGGTTTTCTAAACTACTTAACTGTTCAAATCTCAGGCACAAAAGGATGAATTTGAATGCCCTTTGATTTCCTTCCCATTTCTCCTTCTTTTCTCTAGCTTTCTCTTCAAGATCTCGAGAAGAAAGTTTCTCTCTAGCTTTCTCTGTCCTTCTACATCTTTCTCTATTTAATATAACCACATCATTTAAGATTTTCTAAATCACCAAAGGGTTCAATTCTCAAGCCCAAAAGGATGAATTTGAATTCCCTTTGATTTTGTTCTTACTTCTCTTTCTTTTCTCTAACTTTCTCCTCTAGCTCTCATGAAGAATGTTTCTATCCAACCTTCTTCGTCCATGTCCGTACTTGTTTATTTTGTTCTAGGAACTAACTAGATTAGGTCACCAACTGATTCATTAGCTTAATTGGGAAGTTTAACTCAAACTAACCTTGAATAGCTTCTAGGAAAGAGAATTTCCTGAGTAATCGTAGCTTAACGATATTAGTTTAACTTAAGCACCTCATTCACGGTTTCTCACTCACCTAAGTGTTGAACTCTCAAGTCCATAAGGATGAATTTGAATTCCATTTGATTTTCTACTCTTCATTTATTTATTTTATATTTTTTTTGTAACTTTCTCTTCTAGCTCTCAAGAAGAAAGTTTCTATCTAACTTTTCTCATCCTTCTCCATCCTCCATTTTGTTTTAGGCACTGATTAACTTAGACAACTAATTGTTTCTGTAGTAAGCTTAAGCGGCCCTGTTTAACTCAAACTAACCTTCTTTGGCCTCTAAGAACGAGAATTTATGGATTAATTGGGGCTTAAAGATATTCGTTTTAACTTAAGCACCTTATTTAAGGTTTTCTAAGTCACCTAAGTGTTCAACTCTCAAGTGCAAAAGGACGAATTTGAATCCCTTTTGATTTTCTTCCAATTTCTCTTTCTTTTATCTAACTTTCTCTTCTAGCTCTCACGAAGAATGTTTCTCTCTAACCTTCTCCGTCATTCTCTGTCCATCTCTATTTTGTGCAAGGAACTAATTAACTTAGGTCACCAACTGATTCATTAGCTTAAGTGGGAGGTTTAACTCAAACTAACCTTGAACAGCGTCTAGGAAAGAGAATTTTCTGTGTAATTGTAGCTTAACGATTTTGGTTTCACTTATGAACCAGATTCAAGGTTTCTTAATCACCTACGTGTTGAATTCTTATTCACCCAAAAAAGTATTGAATTCTTAAGTCCACAAGCATGAATTTGAATTCCCTTCGATTTTATTCCAAATTCTCTTTTATTTCTATAACTGTCTTTTTTAGCTCTGAAGAAGAAAGTTGCTCTCTTACTTTCTTCGTCCCTCTACATCCTTCTCTATTTTATTCTAAGAACTAATTAGCATAGCCCACTAATGGTTTCATTAGCTTAAGTGGCCAAGTTTAGCTCGAACTAACCATCCCTTTTTTTTTTTTTTTTTTTTTCTGGGTGAATAAACTAACCCTCTTTACACTCTAAGAAGGAGAATTTTCAATGTAATATAAGCTTAACGATCTTAGTTTAGCTTAAACGCCTTATTTAAGGTTTTCGAAACCGCCAAGTGTTCAATTCTCAAGTCCAAACGAATGAATTTGATTTCCCTTTAATTTTCTTCGTATTTCTCTTTTGTTTCTCTAACTTTCTCTTGTTGCTCTCAAGAAGAATGTTTCTCTCTAACTTTCTCCATACTTCTACATCCTTCCCTATTTTGTTCTAGGAACTAATTAGCTTAGGCCACTAATTGCTTCATTAGCTTAGGTGGCCAAGTTTAGCTCAAAATAACCTTGCTTTTCCTCTAAGAACGAGAATTTTCGGATTAACTGGAGCTTAATGATATTAGTTTAACTTAAGCACATTGTTTAAGGTGTTCTAAATCACCAAGGTGTTCAATTCTCAAGTCAAAAATGATGAATTTGAATTCCCTTTGATTTTCGTCCTATTTCTCGTTCTTTTCTCAAACTTTCTTTTCTAGCTCTCTCATGAAGAATGTTTCACGATAACCTTCTCCGTCCTTGTCCATCCTTCTCTATTTTGTTCTATGAAGTAATTAGCTTAGGCCACTAAATGATTCATTAGCTTAAGTGGGAAGTTTAACTCAAACTACCCTTGCTTAGCGTTTAGGAAAAATAATTTTCTCAGTAATTGTAGCTTAACGGTAGGTATTAGTTAAACAACATAAGCACCTCATTTAAGGTTTTCTAAACTACTTAACTGTTCAAATCTCAGGCACAAAAGGATGAATTTGAATGCCCTTTGATTTCCTTCCCATTTCTCCTTCTTTTCTCTAGCTTTCTCTTCAAGATCTCGAGAAGAAAGTTTCTCTCTAGCTTTCTCTGTCCTTCTACATCTTTCTCTATTTAATATAACCACATCATTTAAGATTTTCTAAATCACCAAAGGGTTCAATTCTCAAGCCCAAAAGGATGAATTTGAATTCCCTTTGATTTTGTTCTTACTTCTCTTTCTTTTCTCTAACTTTCTCCTCTAGCTCTCATGAAGAATGTTTCTATCCAACCTTCTTCGTCCATGTCCGTACTTGTTTATTTTGTTCTAGGAACTAACTAGATTAGGTCACCAACTGATTCATTAGCTTAATTGGGAAGTTTAACTCAAACTAACCTTGAATAGCTTCTAGGAAAGAGAATTTCCTGAGTAATCGTAGCTTAACGATATTAGTTTAACTTAAGCACCTCATTCACGGTTTCTCACTCACCTAAGTGTTGAACTCTCAAGTCCATAAGGATGAATTTGAATTCCATTTGATTTTCTACTCTTCATTTATTTATTTTATATTTTTTTTGTAACTTTCTCTTCTAGCTCTCAAGAAGAAAGTTTCTATCTAACTTTTCTCATCCTTCTCCATCCTCCATTTTGTTTTAGGCACTGATTAACTTAGACAACTAATTGTTTCTGTAGTAAGCTTAAGCGGCCCTGTTTAACTCAAACTAACCTTCTTTGGCCTCTAAGAACGAGAATTTATGGATTAATTGGGGCTTAAAGATATTCGTTTTAACTTAAGCACCTTATTTAAGGTTTTCTAAGTCACCTAAGTGTTCAACTCTCAAGTGCAAAAGGACGAATTTGAATCCCTTTTGATTTTCTTCCAATTTCTCTTTCTTTTATCTAACTTTCTCTTCTAGCTCTCACGAAGAATGTTTCTCTCTAACCTTCTCCGTCATTCTCTGTCCATCTCTATTTTGTGCAAGGAACTAATTAACTTAGGTCACCAACTGATTCATTAGCTTAAGTGGGAGGTTTAACTCAAACTAACCTTGAACAGCGTCTAGGAAAGAGAATTTTCTGTGTAATTGTAGCTTAACGATTTTGGTTTCACTTATGAACCAGATTCAAGGTTTCTTAATCACCTACGTGTTGAATTCTTATTCACCCAAAAAAGTATTGAATTCTTAAGTCCACAAGCATGAATTTGAATTCCCTTCGATTTTATTCCAAATTCTCTTTTATTTCTATAACTGTCTTTTTTAGCTCTGAAGAAGAAAGTTGCTCTCTTACTTTCTTCGTCCCTCTACATCCTTCTCTATTTTATTCTAAGAACTAATTAGCATAGCCCACTAATGGTTTCATTAGCTTAAGTGGCCAAGTTTAGCTCGAACTAACCATCCCTTTTTTTTTTTTTTTTTTTTTCTGGGTGAATAAACTAACCCTCTTTACACTCTAAGAAGGAGAATTTTCAATGTAATATAAGCTTAACGATCTTAGTTTAGCTTAAACGCCTTATTTAAGGTTTTCGAAACCGCCAAGTGTTCAATTCTCAAGTCCAAACGAATGAATTTGATTTCCCTTTAATTTTCTTCGTATTTCTCTTTTGTTTCTCTAACTTTCTCTTGTTGCTCTCAAGAAGAATGTTTCTCTCTAACTTTCTCCATACTTCTACATCCTTCCCTATTTTGTTCTAGGAACTAATTAGCTTAGGCCACTAATTGCTTCATTAGCTTAGGTGGCCAAGTTTAGCTCAAAATAACCTTGCTTTTCCTCTAAGAACGAGAATTTTCGGATTAACTGGAGCTTAATGATATTAGTTTAACTTAAGCACATTGTTTAAGGTGTTCTAAATCACCAAGGTGTTCAATTCTCAAGTCAAAAATGATGAATTTGAATTCCCTTTGATTTTCGTCCTATTTCTCGTTCTTTTCTCAAACTTTCTTTTCTAGCTCTCTCATGAAGAATGTTTCACGATAACCTTCTCCGTCCTTGTCCATCCTTCTCTATTTTGTTCTATGAAGTAATTAGCTTAGGCCACTAAATGATTCATTAGCTTAAGTGGGAAGTTTAACTCAAACTACCCTTGCTTAGCGTTTAGGAAAAATAATTTTCTCAGTAATTGTAGCTTAACGGTAGGTATTAGTTAAACAACATAAGCACCTCATTTAAGGTTTTCTAAACTACTTAACTGTTCAAATCTCAGGCACAAAAGGATGAATTTGAATGCCCTTTGATTTCCTTCCCATTTCTCCTTCTTTTCTCTAGCTTTCTCTTCAAGATCTCGAGAAGAAAGTTTCTCTCTAGCTTTCTCTGTCCTTCTACATCTTTCTCTATTTAATATAACCACATCATTTAAGATTTTCTAAATCACCAAAGGGTTCAATTCTCAAGCCCAAAAGGATGAATTTGAATTCCCTTTGATTTTGTTCTTACTTCTCTTTCTTTTCTCTAACTTTCTCCTCTAGCTCTCATGAAGAATGTTTCTATCCAACCTTCTTCGTCCATGTCCGTACTTGTTTATTTTGTTCTAGGAACTAACTAGATTAGGTCACCAACTGATTCATTAGCTTAATTGGGAAGTTTAACTCAAACTAACCTTGAATAGCTTCTAGGAAAGAGAATTTCCTGAGTAATCGTAGCTTAACGATATTAGTTTAACTTAAGCACCTCATTCACGGTTTCTCACTCACCTAAGTGTTGAACTCTCAAGTCCATAAGGATGAATTTGAATTCCATTTGATTTTCTACTCTTCATTTATTTATTTTATATTTTTTTTGTAACTTTCTCTTCTAGCTCTCAAGAAGAAAGTTTCTATCTAACTTTTCTCATCCTTCTCCATCCTCCATTTTGTTTTAGGCACTGATTAACTTAGACAACTAATTGTTTCTGTAGTAAGCTTAAGCGGCCCTGTTTAACTCAAACTAACCTTCTTTGGCCTCTAAGAACGAGAATTTATGGATTAATTGGGGCTTAAAGATATTCGTTTTAACTTAAGCACCTTATTTAAGGTTTTCTAAGTCACCTAAGTGTTCAATTCTCAAGTGCAAAAGGACGAATTTGAATCCCTTTTGATTTTCTTCCAATTTCTCTTTCTTTTATCTAACTTTCTCTTCTAGCTCTCACGAAGAATGTTTCTCTCTAACCTTCTCCGTCATTCTCTGTCCATCTCTATTTTGTGCAAGGAACTAATTAACTTAGGTCACCAACTGATTCATTAGCTTAAGTGGGAGGTTTAACTCAAACTAACCTTGAACAGCGTCTAGGAAAGAGAATTTTCTGTGTAATTGTAGCTTAACGATTTTGGTTTCACTTATGAACCAGATTCAAGGTTTCTTAATCACCTACGTGTTGAATTCTTATTCACCCAAAAAAGTATTGAATTCTTAAGTCCACAAGCATGAATTTGAATTCCCTTCGATTTTATTCCAAATTCTCTTTTATTTCTATAACTGTCTTTTTTAGCTCTGAAGAAGAAAGTTGCTCTCTTACTTTCTTCGTCCTTCTACATCCTTCTCTATTTTATTCTAGGAACCAATTAACATAGGCCACTAATGGTTTCATTAGCTCACGTGGCAAAGTTTAGCTCGAACTAACCATCTTTTTTTTCTTTTTTTTTTTCGGGGTGAATAAACTAACCCTCTTTACACTATAAGAAGGAGAATTTTCAATGTAATAGTTTAGCTTAAACACCTTATTTAAGGTTTTCGAAATCACCAAGTGTTCAATTCTCAAGTCCAAACGAATGAATTTGATTTCCCTTTAATTTTCTTCGTATTTCTCTTTTGTTTCTCTAACTTTCTCTTGTTGCTCTCAAGAAGAATGTTTCCCTCTCTAACTTTCTTCGTCCTTCTTCATCATTCTCTATTTTGTTCTAGGAACTAATTAGCCTAGGCCACTAATTGTTTCATGAGCTTAAGTGGCAAAGTTTAACTCAAGCTAGCCTTGCATAGCCACTAGGAACGAGAATTTTATGAGTAATCGTAGCTTAATGATATTGGTTTAACCTAAGCACCTTATTTAAGGTTTTCTTAAACACCCAACTGTTCAATTCTAAATTCCAAAAGGATGAACTTCAATTTCCTTTGATTTCTTTCCTATATCTCTTTCCTCTCCCCAAGTTTCTCTTTTTGCTCTCAAGAAGAATGTTTCTCTCTAACTTTCTCCATACTTCTACATCCTTTCCTATTTTGTTCTAGGAACTAATTAGCTTAGGCCACTAATTGCTTCATTAGCTTAGGTGGCCAAGTTTAACTCAAAATAACCTTGCTTTTCCTCTAAGAACGAGAATTTTCGGATTAACTGGAGCTTAATGATATTAGTTTAACTGAAGCACATTGTTTAAGGTGTTCTAAATCACCAAGGTGTTCAATTCTCAAGTCAAAAATGATGAATCTGAATTCCCTTTGATTTTCGTCCTATTTCTCTTTCTTTTCTCGAACTTTCTTTTCTAGCTCTCATGAAGAATGTTTCACGATAACCTTCTCTGTCCTTGTCCATCCTTCTCTATTTTTTGTTCTATGAAGTAATTAGCTTAGGCCACTAAATGATTCATTAGCTTAAGTGGGAAGTTTAACTCAAACTACCCTTGCTTAGCATTTAGGAAAAATAACTTTCTCAGTAATTGTAGCTTAACGGTAGGTATTAGTTAAACATAAGCACCTCGTTTAAGGTTTTCTAAATTACTTAAGTGTTCAAATCTCTGGCACAAAAGGTTGAATTTGAATGCCCTTTGATTTCCTTCCTATTTCTCCTTCTTTTCTCTAACTTTCTCTTCAAGATCTCAAGAAGAAAGTTTCTCTCTAGCTTTCTCTATCCTTCTACATCTTTCTCTGTTTAATATAACCACATCATTTAAGGTTTTCTAAATCACCAAAGTGTTCAATTCTCAAGCCCAAAAGGATGAATTTCAATTCCCTTTGATTTTCTTCCTACTTCTCTTTCTTTTCTCTGACTTTCTCCTCTAGCTCTCATGAAGAATGTTCTATCTAACCTTCTTCGTCCATGCCTGTACTTCTCTATTTTGTTCTAGGAACTAACTAGATTAGGTCACCAACTGATTCATTAGCTTAATTGGGAAGTTTTACTCAAACTAACCTTGAATAGCTTCTAGGAAAGAGAATTTCCTGAGTAATTGTAGCTTAACGATATTAGTTTAACTTAAGCACCTCATTCAAGGTTTCTCACTCACCTAAGTGTTGAACTCTAGAGTCCATAAGGATGAATTTGAATTCCATTTGATTTTCTACTCTTTTTTTATTTATTTATTTATTTTATATATATATATTTTTTTATAACTTTCTCTTCTAGCTCTAAAGAAGAAAGTTTCTATCTAACTTTTTCCATCCTTCTCCATCCTCCATTTTGTTTTAGGCACTAATTAACTTAGACGACCAATTGTTTCTCTAGTAAGCTTAAGCGGCCCTGTTTAACTTAAAGTAACCTTCTTTGGCCTCTAAGAACGAGAATTTATGGATTAATTGGGGCTTAAAGGTATTAGTTTTAACTTAAGCACCTTATTTAAGGTTTTCTAAGTCACCTAAGTGTTCAATTCTCAAGTGCAAAAGGACGAATTTGAATCCCTCCAACTGATTCATTAGCTTAAGTGGGAGGTTTAACTCAAACTAACCTTGAACAGCGTCTAGGAAAGAGAATTTTCTGTGTAATTGTAGCTTAACGATTTTGGTTTCACTTATGAACCAGATTCAAGGTTTCTTAATCACCTACGTGTTGAATTCTTATTCACCCAAAAAAGTATTGAATTCTTAAGTCCACAAGCATGAATTTGAATTCCCTTCGATTTTATTCCAAATTCTCTTTTATTTCTATAACTGTCTTTTTTAGCTCTGAAGAAGAAAGTTGCTCTCTTACTTTCTTCGTCCCTCTACATCCTTCTCTATTTTATTCTAAGAACTAATTAGCATAGCCCACTAATGGTTTCATTAGCTTAAGTGGCCAAGTTTAGCTCGAACTAACCATCCTTTTTTTTTTTTTCTGGGTGAATAAACTAACCCTCTTTACACTCTAAGAAGGAGAATTTTCAATGTAATATAAGCTTAACGATCTTAGTTTAGCTTAAACGCCTTATTTAAGGTTTTCGAAACCGCCAAGTGTTCAATTCTCAAGTCCAAACGAATGAATTTGATTTCCCTTTAATTTTCTTCGTATTTCTCTTTTGTTTCTCTAACTTTCTCTTGTTGCTCTCAAGAAGAATGTTTCTCTCTAACTTTCTTCGTCCTTCTTCATCATTCTCTATTTTGTTCCAGGAACTAATTAGCCTAGGCCACTAATTGTTTCATGAGCTTAAGTGGCAGAGTTTAACTCAAGCTAGCCTTGCATAGCCACTGGGAACGAGAATTTTATGAGTAATCGTAGCTTAATGATATTGGTTTAACCTAAGCACCTTATTTAAGGTTTTCTTAAACACCCAAGTGTTCAATTCTAAATTCCAAAAGGATGAACTTCAATTCCCTTTGATTTCTTTCCTATATCTCTTTCCTCTCCCCAAGTTTCTCTTCTTGCTCTCAAGAAGAATGTTTCTCTCTAACTTTCTCCATACTTCTACATGCTTTCCTATTTTGTTCTAGGAACTAATTAGCTTAGGCCACAAATTGCTGCATTAGCTTAGGTGGCCAAGTTTAACTCAAAATAACCTTGCTTTTCCTCTAAGAACGAGAATTTTCGGATTAACTGGAGCTTAATGATATTAGTTTAACTGAAGCACATTGTTTAAGGTGTTCTAAATCACCAAGGTGTTCAATTCTCAAGTCAAAAATTATGAATCTGAATTCCCTTTGATTTTCGTCCTATTTCTCTTTCTTTTCTCGAACTTTCTTTTCTAGCTCTCATGAAGAATGTTTCACGATAACCTTCTCTGTCCTTGTCCATCCTTCTCTATTTTTTGTTCTATGAAGTAATTAGCTTAGGCCACTAAATGATTCATTAGCTTAAGTGGGAAGTTTAACTCAAACTACCCTTGCTTAGCGTTTAGGAAAAATAACTTTCTCAGTAATTTTAGCTTAACGGTAGGTATTAGTTAAACGTAAGCACCTCGTTTAAGGTTTTCTAAATTACTTAAGTGTTCAAATCTCAGGCACAAAATGATGAATTTGAATGCCCTTTGATTTCCTTCCTATTTCTCCTTCTTTTCTCTAACTTTTTCTTCAAGATCTCAAGAAGAAAGTTTCTCTCTAGCTTTCTCTGTCCTTCTACATCTTTCTCTATTTAATATAACCACATCATTTAAGGTTTTCTAAATCACCAAAGTGTTCAATTCTCAAGCCCAAAAGGATGAATTTGCATTCCCTTTGATTTTCTTCCTACTTCTCTTTCTTTTCTCTAACTTTCTCCTCTAGCTCTCATGAAGAATGTTTCTATCTAACCTTCTTCGTCCATGCCCGTTGTAACACCCTCAAAATAACAACATTAAAGCCGTCAATATAGACATGCATTGATATATAAAAGTTCCACATTCTTCCACTTATCAGAGTCTCATTGCAAAAAGTATTACATGTTAACAACAAAAGCAAATGCCCTAAAGGCTTACAGCTTTCCAAGTTAACACTTGGTTACAACAAAAGAGTACTAACTCATTTACACATTAAGCCCTTGGCTTGAATTTACATGTAATACATCAAAAATAAAACGACAAAAGTGTGTCCGCCTCTAGCCTCCCAAGCTATGTCCTTGGAGGTGGCATGCTACCTGTACCTGAAAATGATATTCCCATATAGGGTGAGCCACAGCCCAGTAGAAATACACTAAACCAAATATGAACAATGACGAAAAGATTAGCAGTTGATAGATGGCTCCCTTATCACACTTTACAGTTTCATGACATACGAGTCCATATTACAATTCATTTTCCAATTTCTTTCAAACTCTCAATTTATAACCATGGCTCAGAACTTGGCCAAACAACTCATATGAGACAGTAACTCATATCAAGCACTTTCCCTTTTCATAATAGATAAGCATACTAGCTATATCGCACACCAACAGATAAGCATACAAGCTATATCATCACTTCCACAGATATGCATATGAGCACTATCACACTTCCAATGACAAGCATATGAGCTCTGCCAACACATTAATAGATAAGCATATGAGCTCTATCTATGGAGTCCATCCCTTATCTCCTCCCAACACATCCGGTTTAGAGGTCCATCCCCTATCTTCCCCTAAACCGTGGAGTACATCCCCTATCTCCTCCAACACAACACAATGCATATAAACAATAATTATACACATCATCACACAATACATAAATTTAATGTATTCATTCAACTGTCATACTCAATGACACATTCTAGTGATTAGTTTCAGTTTGCCTAATCATCATGCATTGTCTACAACAATCACGACTATCTTTCACCGATAGCCCAAAGCAGTTATTTCTAAGCAGAAAATAAATGCACAAATGGATATTAAATCAACATTCCAACTAGGTGAGTGATAAATAATCCAACTACACCCATTTTATCCCATGACTTCCCAAATCAATTCCTCATTTCTCATAATTAATTATGCAAATTAATTAACCAATGTAATTAGGGCATTTTCCATAATTTACATTACAACCCTTAGGTTCCATTTTCTTTAATGTCTTAACATTAATTTCACATTTTCCATGCTAAACATGCATCTAGGTTTGATATAGTCAAAACCCCAACTCTTGTAAATTTACACAAAAGCCCCCAAACTTTCACAAATTACTAAACCAACCCCAACATCTCAAAATACTGAAATTTAAAGACAAAGTTCATAAAGAGGAGTAGGATATCCCTACCTCAAAGTTTGAGCTCCAATGGAGATGAAGACCAAAACCAAAATGCTTCAAATTTCGAAATTTTCAGATTAAAATGTAGCCCTCGACGATCAACACAATTTTTGTAAAGGCCAAAGGTGAGCAAATCACTCCTACTAGATCAATACCCAGAGAGAAGGTAGAGTCCTAGAGTGAGAAGCTCAACAATGGGGTTTTTGGAAAAGTAAAAGAGAGAAGAGAAATGGAAAAAGTGATTTGAAAAGTCAAGACACGGAGCTTTAACCCAGTCACCCTGCTCGAACGTCCAACGCCCAGCTCGAGCGTCACTCACAGACTCCCGCTCGAGCGTTAACAATCCCGCTCGAGCGGCGAATACACACTTCCAGAACTTTTACAGAACCAGGTCTCCGCTCGAGCGTCAACCCTCCCGCTCGAGCGTCACACACAACAACCCGCTCGAGTGTCAAAACTCCCGCTCGAGCGTACAACTCTGCAGAGGAGAAACTGGGAGATGGAAGACTACGCTCAAGCGTCGAAAACCCAGCTCGAACAGACAGACAGACAACAACAAAGGGCCCGCTCGAGCGTCAGAATCCCCGCTCGAGCGTGAAGGCCAAAATCTGGGCAACTACTCTTGGTTTCTAAGTCCAACCAACCTGTTTCAAACTCGGCCAACACAACCCAAGACTCGAATGCAAGGAGTAAAGGATGTAAACAAGACATAAACAACAACCAACTCCACGGAACCTAAGTCCGGGTACAACAGTTAAAGAAAAGAGGAAACCGGGATCGCTATAACACGTACTTCTCTATTTTGTTCTAGGAACTAACTAGATTAGGTCACCAACTGATTCATTAGCTTAATTGGGAAGTTTAACTCAAACTAACCTTGAATAGCTTCTAGGAAAGAGAATTTCCTGAGTAATCGTAGCTTAACGATATTAGTTTAACTTAAGCACCTCATTCAAGGTTTCTCACTCACCTAAGTGTTGAACTCTCAAGTCCATAAGGATGAATTTGAATTCCATTTGATTTTCTACTCTTCATTTATTTATTTTATATTTTTTTTG
Organism: Camellia sinensis; assembly: GCF_004153795.1. Taxonomy (NCBI): domain Eukaryota; kingdom Viridiplantae; phylum Streptophyta; class Magnoliopsida; order Ericales; family Theaceae; genus Camellia; species Camellia sinensis. Next base: position 1,673,905 of record NW_021024795.1, on the reverse strand, counting down.
TAACTTTCTCTTCTAGCTCTCAAGAAGAAAGTTTCTATCTAACTTTTCTCATCCTTCTCCATCCTCCATTTTGTTTTAGGCACTGATTAACTTAGACAACTAATTGTTTCTGTAGTAAGCTTAAGCGGCCCTGTTTAACTCAAACTAACCTTCTTTGGCCTCTAAGAACGAGAATTTATGGATTAATTGGGGCTTAAAGATATTAGTTTTAACTTAAGCACCTTATTTAAGGTTTTCTAAGTCACCTAAGTGTTCAATTCTCAAGTGTTCAATTCTCAAGTGCAAAAGGACGAATTTGAGTCCCTTTTGATTTTCTTCCAATTTCTTTTTCTTTTATCTAACTTTCTCTTCTAGCTCTCATGAAGAATGTTTCTCTCTAACCTTCTCTGTCATTTTCCATCCTTCTCTATTTTGTACAAGGAACTAAAATTAACTTAGGTCACCAACTGATTCATTAGCTTAAGTGGGAGGTTTAACTCAGACTAACCTTGAACAGCGTCTAGGAAAGAGAATTTTCTGTGTAATTGTAGCTTAACGATTTCAGTTTCACTTATGAACCAGATTCAAGGTTTCTTAATTACCTAAGTGTTGAATTCTTATTCACCCAAAAAAGTATTGAATTCCCAAAAAAGTATTGAATTCCCTTCGATTTTATTCCTAATTCTCTTTTATCTCTATAACTGTCTTTTTTAGCTCTGAAGAAGAAAGTTGCTCTCTTACTTTCTTCGTCCTTCTACATCCTTCTCTCTTTTATTCTAGGAACTAATTAGCATAGGCCACTAATGGTTTCATTAGCTCAAGTGGCCAAGTTTTGCTCGAACTAACCATATATTTTTTTTTTTTCTGGGTGAATAAACTAACCCTGTTTACACTATAAGAAGGAGAATTTTCAATGTAATAGTTTAGCTTAAACACCTTATTTAAGGTTTTCGAAACCACCAAGTGTTCAATTCTCAAGTCCAAACGAATGAATTTGATTTCCCTTTAATTTTCTTCGTATTTCTCTTTTGTTTCTCTAACTTTCTCTTGTTGCTCTCAAGAAGAATGTTTCTCTCTAACTTTCTTCGTCCTTCTTCATCATTCTCTATTTTGTTCCAGGAACTAATTAGCCTAGGCCACTAATTGTTTCATGAGCTTAAGTGGCAGAGTTTAACTCAAGCTAGCCTTGCATAGCCACTGGGAACGAGAATTTTATGAGTAATCGTAGCTTAATGATATTGGTTTAACCTAAGCACCTTATTTAAGGTTTTCTTAAACACCCAACTGTTCAATTCTAAATTCCAAAAGAATGAACTTCAATTCCCTTTGATTTCTTTCCTACATCTCTTTCCTCTCCCCAAGTTTCTCTTCTTGCTCTCAAGAAGAATGTTTCTCTCTAACTTTCTCCATACTTCTACATCCTTCCCTATTTTGTTCTAGGAACTAATTAGCTTTGAGTAATTGTAGCTTTACGATATTAGTTTAACTCATGCACCTCATTTAGGTTTTTCCAAATCACCGAAGTGTTCAATTCTCACGTCCAAAACGATGAATTTTGATTCACCCAGATTTTGTTCCCATTTCTCTATCTTTCTCTCTTCTAGCTCTCAAGAGGAAAGTTTTTCCCTAACTCCCTCCGTCCTTCTCTCTTTTGTTCTAGGAACTAATTAGCTTCGGCAACTGATTGTTTCATTTGCTTAAGTGGCCGAGTTTAACTCAAACCAATCTTGCTTAGCCTTTAAGAAAGAGAATTTACTGAGTAATTGTGACTTGACGATATTGGTTTAACTTAAGCACCTTATTCAAGTTTTTCTAAATCACCTAAGTGTTCGATTCCCAAGTCCAAAAGGTGGAATTTGAATTCATTTTAAATCACCTTTTCTCTAACTTTTCTTCTAGCTCTTAAGAACAAAGTACGTCTCTAACTCACTCCGTCATTCTCCGTCCTTCCTTGTTTTGTTCTAGGAACTAATTAGCACGGGAAACTAATCGTTTCTTTAGCTTAAGTGGCCCAGTTTAACTCAAACTAATCTCACTTAGCATCTATGAAAGAGAGCGTGCTGAGTAATTGTATAGCTTATCGATATTAATTTAACTTAAGAACCTCATTTAAGGTTTTCTGAATCACCTAAGTGTTCAGTTCTCAAGTCAAAAAGGATGAATTTGAATTCCCTTTGATTTTGTTCCTTTTTCTCTTTCTTTTCTCTAACTTTCTCTTGTACCTGTCAAGAAGAATGTTTCTCCCAAACGCTCTCCGTCCTTTTCCGTCCTTCTCTCTTTTGTTCTAGAAACTAATTAGCTAAGGAAACTCATTGTTTCAATATGTTAAGCGGCTATGGTTAAGTCAAACTGTTCTTGCTTAGCGTCTAAGAACAAGAATTTACTGAGTAATTTTGGCTTAACGACAATAGTTGAACTTAAGCACCTCATTTAAGGATTTCTAAACCACCTAAGTGTTCAATTCTCAAGCCGAAAGGGATGAATTCAAACTCCCTCTAATTTTCTTCCTACTTTTCTTTCTTTTCTCTAACTCTCTCTTCTTGCTCTCAAGAAGAAAGTATTTCTCAAACTCTCTCGCTCCTTCTCCATCCTTCTCTCTTTTGTTCTAGGAACTAATTAGTTTAGGAAACTAATTGTTTCATTTGCAAAAGTGGCCAAGTTTAACTCAATCTAACTTAGCCTGTAAGAAAGAGAATTTACTGAGTAATTGTAGCTTGATGATATTAGTTTAACTTAAGAACCTCAAGTACGGATTTCTAAATCACCTAAGAGTTCAATTCTCAAGTCTAAAAGAACAAATTTCGATTCCCCCTGATTTTGTTCTTATTTCTCTAACTTTCTCTTCAAGCTCTCAAGAAGAAAGTTTCTCGCTAACTCTCCCCACCCTTCTCTTTTTTGCTCTAAGAACTAATTAACTTAGGCAACTAATTGTTTCATCGGCTTAATTGGCCAAGTTTAACTCAAAAACTAATCTCGCTTAGCCTCTGAGAAAGAGAATTTACAAGGTAACTGTAGCTTGACGATATTGGTTCAACTTAAGCACCTATTTAAGTTGTCCCAAATCACCGTTCTCAAGTCCAAAATGATGAATTTGAATTGACTTTGATTTTCTTCCTATTTATCTTTCTTTTCTATAATTTTTCTCTCTAGCTCTCAAGAACAAAGTAAGTCTCTAACTCACTCCGTTCTTCTCCATCCATCCTTGTTTTGTTCTAGGAACTAATTACCTTAGGCAACTAATTGTTTCATTTGCTTAGGTGGCAAAGTTTAACTCAAACCGATCTCGCTTAGCCTCTAAGAAAGAGAATTTACTGAGTAATTGTAACTTGACGATATTGGTTTAACTTAAGCACCTATTTAAGTTGTCCCAAATCACCGTTCTCAAGTCCAAAATGATGAATTTGAATTGACTTTGATTTTCTTCCTATTTATCTTTCTTTTCTATAATTTTTCTCTCTAGCTCTCAAGAACAAAGTAAGTCTCTAACTCACTCCGTTCTTCTCCATCCATCCTTGTTTTGTTCTAGGAACTAATTACCTTAGGCAACTAATTGTTTCATTTGCTTAGGTGGCAAAGTTTAACTCAAACCGATCTCGCTTAGCCTCTAAGAAAGAGAATTTACTGAGTAATTGTAACTTGACGATATTGGTTTAACTTAAGCACCTATTTAAGTTGTCCCAAATCACCGTTCTCAAGTCCAAAATGATGAATTTGAATTGACTTTGATTTTCTTCCTATTTATCTTTCTTTTCTATAATTTTTCTCTCTAGCTCTCAAGAACAAAGTAAGTCTCTAACTCACTCCGTTCTTCTCCATCCATCCTTGTTTTGTTCTAGGAACTAATTACCTTAGGCAACTAATTGTTTCATTTGCAAAAGTGGCCAAGTTGAACTCAATCTTATCTTGCTTAGCCTTTAACAAAGAGAATTTACTGAGTAATTGTAACTTGACGATATTGGTTTGACTTAAGCACCTCATTTATGTTTTTCTAAATCACCTAAGTGTTCAATTCTCAACTCGAAAAGGATGAATTTGAATTCCTTCGATTTTGTTCTTATTTCTCTAACTTTCTCTTCAAGCTCTCAAGAAGAAAGTTTCTCGCTAACTCTCCCCATCCTTCTCTTTTTTGCTCTAAGAACTAATTAACTTAGGCAGCTAATTGTTTCATCGGCTTAATTGGCCAAGTTTAACTCAAAAACTAATCTCGCTTAGCCTCTGAGAAAGAGAATTTACAACGTAATCGTAGCTTGACGATATTGGTTTAACTTAAGCACCTATTTAAGTTGTCCCAAATCACCGTTCTCAAGTCCAAAATGATGAATTTGAATTGACTTTGATTTTCTTCCTATTTATCTTTCTTTTCTATAATTTTCCCCTCTAGCTCTCAAGAACAAAGTAAGTCTCTAACTCACTCCGTTCTTCTCCATCCATCCTTGTTTTGTTCTAGGAGCTAATTACCATGGGAAACTAATCGTTTCTTTCGCTTAAGTGGCCTAGTTTAACCCAAACTAATCTTACTTAGCCCTCCAAGAGAAAGAGATAGAGGGAGAGAGAGAGAGAGAG
>NW_021024795.1:1555260-1648692 GCF_004153795.1 Camellia sinensis | reverse complement strand
TAAACATATAATACTCGACAAGTTTTACAGATTGAACGGTTCAAATTATTGAAACGGGACCCATGGTGAGCCTCCATGGGCCCAACAATACCCTCCAATCTGTGATCGAACTAGAGGGAGCTTTTAAAAATAGTTTTTGAATTGAGTTTTGAGTTATGTGTTTAGTTATGATTTGAGTGTGGAGTTGTATTTTGAATTTAAAATATTTAGATATTAAAATAAAATATTAAAATTAAAAAATATTTAAATAACAATTATATATTTAAAATAAAAAATAATTTTTTCTTAAAACTCAAAATTCAACTCAAAACTCTTTTCAAAATTCAAAACTCTTCTCAAAACTTATAACCAAACAAAGGTAGTGTTTGGTAGAGTTTAAGAATTATGATTTGATAATAGAGTTGTATTGTGAGTTTGTGAGTTCTGAAATTATGATTTAAAAGGAGAAAATTTGTTTAGTCATGAGTTTTGAATTTTTTATGTGATATATGAAATGAGAAAAGTTGTTTGATTATGAGTTTTGAAAAGAGTTTTCAAAACCTAAACCAAACACACAACTCAAAATGTATTGAAAATTCTATTCAAAACTCATAAACAAACTCTTTTTAAAATTCAATTCAAAAAAATAATTTGTCATTTTGGTCTAAAAAAATAATTTCTATATTTAAAAAATATCAAAACTAAACATAATTTTTTTTGGCAATTACAAAAAATAAAAAAGTACTATTCCGGACATTTGAGAGGATGCCCTGGCGGACAACCGGGTAGACCAAAATTTCAAAAACTTCTCAACTTACCAAACATGTTTTCAAAATGTGTTTTGGAATTGATTTGAAAACCTCTACTAAACATAGCATTCAAATCTGAGGGTGAAAAATTGATTAGAGTTGCACACCAAACGCAACCAAATTTTCTCTTTTCAAAACTCAACTCACAACTCTACATTTAAATTACAACTCCACACTCAAATTATAAGTTTAAAACTAAACCAAAAGCACTCATTAAATTTGTATTGTCAATTTAAATTTGGTGCTGTGTATGCTCATAATGAATTTAATTTGCAAAATTTTACTACTAAATGCTTTCTAAATAGTTTTTGGGATTTTTATTGATAAATCCTATTTAGAAGTGTTCTAACTTAAGAAGTCCATGAAGGAAATTATAACCCACTTAGTCCCATGATTTATACTTTTATTCCATAGGATCATTTTTTTTATTTACATTATTTTCTTAGACTTTTGTACCCCTATATTTAATGTTGATATGCATTAACTATACACCACTATTTAATATTGATATACATTACACAAAAAAAATTGAACATGATTCTTTATTGATTGTCATTATGCTTTGATAGTTTCCATGTATTCAATTTTTTTTTTTTTTTGATCGGCAAAGAAAACTTTATTGATAAAGCACGTAGAAAGAACAAAGGAAGACATCAATAAAGAAGATCTTGGAGCTAGAACAAGCTCCAACCTCCTAGTTGGTGAGAAACCACCAAACAGAGAAAAGCAAGAAAAACAAGACTAAACCGACAAAAAGAGCAGAAAAAAAACTACAGAACGAATCAAATAAAACCAAGACTATGCAGCCCCGAAGACAACTTTGCACAAAAACCAAAAGCTCCCATCAACACCGCTCTGAAGATAGGAGCACATTGTCCTCTGATGATGAATACACCTAGTATACAGCAACCATACGTTCAAATGTTGACTGTAAATATTCACATCAGATGACATAAATATTTACATTAAAACACATGAATGTTAATACAAATGTTAATATTCATAATGTTAATATCAGATGACGTGAATGTTCACACTTAAATATATGAATGTAAATACAAATGTTAATGTTCATAATGTTAATATCTACATTCCAGAATTCATGTAAACATTTACATTCATATGTTTTGTGTGTAATTTGATGCAGTGCTGATATGAACCTTAAATCACCTTCATCATGACGTCATCTGATATGAACATTCACATTCACGTCATCACGTACAGTCAACATTTGAATGCATGGAAACTGTCAAAACATATTGACAATCAATGATGCATGGGAACTACCAATGACAATCAATAAAGAACCATTTTTAATTTTTTGTGTGTAATATATATATATATATATATATATTAACATTAAATAGTGATGTATAGTTAATGTATTTTTTTGGAGCGAAAATATAATGACAATCAACATTAAATATCAATATTAATAGGGACAAGAGAGATTTAGGGTATTTTGGTCTTTTTACCTCAAATATGACCTAATGAAATAGTAAAAAAGAATATGGGTTCGATAGAATAAGACTCTTAGAAAGGGAATTTATTGAAAAAACTCTTATATTTTTTTTGTGAGTACATGATTTTATTTTATATTTTAATCAATTAAAATAGTATAATAAATCTCATTTAAAATTAAGTAATGAATTCAATTTAATTGAGAGCACTCGACTATTTTAATCAAACGTAGGAAGTGTTTTGTTCACCAGTGAGATCCCGTTTGGGGACTTATCTTTTTAGTCAAAAAGTTAACAACTCATACCAAAAAGTCAAAGATTCTCTTTTCTCTCTACTTTTTGCACATCTTTTCGTAATTAGCTAAAAAGTTATCACAAACATATAAGTTTTTTTTACCTACTTTTTTAACCAAATAGTCAAAAAATTACTAAATTAGTCTGTTTCCAAACGAGACCTGAATGAAATCTTATCTCAAATTCAATATCATCTAATTTATTGTGGGATAAATTTTTAAATTTATACTATACGATTTGTTTGGGAGTAATTTTAAAACATTCTTTCAGAATTTTGATATTCTTTCGTTTCATATTATAGAAATATAAATTTATCAATTTTTTCGAAGGTAGGAAGGGTAGCCATCAATCACTTTTCTGGCCCTCCCATGTGAAGAGTGGTACAAGTGTTTCGATTCACACCCAGTCACTGCTTCCCCTCTCCAATAGTACTGTAAGCTAACTTTTGCCCTAAAGATTTTCTTCAAGAAAACCAAGCAGTTTTTTTGGATATATATATATATCTTTACATGTATTTTATGTAAGGTATATTAGGATTAAAATAGTATAATAAATCTCATTTAAAATTAAGTAATGAATTCAATTTAATTGAGAGCACTCGACTATTTTAATCAAACATAGGAAGTGTTTTGTTCACCAGTGAGGCCCTGTTTGGGGATTTATCTTTTTAGTAAAAAAGTCAAAAAGTTATTTTTTTAGTCAAAAAGTCAACAATTCATACTAAAAAGTCAAAGATTCTCTTTTCTCTCTACTTTTTGCACATCTTTTCGTAATTAACTAAAAAGTTATCTCAAACATATAAGTTTTTTTTACCTACTTTTTTAACCAAATAATCAAAAAATTACTAAATTAGCCTGTTTCCAAACGAGGCCTGAATGAAATCTTATCTGAAATTCAATATCATCTAATTTATTGTGGGATAAATTTTTAAATTTATACTATACGATTTGTTTGGGAGTAATTTTAAAACATTCTTTCAGAATTTTGATATTCTTTCGTTTCATATTATAGAAATATAAATTTATCAATTTTTTCGAAGGTAGGAAGGGTAGCCATCAATCACTTTTCTGGCCCTCCCATGTGAAGAGTGGTACAAGTGTTTCGATTCACACCCAGTCACTGCTTCCCCTCTCCAATAGTACTGTAAGCTAACTTTTGCCCTAAAGATTTTCTTCAAGAAAACCAAGCAGTTTTTTTGGATATATATATATATCTTTACATGTATTTTATGTAAGGTATATTAGGCAATGTTATGCGTATACCGTTTGAATAAGACTTTTGAAATAGCATTTATGTCTTGTGATTCGTGACTTCAACATATGCGTCTGCTGACAAGAGAATTCTAATTTAAGATTTGTGAGGGAGCAACTTTGTTTTAGATATATGAAAAGAAAACGGAGCACTTTTTGTCTCCAATTAATACCAGATATATAGATAGTGTCTCTGATCAATCAAATTAATCCTCTCTCTGTGTGAGGACATAAAGCTAGGGCTGTCTCTCTCAAGCTTTACCAAGATAAGGAAAGAACATGATTTGCATCCACCCACCAGTTATTGCCTTCTGATTAATCAAGCACATATGTCTTTCTCAATCTTTTATTTTAAACCTTGCTATCAAATAGTTTAAGTAAAATGATTGAAACCACTAAATTGTGAGTTCGAAAAGAGTTCTAAACTGTAGATCTTATTATCTAACGTCACTATCTAATGTGATATTTTGGTCAGAACTCTAATAATAGAGCTCTGAATCACTTCTCATAGTTTAATCTAAAAACTGTAAAGGTCTTTCAACACAGCATATTAAGTTCCCAGTAATTTCCTTTTGGAATCTAGGGTTTGTCTATGTCAATTAACTTGCTAAACCACAAATGTTCTCTTCAAACAACAGTTGTACCAATCCTTTTCCTCCATCTTTCCACCACCACCTCTCTCCTCCACACTTTGTCGGCCACGATGGACCTGACATTTTCCTCTTACACCACCACCACCACCACCCCGATCCGCTCTTGGGTGACTGGCTTTGGGACAATTTTCCAGTCATTGATACAATCTCCAGTTCCACCATAGCAGCTTCAAAACAAGAAACCACTGTACACCATTGTAGTTCTTTTCCTCCTCCTCAGAATGTGCTTCCTAGGAAGAGAGCTGGGAAGAAAGACCGGCACAGCAAGATTCGTACCGCTCGAGGCCTGAGGGATCGGAGAGTGAGGCTTTCCATTGATATTGCTAGTAAGTTCTTTGGTCTTCAAGACATGCTAGGGTTTGACAAACCAAGCAAAGCCCTAGATTGGTTGCTTACAAAGTCTAAAACAGCAATTAATGAGGTAAAGCTAATGCAGAAGAAACACAGTCTGTTAATGTCTTCTCCTACTTCTGAATGTGAACAAGTATCAGGAGGAACCAATGAAAATTCTGATGACAATGGAGGCATAAAGGATACAGTTTCTAAGATAAAGCCATTGATGAATGTTGAAAAGGACAAAAAGGTCCAACAACAGCAACACAGAGCGGCATTTCATCTCCTTTCGAGGGAGTCTAGGGCAATGGCTAGAGCGAGAGCAAGGGAAAGAACAAGAGAAAAGATGTGCACAAGAAGGCTTAATGATCCGAAAGAAGTTGTCAACGATTCAAGCCCTCCGATCTTGAACCGATCTACTTGCTTGAGTCAAATTGAAGCTTATAAGGGAATGGATTCCAACAATCATATGGTGTTGCGAAGCGGCTTAACTGAGGATTCTGTTGTGAAGCCATCTTCAGTTTTCAATGGACAAAAAGATGTAAGTTTTCCAAAATAACCCTAAAAATTGGGACATTAATGTTGGCAACTATCATACACTCAAGCTAGCCCTTGTGCTCTATGACTAAGACCAACATTAATTTATTGCCAGCTATTGTTTTCAAGGACAAAGACCTAACGTCAATTTTCTGAATGAATTTGGCTATTAATTTCAGTTTTAATCTAGCAGAATTTCAAATATGTAGCAAATCTTGGAAGGACTGCAACAACCACAATCAATGCTAAAGTGGTGTATAATATAATTGTATTGAAATTTCATAATTTTCAAACAGCAAATGGGTGAATATTTAAGTGTCTACAATCTATAAGTATCTCCAGTTGGAATTTTGAGGAAAATGTTAATTATTTCTATTTATCTAGATACATCAGGGTTTTCACTTAATATTATCTATTTTCTTTTCTCTTGTTTTTTTCGCTGCTATTGCCTCTAAGCAGCCAGTAGCTATCAGAAACACACCAATTCTTGTGTTGGTTTGTAACACTGTATGCTTTGAATCTAAAGTTTGCAAGTAAGTGACTTTTGTCCCAATTCAATTACCATGTTTGTACAGAATTTAACAACTACATATTAAAATCCATGGAAATAGATTACTTCTTAATAGTAATGGATTTCAAATTGAAAAATTTTTTACCTCGCGAAGTCTGAAATTAAACAATTTCAGTTTGTCTAGGAGAGTAACTTCAAAGCAAACCACATGGTTGAGATGCTATAAAAGAGTCCAGAATAATTCATTTCCTAAATATAGCAAACCTTTTAAAAAATTTATGACAGTGATAGAAATCTAGGATAATGAAATCCTACTATGTAAGAGCCTGCCATGACAATTTGTTATCTAGGATAATGAAATGAAGAACATATCTATCTATCTATATGTCTTGAAAGCATTCATTGCAGAAGTGTTTGTCCATGAACAGATAAGTATCTTTCTGTTTCCATTCGGAAATATTTATAGTTCAATTTACAACAAAATTACATATTCAAATTAATAAAATTAAGAGCTACACTAATATGATTGGTGATAGCTAGCTCATTAAACATGTATTTTTCAACACGAAACACTATGAATATGCATGCAACCGAATGAAACCTTAAATAATTTCACGAGGGTAGTAGGGAGATTTTAGAAGTTGAAAAGATAACCAGAAAATTTCTGTCCCTCAATAGACGCTACATTTCAGAGCACTAAAAAACAAAAAATAGAAGCCTCAGGAGAATATAGGTAGATAGGTAAAACCCACCCTATCAATTATGATCATGGATATAATAGAACTTTATAATTTTTGTTTTTTGTGTGTGCCAACTGTTTGCTTACCTTAGAGCTTACCTAATTTGCATTCTTCCATGGATATATTTGTATGTTCTGGTTTTTTTTTTTTTTTTAACAACAATTATCATCTTACCTAGGGGGAGAAGGGGAGTTGGGATTGGAAATCCCGACGTCATGAGTTGCACATCAAGTTCTTACTACTGCACCGCTGGCTCGGGAGAGAACCTTGTTGAAATCCTTAAATAATCTTATTTTATAAACAATTTTTACGTAAACAAGTTTAATCTAAAATCTCATTCTAATTTCTGCTCCTAAACAAGATATAGATGAAAATGTTTGCTCTTCATTCATCATGCATTATATAATTACTTGTGTGTCTGCATCTACAAAATAATACACCTGTGTATATTCTATCTTTAGAGCTGAGAGTTCATTAGGGAGATTTATAGGGGGACTTTACCAAATTTTAGTCATCCTATCTTAACCTTTCATGTTTGATTATTTAAATTTTACAGGTATCATATTCATAGTCCACTGGGAATGTAAAAGACCTTGTGTGTGAGTCAGGAGTCATTTTGCAGATTCTTCAGATATGAAGATTCAAGTTTTTACTGCCTATGTAAGTAAATACTGTTTCATATATGCTGCTATCTTCTACCAAATAAACAGGATTCATCTTGTGTATATAGTTTCATCATGTTTTTTTAATACCAAGAACTCGCAGTAGTATCTTGCTTTGTCCATGTATATATAACTAGATCAGTTTGCATTTTAGTTAAAAGAATATATATTATCCTTTGTTTTTGTTTCTTTTGCGTGCTGTGTCATTTTAATTCATAATATTTAAAATATTCAGTTTGTTTCTTAATCTATTAATTTTGTCATTAAATGATCGCAACCTCCATTTCCTTATACAATTAATAATGAAAGTAAAAGTATTTTTAATAGGCTTTTTATATTGTATTTAATATGCATTTTAGTCAAACCACATTTTTTATGCCCAACAAGTAAGGCAAAGGTTACACATTACGTATCATCTCCTAAGGTTAAATAATCACAATATCTCTACTCTGACAAGGTAATTCTTGTCATTTACCATTGCACAAATGTTATGTGAGCAACCATTACCTTGTAGGTGATCAGGGCTCCGGGTGTGAGTGTGTGCTCACTCTAAGATTTTGAGTTCAAAATCTTCTAAATATAAATAATTGCTTAAGATCAATTTATACGAGACTTTATTTCAACTTTAACTACTTCTCCCCCAATACATGTTTATCGGAAGGCATTCCATTTATAAAACCAACTACTGAAAAGAACAATAAAATTCACATACACACTTCATACTATTGATAACTAAAAACTCAAACATCAACTTTGGGCGTACGCCTTATATACAAGTGCTAGGATTCTTGTCCAATTAGAAATGCACATAATTTATAATAATAGGGGTTCTCTTAATGACAGTCTTAGTTAAAAAGCATCTCAATTTGTCAAAATATAATTTTAATACATTTTAAATTATTTTTACATATTTTAATATTTTTTCAATACGAAAAAGAATATTTAGCCTTTGTTTGGGAAGATAGGTTGGGTTGGGTTTGAGACTATTTTAATCACAAAAAGGCAAAACAAGTTTTTTAGCCTAATAAGACAAAATATTGCATCTAATCCATAATCATTACATTCTTTTTTTTACAAAAAGTCAAAAAGTCCTTTCTAAACGAGACTTTTTAGTCTCAAGTTAAAATAATCAAAAAATTAACTTACTTCCCAAACGAATTCTTAGAATTGCTTTGTATTTTCCTAATAATAACATCCATTACCCTTGCACTTTTTCTATTAGAAACCACATAGATAGGGTTTATTTGGGAAGTTGGTTAAAAGCCAACTCTTAGTTTTTAATTTTTTTTTGATCACATCACCTCTCATATTTTTTACCCACTAAAAAGCAAAAAAAAAAAAATTCAAAAAATTAATTTTTAACTAATTTTTCAAAACACCCATAATACCATGTTATTATCTAAATTAGATAGTTCCCTCTTATACAAGCACAATATTATTCAGACCACTTGTATTAAACTTTGACCAGGATTTGACCTCTGCTACTTCCGTGACAGCTTCCTATCCCATCCCTTGACACCTAATGATATCAGTCAAACTTAAAAGGGGGGAATTACACTTCAATGTAATTTTGTAAAAATAATTTCAAATAAATAATAAATTTTATAAATATTAATAATTAAAATTATATTTTGTTATGAATGTGTAATTATTTATAAAATAACCACTGACATAATTTTTTCAACTTCTAATCCACAAATCCCGACGTCATGAGTTGCACATCAAGTTCTTACTACTGATATGCCTCCACAATAAATTAATAATTTTTCAAAAATTTCAATGAAAAAAAAAACTGTTTTGTTTTTTGAAAAACACAAAAATTTGATTGATTTGGTAAAAAAAATCAAAATATTTATTATTTTTATATGATTTTTGTTTTTTTTTTTGTTTTTGGTGTCAAAAAGGAGTTTAAAATTTAAAAAACATTATTTTAATATCCAGGACTGTTTTGGCAATAGACTAAAATAGTCAAATATCTAAAAAACTATTACAAAAAAGCTAATCTTTCCTTTGTTTTTTCACATTTTTTTTTTTTGTAAAAAATTAAAAAATAAAACACCACTAAAATAGTCAATTCTTTGAGCAAGTCTTATTTTCATCATCAAACTAAGAAAAACACCTAGCAACTAACACGATATTTTATTTATCACCGTCTCTGATTCAAACCAAGCTACCACACCAAAAAATAGTCAAATATCTAAAAAATTATTACAAAAAAGCTAATCTTTCCTTTGTTTTTTCACATATTTTTTTTTTGTAAAAAATTAAAAAATAAAACACCACTAAAATAGTCAATTCTTTGAGCAAGTCTTATTTTCATCATCAAACTAAGAAAAACACCTAGCAACTAACACGATATTTTATTTATCACCGTCTCTGATTCAAACCAAGCTACCACACCAAGAAAATATATATTGAATGTAACAGTGATATTATCTTACATAATGTTATTGATTGATAAAAAGTTTCAAATGTGTTAAGTAGTTTACTTTTGCCTCCCACTAATTCAACAATATTATGGTCATTATCATAAATCAGAACACTCATTGAACATTGATACGATTACGGTACATCCAATATTTAAGCTTAAAAACTTTCATTAAAGGAAATTTCTCCCTACAATAACAGCAACTAACATATTAAGGGATAGTAATTAATGAGAGTTAACATTGACAACTTCTGTATGCTTTGGTACAAGTTAAATGTGCAAGGTAATTTAAAAATAAAAAAACAAAATCCATGAAGAAAATAAATTATAGAGTTGCAAGAAATTAACTGCAACTTTACTCACCTGGAATAATGGCAAGAAAATTGCTTTTACTTTGTCAGTTCCCTTGTCCACCAACAGCAAGCCACATCAACATAGTTTGAATTTTCGCTGAAAATTGAAATGACCATTGGCCAAAACAATCACCATAATAATTGAATATTATTATGTCTAAGAATTCTTAAACTTTAAGATTTTATTCAGTGTCTTTAATTTTAATTTTCTGGATTTAATTTTTTGAAAATTGATTTTTTATTTTTTTTATTTTTAGTGAATATTTTTTAAATTTTAAGTAATTTTTTTTCTTTTTTAAATGCACCTTACTTAGATGTATTTAAAAAGTAAAATATCTATAAAAAAATATTTAAAAAAAATAAATACACAAGAATAGAAAAAATGTATTGAATTCTCATATATTTTTATATTTTTGATATTTTGTGAATTTTGTAAAGTTTTTTTTTTTTTTTTTTTTTACAAATATTATGCTTTTTAGGTGCATTTATATTAGGTGTATTAAAAATTTTAAAAATTACTTAGAATATTAAAAAAAATCAGAAAAAATAAAAAAAATACGAAAAATAAAAAAAAATTAATTTTTTAAAAAATGAATCCTAAAAATTCAAACCACAAGCTGATATGTAATCCTATCCTTGTGTATAAATATTTTAGAATAGTAGAGACACAGACCATGTAGGAACTTCCAAAAATATTCAATCAATTTGTCAAATATAAGGATGGTTTGGCTAAAGTGGTAAAAAATTTATCACTCCATCAAACATGATTTGACTTATGTTTTTTTCTTAAGACATACCCAATTCAACATGCACACCCTGTTTGGCTACATAGAAAATGGATAATTAAATGAGATTTAGGCACTATTTGAAATAATCTACTACTTATTTAGATCATCCAAACACCTTTTTAAACTACAAAAAAATAGAGCAATAAAAATTATATATATATAGACGTAGATACAGAACAAACAAAGAACTTTCCTGTAAAAACCACTTCGTTCCCCCTCCACACAAAATATAGAAGTAGAAAAGAAAAACAAAAGGATTAGAAATTTTGTTTGATTTGCTAGCAATTCTCAGCATTTTTCTGAGCAGCCTAACATGACTTTTTTTCTTTTTGCATGGAAAAGGAAGGATTGGATTCTGGAATACTGTGGGGGAGCTACATACTATGATTTGCTCATTAAGACTTTGCAAAAAGTAACAGTATTTTTAACACCATAACAGAATAACAAAGTGATAATACCTCAACACCTTCCAGTGTACAGTGGAGTGCATCCTGGAGCAGAAAGACAAGATAGAGAGAGAGAGAGAGAGAGAGAGAGAGAGAGAGAAACAACAACTGTTACCTTCTGTTTCAACTTTTTCACAGCACATAATAAAGCTGTTATATATGTAAAGAAATCATAGACATGTTGATATTTGATCCAATTTGCTGCCGCAGATCAAGACTTGGAGTGGAGAGAGAGTGTGAATTTGTGTGTACAAAGGAGAATTCTATTAGATGATTGGGTGTTGTTAACCGTGCCAACGTAGCGGCGTTTTGGAAACCAATATTTTGAAAAATAATTCACTTTCCTCTTATAAAAAAAAGTTTTAAAAAAAAAAATTAAAAATAATTTTTAACCATGTTTTCAAAATATTCTTATGATAAAAAGTTAATTTTTTGACTTTTTAACTTTTTTTTAGTCTCACCATCTCTTTATTTTTTTAACACAAAAAAATTATAAAAAGTTAATTTTTTACCAACTTTTCAAAACACCACTTAGGAGTAGTTTGAGATGTTTTAAATAAGTACATTTTTTTGTTTTTCTAATAAAAAAAAATATGTAAGAAAATGGAGAAAATGATTAGAAAAATTAAGAGAATATGTTGATAGATGTTAATTGATGTGACCAAAATAAATATATATAAATAAAAAAAAGACTTTTTTAATTTCCCCCAAACACCTACTTAGTTGGATTAGGAAGTAATGCTTTTTGTTTTTGTCTCCTTTCATTGATATATTCATCTATTGTCTATGTTGTTTCATTAATAAAGTCCCTTCCTTTTGTTGATTAAGACAAAATTTGGCAAGTTAAAAAAAAGTCAAAAAATTAAAAAAATATTCAAAAACGAATTTATATAATTTTTTAATACACATTTTTCCATAAAAAGTCAAAAAGTTAATCCAAACATCTATATTTTTTTCCTTAATTTTTTAGTCTAAAAAGACAAAAAATGCACTTATTTATAACACCTCAAACAATCCCTAAATAAAAAAAAAAATATTACATACACTTCATTAGGGTGTTTATGGTTTGATTTGATTTGATTTGATATTAAATTCAGAACCAATCCAATTATTATCGGTTTCAAATTTTTAGATTGAATCAAACCAATCATATATTAAAACCAACCCAACCCAATGTAGTTTGGGTTGATTCGAAGTATATTAAAAATAAGTGAATTAATTAATAATAAATAATTAAAATAAACAAATCTTTAACATTTGAACACTACACAAACAAAGAGCAAAATATTATTTAATGTAAACTAATACAAATTAAATTACATTCAAGCTTAAACATAACTAATACAAATTAAATCAACAGTGAAATTCAACTCAAGCTTCTAGCAATTCCTTCATTCACTTAATAATTCTTTTATGTAGAAAATTATTACGTGCAATCAAGTCTATTGTGATAAACCAATTGCGTAAAGATATGTGAATATATGTAAAATTTTAAAAAATATATATATAAATAGGTTCAGTTCTCGAGTTGAATCAATATAAGAAAGGCTTAAATGAAGAATCAATCCAATTCCATTGATTTGATGATTTGAAAACTCAGAATTAAACAAATGCACTCAAGACCCAACCCAACCCAACCTAAATAGGTCAGTTCGGTTCAATTAGTGGTATTTTGGAAAATTGGTAAAAGTGGACTTTTTGAATTTTTGATTTTTTTGGTGATTTTTTTGGCAAAAAATTGGGTTCTTTTGGGTAAAAAATTTGATTTTTTTGGCTAAAAAAATTAAAAAGTCAAAAAACTAACTTTTTTAGCCTCTTCCCAAAGTGCCCCTTATTCGATTCGCTGGATAATTTGAACACCCCTACACCCCATATCATATGTACTCTTAATTACGTTATTTTCTTTTTTAGTTATAACATTATTTTGAAATATTTAATTATGATTTTTTATATTTGGTTATGATTTTTTTTAATTAGACTTAGAGAGTACAAAATTATATTATTTTTTTCTATAATTGTAAAGTATATAATACACAAAAATATATATAATAGTAGTCTTTCCCGTGTACAAAAACACACACGACCTAATTTTACAGTTTTTGTGAGACTGCTCAAACTTCTTATTATTATTATTTGTTTAGATGGTTGGACAAGGACTACTCAAACCTTAAACACACTCTTGCATCGGCTGAATTAATAAAGTGTTCTAACAAATGTTTTTTTTAATTAACTAATGGATTGTTCTGGGAAGTAATTTAAAAGTTAATTTTTTATGATTTTTTTTAAAATAATATGTAATAAATAAAGAAGTAATTGATCAAAAAAAAATTTTTTTTAATATAAAAAAAAACCTACTTTTAATTCCTTTGCCATAAGAGACATGTTTTGCTCAAACTTTATAAATGAATTTACGTAAAGCGAAAGTGTTTTAAAATTGAGATTATTATGATGATGACGAGGGGAGTGTACCGGGGATCCTCAGCCGCTTGCCCCTGTCAAATATCTAACCTGCCTTTACAATTCCGTATAATAATAATTATTATTATAGCCACGGGCTAATTTTACACTCCTATCAATGTGAATATTCACATTATCAACGAGCCGGGCTGGGCCTATTTTTTTGGCCTGTGGGCCGGCCCTGCCCGACTCGAATTTTTTCGGGCACCCACGAGGATTGACATGGGCCGGGCCCCTATACATTGACGATATGAACATTCACATTGACAGTGTGAACATTCACATTAGGGGTATTTTGGTAATTATGTCAGCCATAGGACTTATTGAAATATAAGAAAATAATGTGAACTAAATAGAACATAAGTAGATGAAAAGGGTATTTTAGTCTTCTTATTTCAAATTGGACCTAATGGAATAGTCAAAAAGAATATGGGTTGGATGGAATAAAACTTTTAGAAAATGGATTTATCAAAAAAGTTTCATTCTAAATAATTACATTAATCTCTGTTTAATAAGATTAAAGTGATTAAAATTAACACAAATTACATGAAGACATAAAGAAAAATAAAAATATATATATTTCAATATAAAAAATATAATAATATTTTTTTTTTATATGACTCATGAATTGTTAATAAAAATAAAATTACGTGTTATATGAATTAGGGGTTGTTTGTGATGACCGCACTTTTTATCTTTTTACGAAAAGATGTGCAGAAAAGTAGAGAGGTGATGTAATGAAAAAAAGACAAAAAGATAGATTATTTTTTGATTGCCAAACTTGGCCTTAAAATCTTAAATGAGTTTAATATAATTATGCCAAGTCCGTAAAATTTGTTATATTTTCTTAAAATTTCAAGAGAAATCAATATAATTTATAAAATGATTATTTCAGTAGAGTGTTGATTCACGCGTTTGGTTTTGCTAGAATAATGATAGAAAATATATCATAAATAAAATTCTTATTAATCTATCAATCATTATAAGTGAAGGGTCATCAAGTAAAAAAGTTAAGGGTGTGTTTGGTTTGTGTTTTGAGATAAATTTTTTTTAAAAAAAATTGGGAAGAGAGTTTATAAATTTTTTTAGTTTGTTTGGTTGTATATTTTGAAAATAATTTTAGAGTTTGAAAGCTTGGGATGACTTGATATTTCATTGTAACTGAGTAAATGTATGTGAGAGAAAAAATGATTGAGAATGAGAGAGAAGAGAGAAAAAGTGATTGATTAATGTGTAGGGGAGAAAAAATAATTTTGAATTTTTTTTAAACAAAATCGAACCAAACAAAATTTTTAAAATTATGCTAAAAAATTTTGTTTGGTTTGTTTTTCAGAAAAAAATTTAGAAAAATTTCTCTACAAACAAATTTTTAAGAGTAATCAAACCAAACAAATTTTTTTAAAAAAATCTCAAAATTTTGTTTGGTTACCTAATTTTCAAAATCACTTTCTCTCTTATACACATCAAATCAATCACTTTTTTTAATACTTTTTTCCCAAAATAATTTTTCAAAATCATTTCTGAAAAAAGACAAATCAAACAAATTTTCGTAATTTTTATCTCAAAAATTACTCTACAAACACAAACCAAACACACCCATATATCTTTTGATACAAACCAAGCCCGCCCTAAAAAATGAAGAAAGTGATGCTGTATTAGATAGAGTCTTGACCTTGGGCCTATTGAATGTCGTTTTGGGAACCAAAATAAAAAGTCATGTTTTTGTTAAAATGTTCAAAAATGTAAGTGGCAAAAACGCAACAAAATTGGTTTGGGAAGTGCCAAAAACACAAGTGTGAAATTATAAATTGGGGCCTATGACAAAAAAATAAAAAAATAAAATTCTTATGTTGGGTAAGGGTATTTTGGTCATTTTAATTTGATTTGACACTATAAACAAATATTAAACTAAAAAGTCAAAAATCAACTTTTTACCAACTTTCTAAATCACTTTTTAAAAAGTTAAAAAATTTGATAAAAAAATAAAAATTAACTTTTTACCAACTTCTCAAAACACCCCTAAAATAATCGGAGCCGAGAAACGTTCGAATAATGAAGAGGAAGTGCTTCGAACTAGAGATCCATTAACTTAGGGAGTGGGCTTTTGTTGGTAAAGAAAATGGGCTTTTTATCAATCAAGACCCAGGTAAATTGCGCTTGAGACGGTGCCGTATTGTTGTCTTCTTGGCCAGGCTTCGCCTCTCTCTCTCTCTCTCTATACAGTCAGTTCTGTCACAGAGAGGAACGAAGAAGAATAAGAACAATGGAAGCTGCGAATACAGAGAAGGCAATAGCGCATGAAATTGGAGGAATCCAAAATGATACATTTCGTTTTGGACTCCACAGTGTCAAGAGCGACATCGTTGGATCTCACCCCCTTCAATCTGCTTATCAATCTGTATTTTCTCTCTCTGTCTCTCTATGTATATATATATGTAGATATGAATAGATAGTTTTATATTTGTGTGATTTATCTGTATCTATTTGTATGGTGATCAGACGAAGGAGGTGCAGGAACAGATGAAAAGGAGAATTCTTTTGAACACGTACGGGTCGGCACTTCCGTTGAAGATGGACCTCGATCGCCAAATGCTTTCGAGGTATATGAACCTATTTACTTCAATTTTTATACACTCGTTATGATTCTTTTTGATTTATTGAAAAATAGGTGGGTGGATTTTAGCTGCAAATTAGGGCTTTCTCTTTTAGGCCAAACAGAAGGATTAATAATCCATGAATTAGTGTAGGATTAGTTATCCAATTAAATTAGTGAGATACCATTTATTATGTATTTATGTATTTTTTTTTCTCTCTCTTTTCTTTCATACTTGAAATTATGATGCCAACCACACTCAATATTAAAAATTCGTTAATTTTGTCAAATTGAATGTATGCCGTTCATGTAATCTGATTAATAAAATTTGCAATCAAACGTAGTAACAATCCCAATCATATGCTACAATACTACTAATCAACACGCTCTTAGGGTTTTCATTTCTGTGAGGTTGAAAAGAAGAAGAAAATTGAAACAACATGATGTTTAGTTTACTAGGCAACCAAAAATCAGATTGAGTTTGAGCTTGAAAGAATACGTTAAATCCTAATCACGATTGTTAGGTTTTGGACAAGCACGGATAAAGAAGTTAGTCTAAGACTATAGGTTTAGGGTAGCCACATGGAATGTAGGAATTTTAATTGGTAAGATTATGGAATTGGTAGATGTCATGATTATGAGGAGAGTTAGTATAGCTTGCGTACAAGAAACTAAGTGGATGGGTGAGAAAGCTAGGGAAATAAAGGATACCGGTATTGAACTATATTATAGTGACAAGAATAGACACATGAATGGGTTAGGAATAATAGTTGCCAAGGGTCTTGTAAAAGATGTAGTTGCTGTCATTAGGTAAGGTGATAGGAATATGTTAGTTAAACTAGTTATTGGAGAGAATATAATGAACATTATTAGTGCATACGTCCCTCAAGTAGGATTAGATGATCAGACTAAGTGAAATTTTTTGGACCAAATGGATGATGTATTATATAGGAGATACCAATAGGAGAGAATCTAGTTATAGGAGGTGATTTCAATAGCTATGTAGGAATAGATAAACTAGGCTATGTAGGAATAGATAAACTAGGATATGAAATGATACATGGTGGGTATGATTTTGGTGATAGAAACGAGACTGGAGAGAATATTTTAGATTTTGCATTGGCTTTTGACTTGGTGGTGGCCAATTCTATGTATAAGAAGAGAGAGGAACATTTGATAACATTTAAGAGTGGGTCAATTAGAAGCCAAATAAATTACTTTTTAGTAAGAAAAGTGGATTGTCTGAAATGTAGCGACCGTAAGGTAATTCCTAGAGAGAGCCTGATGTCTCAACATAGAATTTTGGTACTAGGTTTATGCCTTAAAGGACAATACTAAGTTAGGAAGGATAGTGGGCGTTGTAGGACGAAATGGTGGGATCTAAAAAGGAATAAATTAGAAATATTTAAAAATAAAATGAATAAAGAAGATACTTGAGATTTGGAAGATGATGCTAGCACTATGTGGAACTCAATCACCAATTGTATGAGGAGAATCTCAAGAGAAGTTCTTAAAGAGTCGAAAGGAAAGGGACTCAACTCTAGAGAAACTTTGTGATGGAGAGAGGAGGTTCAAGCGCTAGTAGAGACGAAAAAAAAATGCTTTAAAAAGTGACAGAATGATAGAACTGAGGAAAACCTTAAGAGTTAGAGATTGGCTAATAAGAAGATCTGAAAAGTAGTGAGAGAGAAGGCCTATGATAACTTATACACCAGACTAGATAGTAAGGAAGGTGAGAAGATGATATACAAACTTGTTAGGATAAGAGAAAATAAAACAAGAGACTCTAAGGTGTTGGTGAAGGATGAAAAGATTAAGGAGAGGTGAAAGAATTATTTTGAGAAGTTATTAAATGAGGAACATGGAGGTAGATCAAAAGGAGATGAAGTAGGCAGTAATAAGAAGAATCAGGACTACAAATTCTATCGTAGGATTAAGAACTTTAAAGTGGAGATTGCACGTAAAAAGATGAAATCAAATAAAGTTTTATGGCCGGATGATATTCCTATTGAAGCTTGGAAATGTTTGGGTAAGAAGGGAGTGGCTTGGTTAACTAGGTTATTTAGTAAGATTTTGTTGACTAGGAAAATGCCAAAGTGGAGAAAGAGTATCTTAGTTCCAATCTATAAGCGAGATATAACAGAGGTGTCAGAGAATCAATTTGGGTTTATGCTTGGTAATTCAACAATGGAAACGATCTATCTTTTGAGGAGAGTAATAGAAAAGTATGGAGAAAAGAAAATAAACATCCATATAGTTTTTAATAGCGTATCTCGAGATATAATCTGGTGCGTGATATAGAAGAAAATGGTAACAAAATGTTACATTGATGTGATTAGGGATATGCATGAAGGTGTGATGACTACTATTAGATCGCCAATTAGAGAGACAAGTGAATTTTCAATTACTGTAGGGTTACATTAAGGATCAACCTTAAGTCCTTATCTTTTGGCTTTAGTTATGGATAAGTTGACGAGCAATATTTAGGATGATGTGTCATGGTGTATGCTTTTTGTAGATGATATCTTGTTAGTGGATGAGACTAGAGAAAGAATTAATACTAAGTTGGAGACTTAGAGATATTCAGGATGATGTGCCATGGTGTATGCTTTTTGCAGATGATATTGTGTTAGTGGATGAGACTAGAGAAGGAGTTAATACTAAGTTGGAGACTTGGAGAGAAACACTTGAATCTAAAGGATTTAAGATAAGTAGAATTAAGACAGAATACATGGAGTGTAATTTTAGTAACAGTAATAATGGAAGTAGAGGAGAAGTGAAGACTGAGGACTAAGCACTACCTAAGAGTGAACATTTTTGTTATTTAGAATTAATTATCACAACAGCTTAAGAGATTGGAACGAATGTGGTCCATAGAATTAAGGCGGGATAGTTTAAGTGGAGGAATGTGTCTGGGGTACTGTACGATAAACGAGTACCCACTACACTAAAAGGGAAGTTCTATAGAACAGTTATTAGACTAACGATGTTATGTGGAACGGAATGTTAGGCAACTAAGAAACAACATGTTGATAAGATGAGTATTGCTGAGATGAGGATGTTTAGGTGAATGTGTGGCAAGACTAGAAAAGACAGAATTAGGAATGAGTATATTCGAGAACGGGTAGGAGTAATACCTATAGAAGATAAGTTGAGAAAGAATAGATTGAGATGGTTTGGTCATATACAACGAAGACCAATAGAGGCAGTAGTGAAAATATGCGATACAGTGACGGTAGATGGAAGTGTTAGGGAAAGGGTCTGACTTAGATTAACCTGGACTAGAGTACTAAATAGAGATATAAATCTCCTTAATTTGACTAACGATATGGCCTTGAATAGAGTCGAATGGAGAAGAAGGATTCATGTAGCCGACCCCATTTGATGGGCCTTAAGGTTTGGTTTGGTTTTCAAATATGCGGAAAACTATTTTAAATAGTTTCTTGAAAACAGCCATTTGCAGGAGAATTTTTGCAAACTTATTTATGAAAGATGCTGTCTGAAACATGTTTTTCACATTGCTTTCATATATTTTTCCTTTTTTTGAGGAAATTGTTTTGGAATTGTAACAATGTTGTACATGTTATAATAATTGTTGCATGTAATGTGGGAACTATTTATCTTGCTTATTTGTGTGGGAGTTGGGACCAAAAAAACTGTACTAATTTTTCTTTTTCTTTTTTCCTCCAAAACTTTGCAGATTCCAAAGGCCTCCAGGTCCAATACCATCTTCCATGCTAGGTTTGGAGGCACTGACTGGAAGTTTGGATGGCTTTGGTTTTGAAGATTACCTCAGTGGTAATGAAATATTTAAAAAAAATCAACTAAATATTATTTTTAGTTTTGTGTTGCATGTAAATTTTAGACTTGACTTTGTTTGAAGTACCATAGTGGTCTGAAACTTCTCCTTACCTCTTTATCTTTGTTTGAGCCTATCTTTGGAATTATCTGCATCCCTCAGCTATGCTTAGTTAACTAAATGTTTTAAGTTGATTCATTCCTCGTGTTAATATATTTTTACCAAGATGGTTGCATGAAATCATGTTTTTGACAACTGATTTTTTGGGTTGGGTGTTATGCGTCCTACCAAAAAAAGGGTTTGGTTGTATGAGTCAGTATCTCATCTTTTCCTTCCAACTTGATGGCGACAAAAATAAGGATTCAGGTTTTGACAACATAAGTAATCACTTCGATCTGTTCTTTTATTTAGTGTAATATTTAATAAAAGCTATGAGAATAACTCTTCAGTTATCATTGCCACAGTGATAAACAGGTTAAATTTTAATTTACTTGTCCAAATTTACTACCTATTCCTGAATGCGGTTAGCCAGATATGGCTGACAATAAGTTATGAATTTTGAACTATTTGGTACCATTGGTTCAATGGCTAAGACTTGGCCTAATAACCTTAAGGTTATGGATTCAAGTCTTGTGGCTACCACTTTGTGTATTATGCCAAAGGTTAGGCGTGTACTCAATCTTACCCCTCCTAAACACACATTAATGTGTACTAATTAGGCGTTATTTTTTTGGTTTCCTTCGAACCCAGATGTTGTGGGGAAAAAATAGCCGAGATTTTTTGGTTTCTTTTCTCAAACTTAATTTGACACAAACTTGACATACGAATTGGCCAAATTAGACTATCTAAATTGTGCTCGATTTGATTTGGTTCCCGTGCTGGGTAGTTAGTGTATTGTAGTGTCTTGCTGATGAGCAAATGATTGAATTAGATCTGATTCTGGCCAGTGTTGATTTGTTTTGGTTTCTTACATGTAATTTCATTCTTCTTGCAGACCCACACGAGTCTGAAACATTTCGTCCCATGGACATGCATCATGGAATGGAAGTTCGACTTGGACTCTCCAAGGGACAAGCCTGCCCCAGTTTTATCTGAAGCATTGTGCCATGCTGGCGGGAGAAATTTAAGTTCTTCTTTGTGTTGCTGTTTCATGGATACTTATGTTTCTCTCTACAAATATGCAGTGATTGGTTAAGTTTTAATTCAAATATATATTAGACTGTTAACCTGATGGCGGGGCATTTTTCCTTTCAAAAATGGTATGTTGGTAATGAGTTTAAAATAAGGGTATAAGCATATATAACTAGTAGCTCTGAAATATTTTAGATTTCTTATATGTGGAAGTTTATAGAAGCATATTTTTGTTGTTCAACCTTTGTGGAGGTTCCCCACTTTTGGATGCCAATAAGGGGAACTTTTGCCAAAACTTCCAAGTTCATTTTGCTGAATTATTGATGTTGCAACTCCATTTCTACTTATGTGTTAAAGAAAAAGAAGGAACAAAGGTGGTTGCTTTTACAACTAGTTCTGATAAGTTGTTGTCTGTTGGAGAATATCATCTTTTGCAAAAAGAATAACTTCTTTGGTGGTGTTTGTTTGGGCTTTTTTGAGCCAATTTATGGCTTGTGGCTTTTGAAAAGTTATTTTGGACTGTTTGGTTAAACTTATTTCAAACAGTTTTTTATTCTAACAACTTATTTTAAGTCAAAAAAGCTGATTCTGAAAAGCTGCTCACCCCTTGCTTCTGATTATCAGCTTCTGCTATGGACATGTTAATTTACGGTTATACTCTTAAATTTTTTTATTTTTTATTTTTTTAAAAATAGAAAAAGACTCAAATGGACTATAGAATATTATTATTATTTTTTTTATGAGAAATATAAACAAATAGTGAATAATAAAAAATAAAAATTAATTGAAAAAGTTACTTCACAGCTTATTTAACAAACACTAGTTAGCAACTTAAATCTATAATTCAACAGTTACACCAAACACAGATTAACAGCTTCTGATTAAAGTCATAATCTATAATCTGTTAAGCTATAATCTATAATCTATTTTAACAGCTACACCAAACGGGGCCTTTGGAAGCTAGGGATTAGCAGCTGCATAACCGAATAGCCTTTCTATACTCGAATATGGCACAAAAAAAACTGAAGGAGCCTGTGTGTGCTCAATTCTGTTTATTGCATCTCCTAATGGAGTGTACTGTTTACCTTCCACTAAGAATTATATCAGGTTGTCCTTCAATTCAATAATGGAATTGGAGGGTCTAATTGATGGGCTGTGGCTCACTTCAGCCTCATCTCACTAAGTAAATTATATACATAATATATATATATATATATCTGTTGATAGTCTTTCAAGTAAATTATTGAGAAAATTACTATTCAAGAGTTTTGAAAAGGGAAAAAGAATATAATTAAGAGTTCTAACTATGGACACTTTTTTTTTTACTGTATATTTTATCATTTGCACTAAAAATTCTTGGATAATTTTTATTTTTTTAATTATATATCTAATGATTATAAAATAATAATATAAATTTATAATTATTTTAAATTAAAAAAGGCAAAATGAAATCTGTCTAAAAAACTCAGAGTGGAATAAGTTTATTCTCCCCTTACTTTCCTCAATCAAAACCAAACGTTGAAAGTACTTTTTCTTTACTTTCCTTTCCTTTCTATTCTTCCAAACACAGCGTAATTTTCCTTGCACCCAAACAACCCCCCTCCACCTCCTCTATGGACGAGACGCTGCTCTACACCAAGCTCTGAAAACCCTAAAATACCATCACCCTAAACCCCCCTCCCATGGACTCCCGCCGTGTTCCCCGCACTGTCATCGACCCCAAAGTCCGCCAGGTAGGGTTCTTCGCCCCCGGAGGCCCACCTACCCGGTCCCACTCCACCCCACCTGACCCATCCTCATCTTCCCCTCCGGTCTCCGACCTCTCTCCCTCCGGTAACACTCTCTCTCCGGTCATGATCCCCCCTCCTCGCCACCTCTCCGACCTCTCCCGTCAGGTTCCTTGTGCCATGCTGGCGGGAGTCCCCTCCGTCGTCCCTCCGCCGGCGAGTCTATACCCGCCGGCAGCTACAACCCCTCCGAATTCGCCTCCCTTACGGCGCCGTTTGGAGAAATCTCAGAGGACTCACCGTCACCGAGATTTCCTCACAGAAGCAATTCTGGAAAATTCGCTTCCTCGCTCCCTAGTGGCGGCATCGATTTCGCAGCTGCCAAGGCCAATAATTTTCCGGCGAGTTGTTTGACGACGGTGTCGGTGGTCAACATGCCTCCCGGTATATCTGGTACTCAAGAGCTTCTCTCAATCATTTTATATTTATGAATTTGCGAGCTTACTGATTTTTTGAAAAATATTAGCATTGGATTGATTGCAAAATAATTTCTATATAGAAATTGACTAGTGTTGAAGAGGAGAGAGAGAGAGAGTGACAATTTTTTGATGAAAATGAAGGAGAAGGATTCATTGAATCAGTTGAATGGCTAAAGTTAGATATTTGATTGTAGTTTTGAATTTGAGTTTTTGCTCTTGCTCTCCGCCTTTGGATTTTCAATATCTTACTCTTGTTTATGCAATGGAAGAAGCTAAAAGATTGAGTGTTGAATGTGCCATCTCTGAAACAGAACAAAAGTTGTGTCTGCTATTTGTTAAAGATATGAAATGGGCATTTGCAAATGCTTTACGTCGTTTGAGTAGTTCTTTGTAAAATAAAAGAAAATGTGGCGGAAAACAACATTTCTAACATCTAAGGATTATGTTGTGTATATTGTGCTTCAGACCCACCACTAAACTGGACAGAGCACGAGCATTCTTAAATTTAGTCTCGGCTTACTGCTTTAACTAAAGTGGACCCATTACCATTTGACACTCTTGATTTTGATCTTTTTGGGTGAATGCAGCGTTCCCTGATAAAAAGGATTCAAAAGCTTCATTTGCAGAAAAAGATGGTGGGCCATCAGTTGAAATGCAAAACGAACGATCTGTGAATTCAAAGTCACTAAAAGAAAAAACCTCCAAGGCTGAAAGACGTGCCCTTCAAGAGGCTCAACGAGCTGCTAAAGCTGCTGCAAAAGGTGCCTTTTTATTTTTTATTTTTTTTCTAATAAATTATTAATATATGTCAATGCCTTTGTAGTGCTTTCGTGATTGAATGTGGAATTGTGGCCTTCAATTGAATATATAGATTTCATAATGATGGCAACAAAAAAAATTTGTTGGTAATATCTGTATCTTGGCCAGTGAGATAGGAATTCTGCTTTTTAAGTAGCATTCCTAACTTTTCATGGTCATGCCACTGTTTCCTTTCAATCTTTTTTTGTTTTGTTGTCTAAATTGGTCTGCACGTCACTATGTAGTTTGTGGGAATCATTTTGTTATTATATATAGAAGAACAAGCCAGGTTCAGGGGAAAGCATTCGAGAACCGATGTATGCATTTTGATTTTGAGCATGTCATATTTATTCCCTTTGATAAGATGATCATTTGTTGAGCTTCTTGTCAATTTAAGAAATTATCAGTTATCATTGTCAAACATCTTATCAATTTAAGAGATTTTTCATTTGAGTTTGTTATGAAGTTTTCAATTCTTTCTTGGTTTGGTAAATGTCTAGAGTATTTAAAGTATTTTTCCTTACTTTGGGGAAAGTTTGGACACACTAAGTGAAGATAGAAATAGAGAAATCTTGTTTAAAAAAAGTTTGTTTCTTGATTGATTTTCATTAGAAGTTCCTGTCTTAGTTGTGGGACACAACTGTTATTTGAAGTTTTTGGTCCCAAAGGGGGAGGACTTTGATGGAAATTCCCTGAGAATGGAGAAACTTAACTCATGAGAATGGCCATCTAGTTTCTTAACTTTCTTTCTTTCTTTCTTTTTTTTTTTTTTTTGGAAGGTACTAAATGGATTTTTAGACCTGCCTAAATTCAGACACACTTTATGTTTCTTTTGGCACTAATGGCAATACAATTGTTGTTATCAATCATTT
Source organism: Camellia sinensis (assembly GCF_004153795.1). Classification (NCBI taxonomy): domain Eukaryota; kingdom Viridiplantae; phylum Streptophyta; class Magnoliopsida; order Ericales; family Theaceae; genus Camellia; species Camellia sinensis. The sequence goes on along the minus strand of NW_021024795.1, from coordinate 1,623,593 downwards.
TCATTGGATATAGCATGTATATTATCATTGAATGGATTATGATAACCCTTTCTTTATGCATGCTTTTCAAAAATATGTTTATCTAGCTGAAGGAAGTAAGGCACCTGTGGCTGCTTCTGCGGTACTGAATGCAGGGAATGTAAAGCCAGCTAAATCTGCAAAGGCTCCTCCTCCACAAAAGAATAACAGTTCTCCAGTTGTAGCTCCTGAGAAAAAAGGAGGTGATCGTGCACCAGACAAAGACAGGAAGAAAGATGTCCCCCATCCACGCTTGCAATTTGATGATAAGAGTCGTGTGGAAAAGGCCAAAAAGCGGGCAGTCGTTAAACAAACTGAAGCTAGGAACAGAGTTGAACTGTTTAGGCATTTGCCTCAATATGAGCATGGAACACGGCTACCTGATCTTGAATCAAAGTTCTTTCAACTTGATCCAGTCCATCCCTCCATTTACAAGGTATTTTTTAGCGATAGTCATTTTCATCATCAAATACATTCACTCAAGTATTATGATAATTCAGAAGCCAGTAAATACTTCAAGCAGCTATCAATCTTCAAACATTTTAACTCAGTTAACTCAGCTATGTTTTGCTCAAATTGTACGTTGTTGCCTTCCAAACTCTGTTCAATTATTTCATTCCATCTTGAAACTAATCGGGGACTGAAGGCTCTTCCCAAAAAATGTATGTAGCTTAGATCTAGCCATAATCTGTAAATGAAATTTTTTTATATTTTATGTGCATCATTCTAACAATAGTTATTTGTATGTGTTATCAGGTTGGATTAAGGTATTTAGCTGGGCAAATATCTGGTGGCAATGCTCGTTGTATTGCAATGCTTCAAGCATTCCAGGAGTCAATTAAAGACTATTCAACGCCACCCGAAAAGGCTCTTGTTAGAGACTTAACTGCAAAAGTTAACTGTTATGTTTCATTTCTTATTGAATGCAGACCCCTTTCAATCAGCATGGGGAATGCAATTAGGTTTCTTAAGACTAGAATTGCCCAATTACCTTTGACTCTCTCTGAATCAGAAGCAAAAGGAATGCTTCTATCAGATATTGATCATTTTATAAATGAGAAGATAATTCTAGCAGATAAGGTGATAGTCAGGCATGCTGTAACAAAAATCAGGGATGGGGATGTTCTTCTCACATATGGGTCATCCTCTGCTGTGGAAATGATTCTATTATATGCCCATGAGCTTGGTAAACAGTTCCGTGTTGTGGTGGTTGATTCGCGTCCAAAGCTTGAAGGGCGACTATTACTTCATAGGTTGATGGGAAAGGGTCTGAGCTGTACATACACTCATATAAATGCTGTTTCTTATATCATGCACGAAGTCACTCGAGTTCTTTTGGGGGCTTCCTCGGTATTGTCTAATGGAACAGTTTACTCGAGGGTTGGGACTGCATGTGTTGCCATGGTTGCTCATGAATACCATGTTCCAGTCTTAGTATGTTGTGAAGCGTATAAATTTCATGAGTCCGTGCAACTTGATTCAATTTGCGCTAATGAACTTGGTATGCTTTCTGTTAGTAATTGAGAATAAACAGTAAATGTGTTCTTCATCACTTAACAGTTAAGTTTTTATCTGTCTTGCAGGTGATCCGGATGCCATTTCAACGGTTTTTGGTAGAAAGGAAATTAACCATTTGGATGATTGGGCTACTAATGAAAATCTTCAGCTTCTGAATCTGATGTAAGCTGTATAGTATGATTAATCCATAATTATTAGTTTACCCCAATTGACAATGTAGCCTCATAGTTTCCCTTTTCATCGTGACAGTTATGATGCAACTCCTTCAGATTATGTCTCGATGATTATCACAGATTATGGCATGGTAAGTCTGATTCTGGTTTTAGAAGTAGTGTGGTGCTTCATATTCTAGGTGTATTGAGCTATATATATATATAATTTTAGATTTCACCAACAAAAATGCATGAATGAGTGGGTGTTTATATCCTAGCATGCGATTTGCAAAAGAATCAAATGACATGGCTTGTAACACCTACTTGGAAGCTTGAGACTGTAGATTCTGTGGATGTTAGTCAATTCAATACCTGTTTCTTGTTAATCTATTTATTTACTCGCTGGTCAATTCAATAAGTTTTTATTGTTTTTGTGGTTCGACCAGGTCCCACCAACAAGTGTTCCCGTCATTGTTCGAGAATATCGGAAGGAACACTTGTGGATATAGAGGTTTCATTCATGAATCATGGAGGATTCTTAAATTTTTTCCATGCTTGGACGAATATCGCATTGGTACTCTGGCAGATGGGAACTGAACAATGGGATCTTCTAGAATAATGCTTATATGGCCCAGTCAATTCTCTATTATTTTGGATTCTTATTTTTCACCCGACTCAGTGAAGAGTGCAATTTACACGCCTCTCCGAGCAGTTTTAGGATTGCATTTTTGATGTTGTGGTTGGCCTCTTTTTCTTCACCTATGTCACAATGACAATTTCTTGAGCAAATTTGACAATTTTCTTTGTTTCAAGGTTTCTGATTTTAGACAGTAGATACTTTTTGACATTATTAGCTATCTTTCTTTTCCTTTTTTTTTATTTGAAAAAAATCCATTAAGGAAAGCCAAACGACACTTACTAGAGTCCATCTAACTCAAAACTTATACCAAACAAAGAAAAAATATAGCAAGTAGCACAAAGGAAAGAACTTATAAAAATATTCAGACGCACATTTCGTGCTCGTACTGCGAAACAGAACCGATCATAAGAGTTCAACAATAAAGTATGTCTGGAATAATTTCTAGCCCCCCACCAAAAAACAGAAAAACAAACCCACAAACAAACCATAAAATAAAGCAACAAAACAGCAAGGCAAGCCAGGAGAGCAAAGGCAAAAACAAACCTACAAAATCAAAACTTCAGCAACAGCAAAGCAAATCCGGCGGGGAAGGAGGTGGTAAAGCAGGGGAAGGGAGGCGGCGTCCAGCAGGCCAAGATAAGGCAGCAGATAAGACGATGAAGGGCGACAAATCTAGCAATGATGGCCGACTTCAGATGGAGTCGGGACAGGGGAGGGCGGATTTTAGGTTGCAGCACCATATTTTAGCTGAAAAATGCATGGCTCATTTCATAGAGTGAATTTTAGGTTGTGTTTGGATTTTGCATTTGCGAAGAGAAATCAAGATCTAAACCTTATGCAATGGCCTGTTGGAAAATATTGTGTGCATGCACAGATAAAAGTTTGTAACCATATCCAAAGTGTAATAAAAATAAAAATAAAAAAGAAGAATTTGCTCAGCTTCACAATAAAACAGAACCTAAGTTTCTTCTTCTGTGAGAATGGAAGAACTAAAACAAGCACTTGGTGGAAGACTGGACAGATATAGGAAGCTACTTGCTCTCTCAACGCAATTCAAAAAACCAAAAACAGAACATAATAATGTTTGAAATGCCAAAACAAAAAGCAAAAACAAAACATATTGACGTCTGAAATGCCAAAACAAAGTGTATGCTCATCACACGAGCTCACTGAGAAGAATCCTGAAGTCAAACCAGTCATAGAAGTCAAATGGCCAAAATGATATAAGAATCAAGTTTTCATTAATTTCCTATACTCATTTGGAAATCAAACAGCCAATTGAGGAAAATTTATTGAGTTTTAGAGTTTTACTTCAGTCATCCAATTCTTCACATGTATGTAAAAAAAAACTGCAATTCCTAACAAAGGATAAGCCTCTCTCCTAGTCATACCGGATTTCAAACAGATATTACTCATCCTATTCTATTGATCCCCTGAGAATTTCATCTTTCCCATTCACAGGAGAAATAACTGCCAGAACAACAAACCCACCTAGAACAACAATCAAGACTCCCAAACAGTTCACTAACAAAGCCTCTGTAGAATAGCGCGTTATAACCTGGTTTGTTTGAAGGAATGTGGCTTTTTCTAGGATACCAGTAGTGCAAGTAACGATAGCGAGGGCATAAATATAAACCCCGAAATATACATGCCATGGCAACAGGGTAGCTCTGCTGTTTCTTGAACCACCCGGGTACCAAAAGGTTGCAAATCCAACAGTCCACTGTTCACAAGGAATCATTGCAAAACTTGAAATTAAATTGTATGATTTTAAGCTTCTCATCATTCCCAACAAAATATAGGGCTGTTAAGAAAAAGACCTGGATACCAAATAGTATAAGGCAAGTGAGGCCCAGCCATGAATGCAGACTGTAGAAATTGTCAATGCCCTTATCGATGTGAAATTTCAAAGCAGCCCATACACCAATTATGCTCAAACAGAAAGCCACGAATTGCACTGAGAGATGAACTAATTTTTTGAAGCTCTTTGTTCCTGAAACAGTCTTGTAGGCAATCATAGCTGCATAAATTCACATCAAGAAATTATAAGAAGGTTTTTTATAATACAGAAGATGACTTAGAACCAAATGAAGGGATAAATACCAGAAAACTTGTCAGTGTAGGACAACCCATTTATATTTATTTCTCTTTCTTTTCTTTTTTTTCCGTTCATAAATCCATTTATATTTATTTCTGAGTGTGCATAAAAAGTTTTCAGTTATCAGTTGAACATTTCCTAAGCCTAAGGTGTACAGTGACAGTAAACGATGCAACAAATCAAGTGTGGTATTCTAAGAGGGGGAAAAAAAAGAAGAAAAAGAATATTGTCATTGACTAAAAAGTTGCATCAATCTAAGTGCATAAGGGCTACTGTGGCCACCGGAGAAATCGTGCATCTAAACATTCATAGTTACCAGTGGAGACTGTTATATCCATAACCCTCCAATTCCGCAATGTGTGGGTCCTACAGTGTCACAAAGGGTGCTACAGATCCAACAAAAATAAGTGTGGATTTAACTATTACCTAAGTTGTCTGCCATCACATCACATCCATTTCCTTTCATTGCAACAAAATTTTCCAATTATTTCCACCAAGAAACAATGGTAAAAGTTAGTGTTCTAGTCCCTCCCTATCTGATAGCCATAACAAATAACACCTCATGCAAGGCTGCCTAACTCGACATCCCAAATAACAATCTTGAAGGAAGTTCATATATACAATGAAACAAAATTACTGTTGATAAACTTAGGATATGATTACAAAGAAAACAATAATTAATTTTAATATCAAGCAAGCATGACCACTTATACAACTAAATACAAATATCTAACAACTCCACCATAACCTGAAATCTTTAAAAATAAATAAATAAATAATTTTTTTTAAAAAAAGGCATTTTTTTACTGTCACAATTATTGCATTAGAAACAATACCAGAACAGTATCCAAAAACCATAGATAGCAAGCACATGAATAAATCACTGCACTCTCCAAACTATGGTCAAGAACTTTCCCGGTGGTATATTGAGATAAATATAACTGAATCATGAGTAAAGAACCACTATTTACCTTCACCATTCAGAAGTACTAGACCAACCACCATTAATACAGGATGGACCTGTCAAAAATTACGAAATAGATTAAGAAAGATGCTTCACATCCACAGGGAGATATGCTAAATACTAAGACCAAAGAAGGTTCACAACAGCTTGTGTTAACCAGCTTTGCAACACAGACCAGCACAAATGTGAATGCAGACAATGAAAATGCAAAAGAGAAGAGCAAATATCCCCTGCCTGTAGCAGAAAGGTACACATTTCAACTACAACATTGACTTCACCTCCACCACCCAGAAAATGAAGAAACTACGGACCTGGTAAATTTCACCAAGTTGCTAAACTCAAAATTCTTAATAAAAACATAATTTTAGCGCATGAAGTAATATATGAAGTAATAGGCCAAAAGGGTTCTTCACTGGCCCACAGAAAATGAAACCTTGTGTAATAACCTATCGCTGTGATTAATTCATTGTACATAATGACCGCCATCAAAGCAACCGAGCAAAATTTTGAAGTGGTAACGTGGCACAAACTTGTGAGATCCTAAACTTGATCCATAGTCAAACTAATCCTAAAAGCCCAACACAAAAAGGTAAAATTTGCAAAATAAAATCCAATATAACACATGAAGGATCCAGTCGAATTCCACGGGACAATGAAACCATAACCACAGTGACAAAAATCAACAATTACCCACTTGAATACATAGTCGCGTTTAATAGAGGAATAAAATTGTCAAAAAGTGGGATTTAATAGATGAAAATGTGAAAAATGGAGAATTTAGGGTACAGTACAAGAGAGAATGGAGAAAAATACATTGAAGATGAGATCTTTGTTATCGGAGATGAGAGCTAATCCTCCTCTGTAATGCAGAGTCCAGGTAAGGACGAGAGCTGCCACTATGACTCCGATAATCCTCACCAGAAGAAAGATCGGGAGTTGAACCACAGGAACCGCCATCATCAACTCTATCTATACAAATACAAATACAAATACAAATACAAATACAAATACACGTATGTGTGTGTGAAGAGAGAGAGAGAGAGAGAGAGAATGAGGGTTTTTCAATGGCGATTCACGGTGTGATGTGAGACTCTGATCACTTTAGACAATTCATAATTAAGGAGTTCATTAAACTCGGATCTCCCCGGGTCAAATAGATGCGTTTCTGCCAAGTCAGACGCCCAAATCACGTGCTTTCTCAATCCACGTGTCTTTCCTCTGAACAGTTGGAAAAAGAGAAATTATCAAGTGATTTTAGAGTAATACTATCCGGGTATATTTGATTGACTGGATTAGAGTATGAAATAAAAATAATATTAATTTATGGATCCAATAATTTTGTGTTTATTTTGAAATTTTGTTTCAAAATTATTAATCTAATAGATAATTAATCTAATAAATTTGTAGGATTATTAATAATGAGGTAGGGGTGAGATTATATACCCTAAGTTGGAAAATAAAATAAAAATATTTTTTTATCTTCATATATTTTCTTATCCATTACAAATCAAACAATGGATAATGGATAATTTATCTTACTAATCTAATTAGATAGTGAATATTACACTGATTTGATAAAATTATTAATACTTTCACTATTAATCTTGTGAATCAAACATGACCCTTATGTACTATTTATACGGCTCATTGTGTAACAAGTGCTATATGAGAAATGACCTGGTGTGCAATTCACAGAATGTAATCTTAATATAAAATTATATAAGTTTTTATAAATTTTCATAAATGATCTTATAAAAATATATAAATTAAACACAAATTTGAACAAATTCATGAAAATTTACAATATTTTGTGAATTTATACAAATTTTTATTCAACTTATACATTTTTATAAAATCACTTATGTAAATTTATGAAAGCTTAAATAATTTTGTGATAGAATTGTATATGGTGTATATTAGGCATCAATTTTTTTTTTTCCTATTTTCAATATCACTTAAAATAAAATTCTACTCTTTCAATCAACGAAAGTTAAATTACTGTAGAACTACCATATAACTTTGCAAATCGATTGGCGCTTGATTGGCCCTGTTTGGTAGGGTTTATTTTTATCTTATTTTAATTTTTAGCTTAATTTAAACTATTTTGATGTGTTTGGTTCAGTTTAACAATACAACTTATAGCTTTTTATAAGTCAAAAATCAACTTATTCTTTGAGTGGGGTAGGAGAAACTTAATTTATAAGTAAAAAATTAACTTATGTTCATAATTATAAGTTATAAGTTGTTAGGGTATAAGTTATAATCACTTTCCCACAACTATACCAAACGGTGCCATTGTAAGGATAAGAATATGATGAGATTATGGTGTGATAGTGTCTCTAATGTTTTTTTTTTTTTTTCCCCCATAAATTTGTGTAAACATTTTGGTTAAAAAATCCATCTGATATTAAGGCTTCGTTTGGCATGTAAGTGTTTTAGTTTAAAAGCCAAAAATTTACTAAAATAATTAAAAAATCTATAACTTATATCAAAAAATCAAAGATTCTTTTTTCTTTCTACTTTTTGCACATATTTTCGTAAAAAATCAAAAAGTCATTCCAAACATACTAATTTTTTTTACTTCATATTTTAGCAAAAAGTTACTAAAATAGTTTATTTCCAAACGAAGCCTAAGCGTTCAAACATTAAATTTTCAATTTTATCAAACAACTAGTCGATTAGGAGGAAGTTCAGGCAGTCATCCAGCCTAATGTAAATTATCTTCAAATTTTTTCCAATCCAGTCATCCACCCAATTGTTCGGCTGGTCGTCCACCTGGTAGACCAGCCGATTCATCCGATCATCAACCAACGGTCACCAGCAAGATTTTATGAAACATTAAATAGTCTTTTGATTTGATAAAAAAGTAAAACTTTTTTTCATTTGATACTAATTTTATGAAATGGTTAAAAACATTATTTTCACCAAATTTTTATTAAATTTAAATTCGATAAAAGATTTAAATATGAATTAAAGATGGTCTAAGTGATTCAACTTAGTTGGAGAGGGAAAGTTTAGCATAATCAACATTTCGTTTTATTGATTAAAAAATCAAAACAAATTGCATGTTATGGTTTAATTTTAGAAATATTTACCTATAAATCTCATCTTGAGGAATGGTAATTCAACATTTTGTTTTATTGATTAAAAAATAAAATAAGTTGCATGTTATGGTTTAATTTTAGAAATATTTACCTATAAATCTCATCTTGAGGAATGGTAATTCAACCCCAGCATTACTAATATATATATATATATATTTAGAATGACTTGAGATATGAAATTCTTCAAATATTTCACAAGGATGTGGGATTTTTCAAATATTTCAAAAGGAGTACAAAAACTCCTTACTAAGCTTTGAGCAAATGTATAATTTCAATCTGTAACACTCCAATACAACACTCAAACGTAACACTTCTAAAAAAGCTCCTTATTATACTTTTTCCAAACATAATACTTTAAAAAAAGTCATTTGTGTAACACTTCAATATAACACACAAAAGAATTTCTTAGTGTATTTTTTCTAAACGTAATATTTTAATGTAACACTCAAAAAAATGATGTGAGATTTTTCAAACCATTCAAAAAGGAGTACAAAAATTTCTTAGTAAATTTTGGATAAATGTATAATTTTAAACTGTGAGTACTACGTTTTAAAAAATTACATTATGCACTTTTTTAGTGTTTTTATGTGTGTTACATTGGAGTATAACATTTGAGATTGCATTGATTGGACGTTATATTTGAAAAAAGTACACTAAAGGGGTTTTTTGTGTGTTACATCGAAGTGTTACGTTTGGAAAAAATTCGGAGGGTTACATTGTTACGTATAAGAAAAGTACATTAAGGAGTTTTTTAATATATTACATTGAAGTGTTACGTTATTAGAATGTTATTTAAAGTGTTACGTTCTTATTGGTAATGTGAGATTTGTTATAGAAGGCGGGAAAATTCAAAACTTCTATACTGTGGATTGTCCAAATGTGTAATTTTACATTTGGAGAAACCTACTATCATTCCTCAAAAATTAAACCCAAAACGTGTAAGTGACTACCTTTTTATATAATTTATTCTTTAATGAGACTTTTAGGTTCATAAGAAAAAAATGATAACTAAATAGTTCATAAGACCACATTTTAGAATTTATTGGTATTTCACCCTTAATTTTATTGGTTTAGTGTAAAGGAATAATTGATATAATTTTTTTTTAAATTAGAATATTTTCACATAAAAAAGAAAAATAAATAAATTTTATTTTATAAAGATTTTCTCAATAACTTTTACTATATGTAACGTGTATTATTGATAAAATTTATATAATACACAAAATTTTAAAACTAAAATAGACCACACATTATGAAAAATATGTTGAAAATTAAAATTTCAACTGATTGAAAATGGTTCGAATTATTAGGTTTTTGTTTGTTTGTTTGTTTGTTAAGGCAATGCCCCTGAAGACAAAATTATATAAAAGTTGTGTATTATCAAAATAAGTCACTCAAAGATATATGAAGAATAATTATACATAAAAAATTATTGTTATTATTTTTAATTAAACATAATAATAAAAAATTCGTTTATATATAACATTTCAACTTGGGCAGACTACCTACACACTCTTTGAGATTTAGCTAAATTACAGATTTTTTTTTGAGTATTCAAAAATTACATTTTACCTCTCGAGATTTATATTTGCATAACAATTTACCCCCTCCCGCTAAGTAAACATTAGGAATTGTTATTGAAGGGACGATATTACTCCTGATACCTTTCCACAACATCGAATAACTTGATTTAATCTGAAATCCTTTTGGTAAACCAACAAAATTTACAAAAGAATTATGTTAAATGAAAAAAGAAATTAAGGTTCTGTTTGATTTAATTTTTGAATTATGATTTGAATTTTGAAGAGAGAAAAATTGTTTGGTTCTGAGTTTTGAGTTGTATTTTATAATTTTTTGAGTTTATATTTTTTAATATTAAAAATTTTTCTTAATTTTATGGTAAATATTGTCACGACCCAACTCCAAGGGCTTAGGGTTGGAATCACAACTTACTAACTTATTCTTATTCGTAGCAAATTAAGCTGCGCAAGCGGAAATAAAAATAAGTAAACAGAAATTTTACGTCATGTTACTATTTAAGAAAGAGAAAATACATTTCTAAGGCTTTCATTATTTTATTATTAAGTGATCACCCTCGAATAGAAACAAAATGGAGCAAAAATATAAAAAAAAATAAAGATAAAATAGTAATTCAACATCAGTCTATGTGCAGGTTCCATTTTGTGGGGTTATGGATTTTCCTTACATCTCGTCACCTGAAAGGGTAACAGTTATAAGCACACAGCAGAGTGAGAAATATTATGTCAAGAGTGTAGGGAATACAAGATAACCATGAATAACTGGTTAGGCTAAAATATTTGCATAATTTAATTTAAATGACAATTTATTTAACGCAGCAAAATACAAAAATCATGTAAATAAATAATTACAACCACGATATGAAACAGAACATAGCAGAGGTCGCAGAAGTGACAGTCAGAACAGGGGTCAATGGATTCAAGTCAAACAGAGAACCACAAAGTGGTCAAACAGAAGCCAGTGGTTATTTAAGTCCCCCAAGGCATGGGACTCCCGTGGTGATATTTACAAAACATAATTGTTTATAAGGTTATAGTAAAATATATTTTAAAATTTAAACAAACATATCTATGGGTTTTTTTTTTAAGTAAATAGAGTTTATAAAGTAACCCACGTGACTAAAATATTTATAAAACATAACTTTTATTTGTACAACTTAAATATAGCTTGTATAAAATAAGTTATGATAACTCAAAACATTCGTAAAACATATAATGGTAAATCAAAGTATAACATAACTCACCTTAATTATAACTCTTAGCCTTACTTTACTATCAGAACTTCCCTACTATAAGTTTCTTCCTCTCGATTTTTCACTCTTCCTTTCTTTTATTTTCTGTCGTTTGTTTTTTTTTTATTCCTTCTCTTATTTACAACACATTTGCCCCTATTTATACAACAACCCGAGCCTTGATGTGAGTGCCACGTATCCTCTCTATATGGGGCCATCATTAAGCTACAAGATTTGAGCTTTAATTGTAGATCAAATTCACAGATTTAGATAAGTTTAAATCTCCTCAATATATATATATATATATATATATATATATATACTTGGGCCTTTGTTTTGCTTGGGCCAATATTTGCAAGGGTCCAACACTAGCTTAGACTTTTATTATTTATTTTTGTTTTTCTTTTCTTTTGGGCCGAAGTTCACAACCTTGCTGGGCAACTAGTTTATAACATTTTTTTTTTCATTTTCTTTTCTTTTTTTTTTTCATTTATTTATTTGTTTTGGTGTTAAGTTATTATTTATTTACTATCTTTAGTTTGACCCAATTAATATTACAATTCCACAAGTGTGTTAATTGCTCCCAAATACTAATTCCCAAATAATTTTTTTTACTTAATTCTATATTTGATAACCTAATGTCAAATTAGATTTATATTTTTATTTATTTAATAGTCTATCATCACATGCAACCATAATTATATATAACTCTAAATATTTATGTGGTACCTAATTAAACATTCGGGGTGTCACACAATAAATGTTACATTCTCATCTGCAATAATATTTTTTTAATAAAATTCTTATGTTGTAAGTTATTTGTGATTTATGCACATACTCAGGAAAATCAAAACAAGTAAAGCAAGGACCATCACATGCCTCACTTGGTGTCACATATGATACAACAATCTTCCAACCACCAAATGGGCCCCCTTATGTAAGACCAACAGATGCCAACATACATGGTCAATCTTACCCACCATGGACCATGCATACTCAGGAATTGAATATTTATATTGATTCACAAAGTTAAAATATCTACTATTTATACTTAAAATTTTTTTCTTCAAAAATAAAATAAAAAATATTTTTTTTAAAAAATAATTAATAAAAAATAATTTAAAGAACAAAATAAAAAAAATTGAATTTGTTTTTTTTATTTAAATAGAGTTTTGTAAAGAGTTTTAAAAAAGTTTGGTTATGAGTTTTGAAATTTTTTGATTCAAATCATGATTTGAGTTTTAAACCAAACACTGCCTAAGTTTTTGGAACTATGTTTAATTTGTTGTTTAGAAAAAAAATTAGAATATTTTTTTTGAAAAAAAGAAACTAATTTAATAAAAATATATTTAGTTTGTAAAAATTATTTCTCATCTCTCTCGAAAAAAAAAAATATCAATCCCAAATGTCCACTAATGTATTTCGCATCCTTGAATCATGCTTTGAATTTTTGTGTATCGAAATTTTTATATAATTTAATAATTGAGATTATATTGAAATAGAGAGAAAAGAATTTCAAAGACGGAAAATCTTATGTTATACATCTCTTTAAGGGTGTGTACCATGTGTATCATATCATAAATTAACATTAATAAATTATAAAATTTTGTAATATCAATCACAAAATACGTAATTTTACTATAAATTGACATAATAAAAAATATTGTAATCAATAATAATAATTTTTTTATTTTTTATTTCTTAACTAAATTAATTTTTAACTTTTTAAAAACAAAATTCAAAAACGAATACTGAGCAACTATTGATTGATTTGACATAATATATCAGCCAAATATTATCATTTTTCTATATAACACAATTATGAGCATTTTAATCAATTTACTATCTCTGTTAATGACATTAAGCCATTGTTTGGGAAGTGGGTTTGGGACAAAAATAGTCACAAAAAACAAAATAGATTTTTAATCTAATAAGATAAAACATCACGTCTAATTCATAATTATTATATTATTTCTCTCATAAAAAAGTCAAAAAAATCAATCCGCTTCCCAAACCAAGCATAACTGCAACAAGATAGATGTAATTTTTAAAATCTTAAATTTTTCTTTTTATAATTTTAGTTAAGGTCAAATTTGGGAAGGCTAAATAAGTACACTTTTTGACTTTTTATGAAATATGGGTTGGATTTGGATTGGGTTTGAAGTGATATGCTAGAGAAGTAATGTGACTTAAATAAGATGATGTGACTTCAATAGGATAGTAATTTTTTAACATTTTAAATTTTTTTGAGGAGGCTAAACTTGACGTAAATCTAAGGGGCGCGTAGGTAATTTATCTTTTCAACTTTATAAAGCTTCAATCCAACCCGCCATAACTGAAAGGACACTTCGCGTTCCATTCGAAAGTAGGCATCGTTTCAAATACTCGAATTTCGGAAATTCGATTCACCTACGGCTACTCTCTCTCTCCCCCTCTATCCTATTCTTCCCTCTTAACTCCACCATTTAGGGTTTCTTATTGGCGACTGTTTTCTGTGAGTACTACTTCGATCTCGTTGTTCATCTGACTCTGGACTTGGGATCTGTTCTTTAACTTTATTTTTGTTTTTTATTTGAAGGGTCTATTTGGGAAACTTCCATGATGTTTACGCCGCAGAGAAAGGTCTGGTCTGGTTGGTCACTCACGCCCAGGACTGACCCGGTCCAGAAGAACGGTTATGTGTCTGGTTCGGACCCTGTTTTAAACCCTAGGAACGTCGAGACGGTCGTCAAGGGTAGAAAAACTGTCGCTTTTGTGGAGTCCACCACGCCGCCTCCACCGCTGGGTTCGTTGGGCGAAAATGGTGGGACGAAGGTAGCAATTGTTGAGAAACTTTCAAAGCTCGAAAACGAGGTGACTGGATAACCCATTTTTAGTCTTTTATCTGTATGGGTTTAGAACACTGAGGCCTACTTTGTTTGTGAAACTTGGCAATTGGGAAAAATTATTGGGGGCCCTCACATAGGCCATTACTTTTGACATTTCTATGTTGTACCCTACCTCAATTGCCACCCTAATATTTATAGACAAAACATCAATATAAATGTGATTGGTCCCACCATGTAAATCAATAGTGGTAAATGTCTACATGGTACCCAAAACTTGCTTAGTTCTCAGTTCTTGGATTATAACCAAGTGCAATTTGTACTTCTTAAATGAAATTTTTTTGCTACATCATGTTGATGAAAATATATCTTTCAATAACTCGAGATCTCCATGTTGATTACTTTTGAGAACAGAATGAGCTTAATTGGGAGGCAGATGGTAGAGTTGTTGTTGGAGCACTAGGAACGTGGATGGTTTTTGGGTTTGGGTGCCTTGAAACTTTGAGATCTAGTATCGAATGTTGATAACTTTGACGGAATTGTACTGTTAAATATTGGATGGAAGAGTGGTGAAAGAATATATAGTAACTTCCAATTCTATAACTCTATGAGGCGAGTTTTTAAAATTTTGGAGATTTAGAACCACCATTTAGTGTGTACAAGCTGGCCTGGACACCGGTTATTAAAAAAAAAAAAATTTCTTATTACACCGGGAGAGTTTTAGCAAATGGGGATATAAAAGATTTGGTTGACCATTACTTTCATTGTAGTAGAGTATGTTGAATTCTGATATAAATGCCCACTGCAAAGCCGATAAAATACGTCAAATATAGTGATTGAATGGTAAGGTTACATTTGTTGAATTTAATACAGCTTGGTGTTCTTATATGGCTAAATGCATTTTTGAGCAGCTTTTTGAATACCAGTACAATATGGGCCTTCTCCTGATTGAGAAAAAGGAATGGACTTCAAAGTATGAAGAGACTGTGCAAGCTCTAGCAGAAGCAAAGGATGCCCTTAAACGAGAACACGTTTCACATTTAATTGCAATGTCTGAGATCGAGCAGCAAGAAGAGAATTTGAGGAAGGCCTTGGGTGTTGAGAAGCAGTGTGTGCTTGATGTATGATTCCTTCTTATCTTAGTTTCTCAGTTTTTTGAATCTCTTTTACTTTCAATATGAGAAATTGCATGTTGTGATCTTTTTTTTTTAATAATATTTTTTTTTATTGATATCAATTGCAGATTGTAGGAATGTGATGCATGATTTAAAGGATGTAGATGTACATTGTTTAGTCTGCACTACATGCTTTCTTTAATTTGAATATAAATTTGTGATACAGACTTCATTTTTTAATTGGAAAAGCAATGTGTAGGATGAGTTTTTGGAAGCCTCTTAATGGATAGCAATATGTGCAAAAATCATATTGATATGGAATTGAGGCAATGCATTATGGAACAATATGATTTAAGCAATCTGTATCAGCTATTCTACAAATCTATCCTTCCAAAGATCAAAGCATACCTTTTTGCTCGTTCTAAATTTCTTTGTGATTTTAATGCCTGGTTATGGTTACTTATCCTGATTCGGAGCCGAAGTTGAATTAACTAACAAAGATGTCTGATGATTGAAAGAGTGATGTGATTGATATTGTATATTTGTTTCTTCAGTTCTATTTCTGTATCTGAGTAAGTGTAACAAAAAGTTACTGATTTGTTTTATCAGTCTCTTGTTTCAAACATTTAAGAGGCTTAGCAGTAGCTAGTTATTCTGTTTTATTGGTTGCAGGTAAGAATACACTTGGTTTGTTGGGTATCCTTGGAACAAATATAATTTTCTTGTGGTTTTGTTCTTCTGTTGTTATTGTGGTTGCTGCAGCTAGAGAAGACTTTGCGTGAGATGCGTTCAGAATATGCAGAAATCAAGTTTACATCTGATTTAAAGTTGGCTGAAGCAAATGGTCTCATTACCAGCATTGAAGAGAAATCTTTAGAGGTGGAAACAAAGTTTAATGCTTCTGATGCGAAGCTTGCTGAGGTGAGCAGAAAGAGTTCAGAGATCAAAAGAAAATCACATGAGGTGGCAATTCGAGAAGACGCACTTCGAAGGGAGTGCATATCATTCAATGCAGAGTATGCTTATGGCCCATGATCCCTTTTATCTTTATTGTCTTTATCTTGCAATCCCTTGAGTAAGAATATAAAAGGTTATTATGATAAATTATCAATTTTATTCCAACTGCTAAAAGTTTTTTTATTCAATTTTTCTCAGGCAAGAAGCGCGTGAGAGTACGTTATCAAAGCAAAGAGAAGACTTGCGAGAATGGGAAAGAAAATTACAAGATGGAGAAGAAAGGTTGGCTGAGGTTAGAAGATTGCTCAATCAAAGAGAGGAGAAGGCCAATGAGCATGACACACTTTTTAAGCAGAGACAGAATGACCTTGAAGAGGCACAGAAGAAGATTTTCATGGCTAAATCAACTTTGAAAAAGAAAGAAGATGATATAAGCAGGAGGGTGGCAGAGCTATCTGTTAAAGAGAAGGCAGTATTTTAATTTTATTTTTACCTTTGGTTTTTTTTGTTTATTTTATTATTTGGCTAAATGAAACTCTAGTTAAGTACATAATTGATGTTTTATGTCTATATATTTCTTCTTTTAAAGCAGGAAGCTGATGCTATGAGAAACAGTTTAGAGATGAAAGATAAAGAATTGCTTGCGTTAGAGGAAAAGCTTGATGCAAGGGCCAGATTACAGTAAGTCCTTACAACTAGTATAAATATATCCACTTTTTAATAGTACATTTAATTGGTCCCAGTGAAGATGGTGACAGGTATCAAAGAAAGCGAAAAAAAGATATACACCTGTCTTCTTTGTCTCCGCCCGATTCAGTTACTTCAATTCTCTTATGAGTTGCATCTATATTCACATATGTGTATGTATGTAATATATACATCTATAAATTGTGAATCCAGGCACCAGGTTGGAGTTTGTATTCTCCTTGTACAGGCCCTGGAGGGTACGATTCAGTGACTAGTGTTAGTTCAATTAATTTTTAAGAATGTATGCCTGTTCTAAGTAATTGATTCCACTCAGGATCGATTTTCTTCTATTTTCTGTATCACTTTTGTTTCTCTCTCTCTCTCAACTGGTGGAGCAAGGAGATGCAAGACCCAAAAGATGGACAAGCTACCAATAAAACTACACCTTGTGCCGAGAAAGAAAAAAAAAAGATTGTCTGTAGATTCGTATCTTTGGAAATCATGATTATGATGCTGACAGTTGTCCTCTACATGGGATTCCTGCAGGTTGAAATTCAGAAACTTCTTGATGAACACAAGACCATCCTGGATACAAAGAAACATGAGCTTGAGTTGGACATGGAACAACAGAGGAAAGCTTTTCATGAGGACTTGAAAAGCAAGGAAATTGAAGTGGAGAATAAGGAAGCTGTACTCAACCACATGGAAGAAAAGGTTGCAAAACATGAACAGGCATATGCAAAGAAAATGGAGAAATTTATAGAGAAAGAGAAGGATGTTGAAGCAAAATTAAAAGATCTGAAAGAAAGAGAGAAGTCCATTAAAGTTGACGAGAAAAAGCTGAAGAATGAAAGGAAACTAATTCTTCTTGATAAGGAGAAGTTGCTTAATCTCAATGATGAGCTTGAGAAGACGAGGGCTGAGATTGAAGAACAGCAATTGAAGATTAATCAAGAGATGGAATGTCTGGAAGTTACTAAAGAAGAGAGGACAGAATATGTCCGTCTACAATCAGAACTGAAACAGGAGATAGATAATTGTAGACAACAGAGGGAACAGCTGATGAAGGACAGTGAGGAGTTGAAGCAAGAAAGGGAGAAATTTGAGAAAGAGTGGGAAGAGCTGGATGGAAAAAGAGCTGAGAGTAAGAAGGAGCTAGAAGATGTCACTAAACAAAAGGAAAAGTTAGCAAAACTGGAAAGGTCTGAAGAGGAAAGGTTAGAGAATGAGAAGCTGGCAACACGGGATTACGTTCAGAGAGAGTTAGAAGCTCTTAACCTGGCTAAAGCTTCATTTGCAGCTAGCATGGAGTATGAGAATTCATTGATGGCTGAGAAAACTCAGAGTGAGACAGCCCGAATGCTTCACGATTTTGAGGTGCGGAAAAGAGAACTCGAGACTGAAATGCAGAACAGGCGGGAGGAGATGGAGAACCATCTGCATCAAAGGGAGAAGTTATTTGAGGAGGAAAGGGAGAAGGAACTAAACAATATTAATTACTTGAGGGAAGTAGCCCGAAGAGAAATGGAAGAAATGAAACTAGAAAGACCAAGGATAGAGAAAGAGGAAAAAGAAATAGCTGAAAACCAGAAGCAACTTGTTGGACAGCAGCATGAAATGCAGAAAGACATTGATGAACTTGTTAATCTTAGCAAGAAGTTGAAGGACCAGCGAGAACAATTTATGAAGGAAAGAGAACGTTTCAATGCATTTGTTGAGAAATTCAGAAGTTGCAATGCCTGTGGGAAGATTACTTGTGAGTTCATGGCTTCTGATCTTCAATCTTCACCTGAAATGGACAATGCAGAGGAACTTCCTTTGCCAAGACTAGCTGATGATTATCTGAAGGAGGCTGTTCGGGGTAATGTGGTCACTTTTGAGAGGCAAAATAGTGGGATATCCAGAGGCGTGATTCAGTCAGCGCTTCCGGCATCTGGGGGAAATATATCCTGGCTCTGGAAATGCACCTCGAAGTTATTCAATTTGTCTCCAGTTGAAAAGAATGAAATTGATGGTCCTCATAATCTGACTGAGAACCCTATGTTTGGAAAGCATATTAGTGTAGAAGAACCACAAATACGGTTATTGAGCACTGAAGATGGACCAGAATCCTTTGGGGTTGCTACCGATTCTTTCGATGTTCAGAGGATTCAATCTTACAACAGCATCGGAGAGGTGAGTTTTGGGCAGGATCAATCTGTCGATGATCAAAGTGACATGAATAGTAGGATACAAGAAATTCCAGAAGATTTGCAGAATTCTGATTTGAAAGGGGTTCACCAGAAACCTGGCAGGAGAGATAAGAGAGTTAATAGAACATGCTCTGTGAAGGTGGTTTTTTCAGAGGCCAAGTCTATACTTGGTGATGCCTTTGAACATAAGGGTAATGCCGAGGATTCTGCAAAAATGAATGAGGAAGGCCATGGAGAATCTAGTATCATGGACAGGCAAAAACCAAGAAATGCACGAAAGCGTGCTCACAGCTCTCTAAACACAGTGAGCGAGCAGGATGGCAATCACAGTGAAGGTCGTTCTGATAGTGTCAGTGCAAGTCGTCGCAAGAGGAGACAAAAAGCTGCTCAAGCTGTGCAAATTCCCAGTGAAGTACAACACAACCTTCGGAGACGCAAAACATAAAAGTCTCGGGAAAGTGGTGTATAGGGTAAAAGAAGCTGTTGAGCACCCAGAGATGATTGAGGGCCTGACTTGTCCACAGGACTGATGCTCTTACCTACCAGCACGATGGTTAGACTGAGTCATCGTGCTTCGTAAACCTGTTCAAGTAGCAATGGGATTAATGAATGTCAGTGATTTTTTTGGAGGTAAATAGTGCCTTTTATTTTGTTTAGTTATGGTATGCAATGCTTTCTACATTTAGAAGGGTGGAAGCTGTTCAAGAGAGCAGGCCTTCAAATTGAAATATCAGGTACAATAAATCAATGAACATTTGGTTGCACACTGACCAATTGCTGCACGTAAATTTGCTGGCTGAGCCACAATCTGTTGTTTTGTTTTGGTTTCCTTCGGATGTTTTTGGGAATTTCAAGTACCTACATTTTATGACTAAGTCTGCAGGCAGTGGCTAATGGAGCATTGTCTGACCACAACAAAGGTGTGGAAGGATGTGGGATGATGGCAGAATATTCTGTGTGGTGTTTTGAAAAGTTGGTAAAAAACTGACTTTTTGGCTTTTTTAATCTATTTTGTCTTTTTATGAGTAAAAAATATAAGAGGTGATATTATGACTCAAAATAGGTAAAAAGTTAAAAACTGACTTTTTACTGGGTTGCCGAAGCATATGCGTGAATTTTTATCAATAAAATTGTTAATACTTTTTCTTCATATCCATGGTTTGCTCTCTCTCCCTCTCTCCATATCCTTGATGTTATTGTATCAATTGGCATCATTATATATTTAAATATGAATAATATAATAATTTCATCAGCTCCACTGACATTGTGAAAGTTGTCGTTACTATAGGAGATGGCATTTTAATTTTATCAAAATTATGGAGCTACTATAATTTTTTCGTTACTTAAGGGAGGCCAGTGTAATTTATCCTAAAACTTCACTTTCAAAAGTTTGCCCAAAATCATCAATGTTTTCGTTTCCTGGAATAAGAATGAGAATGTAAAATCTACTCCAAAATTATCAAGAGCTTTGAAATAATGCCAAAACTGGGTGAATTACAAATTAATGTTAGGAAACAAGTAAAATACATATGCAATATAAAACAAAACAGCTGTTCCATAATAAGCTCATTCAGCAACTGTTATTTGAACATCCCCCTCCCCTTCATGGATTAAGCAGATCGGTTTTACCACTTGAGCAATAGACTCTGAAGAAGCTCTTTCAGCAACTGCTCTTGTTCATCACTGTGATAGGTGAACAACTTGTGAATAATTTTTTTTTAATTTTTTTTGGGATGCAAGGTAAGAACATCATATGAATAGGAATCTATGTAATTCTTTCCCTCCAAACATAATTAAGGAACTGTCAATTCACAGATCAAATATGTTTTACATTGCCATCCCCCCCTCCATAGTTATTTTTTCTCATTTCCTAATTTTTTTTTCTCATTTCCTAATTTTTGTCGAAGTCCTATAAATGGTATTATTGGAAGAATATGTGATTCAAATGGAAACATGACAGGCTTTTAGAGATAAGGTCCAAACACATTCAGGCAAATTTAATTTAAACATATAGATGTTATCAAGGTCCAAACACATTCGGGCAAATTTAATCTACAAGTACATGTTTTGAAACAATAAAAAGATCTATACATGCCATGTTCTTTCTTGCTGTTACATTGCATTTAAATTCATATCCAAATTCCTCGAGTAAAGAATTGGCAGGTACCAAGAGGTGTCAGGTGTGAATGATTTAACATGATATGGCTTGGTTACAGTTAAGGAGTACATTAAATGTTACATGGGAAGTGGGATTGGCATTTGAAAAATAACAAAGTAGCAAATCTCCAAATATCGTTCAACCATGTTTACCTATATCTTATTGAGAGTGCCTTCTTTGCTGTGGTGCAGATAGTTGAACACTGTTGCAGTGATCTACCAACCTTATGACGGGGGTTCAAGTCATGGAAATCAATCTCTTCACCCAAAAAAAAAACAAAAAAAGGAAAGAGTATGGATCAAGTTGCATTACCTACTACCTCTCACACGTTGCTCAAGCTTAAACCTTGTACTTGAGGATTATCATCCACTGCTTCAGCACAGCTTACCCATTTAAATCTCTGCTGAAATTAATACAAAAATAATAATAAATTGAGACTACCAATCTCTAGCAATATGATCAAATCACCAGCAAACAAAGTGTTAAAATGATGTATTATTGATTGATATCTGATTGATTAATTACAATTCCTATACAATCTATATATAGAAGAAAATGTGGTAATAGGTGTAGTGGAGGTGATAGTGGGTTAGGTGAAGTGGAGTGTGTGGTGAAGTGGAGGTAGGTGAAGTGGAGTGTGTAGTGGAGTAGGTGAAGGTAAAGATGAGAAATTCTAACAGCCCCCCGCAAACTCAAGGAGGAGAGAAACTAACCAACTTGAGTTTGGAGAGAGTAACAAAACAAGAAAATACATAAAAATAAAAAAAGGATAGGAGACACTGTATGGTCGTGTCAGACCATTGGTGAAGACACTGGATGGTGGTGTCATAACGTTGTAGAGGACACTGTATGGGGAAGCACTTGGAGACTATTCAAAGTAGAAAATATGAACTAGAAAACCCATGTGATATTCTTCAACCAGAGGAAGTGAGCAACAAGTGACCAAGGAAGCACTTGGAGACTATTCAAAGTAGAAAATATGAACTAGAAAACCCATGTGATATTCTTCAACCAGAGGAAGTGAGCAACAAGTGACCAAGGAAGCACTTGGAGACTATTCAAAGTAGAAAATATGAACTAGAAAACCCATGTGATATTCTTCAACCAGAGGAAGTGAGCAACAAGTGACCAAGGAAGCACTTGGAGACTATTCAAAGTAGAAAATATGAACTAGAAAACCCATGTGATATTCTTCAACCAGAGGAAGTGAGCAACAAGTGACCAAGGAAGCACTTGGAGACTATTCAAAGTAGAAAATATGAACTAGAAAACCCATGTGATATTCTTCAACCAGAGGAAGTGAGCAACAAGTGACCAAGGAAGCACTTGGAGACTATTCAAAGTAGAAAATATGAACTAGAAAACCCATGTGATATTCTTCAACCAGAGGAAGTGAGCAACAAGTGACCAAGGAAGCACTTGGAGACTATTCAAAGTAGAAAATATGAACTAGAAAACCCATGTGATATTCTTCAACCAGAGGAAGTGAGCAACAAGTGACCAAGGAAGCACTTGGAGACTATTCAAAGTAGAAAATATGAACTAGAAAACCCATGTGATATTCTTCAACCAGAGGAAGTGAGCAACAAGTGACCAAGGAAGCACTTGGAGACTATTCAAAGTAGAAAATATGAACTAGAAAACCCATGTGATATTCTTCAACCAGAGGAAGTGAGCAACAAGTGACCAAGGAAGCACTTGGAGACTATTCAAAGTAGAAAATATGAACTAGAAAACCCATGTGATATTCTTCAACCAGAGGAAGTGAGCAACAAGTGACCAAGGAAGCACTTGGAGACTATTCAAAGTAGAAAATATGAACTAGAAAACCCATGTGATATTCTTCAACCAGAGGAAGTGAGCAACAAGTGACCAAGGAAGCACTTGGAGACTATTCAAAGTAGAAAATATGAACTAGAAAACCCATGTGATATTCTTCAACCAGAGGAAGTGAGCAACAAGTGACCAAGGAAGCACTTGGAGACTATTCAAAGTAGAAAATATAAAATTGAAAATGTTGTTGATATGGTAAAACTCAACACGTGTAGAGCCAAGAGCAATGAGGCACAATCCAAGCACAACCTCCAGAAGGGCCCTAACTTTTAAGGTGTAATATAGAAAATTGCAAAAAAGTTGTAGTACCAGAATTAAAATTTAACAATTTTCATTTAAGAAATGCTTCAAAAACTTCTACACGTGGTGTGGAAATAACTGACCCCTTGTGGTATTAATTTTTTGTACTGCAAGACTGAAAGATCGAATCTTTGAACCAAAAGGAAAAGAAACTCAAACAATTAGCTACAAGATGCTGACAAAAAATTTGGAAAAATATAGGAAGCTGGATCTTTTTTTAAATACTTTAAAAGCTTTGACATGTGCCTCTAAAACGTTAACCCCTTGCCTCTGCAACTACTAGAAGGTCAAAGGATTGATATTTTGTTTGAACCCAAGAATAGACTCTGGGCAAGTGAGAAGCATTAAAATCTGACATCAGGGTTTTAACTTCTATAATCTTGTGATTAAGCTTTTTCTTTAAAAGTTGAAATGCATATTTAAATATTTCTCCATACCTGCGTAGATTTCTGCTGCTGAGTCTGTCCATTCTTTGACCCACAACTTACAACGGATGAACATTGACTTAATTTATGAATATGACAATCATCACCTTTTCTATGATAGCATCCATCACAAGCATCAAACCTTGGACAGATCTCACAGTGCCATCCCTGATTCACCACAATATCCTGATGGCAAATGCAGCAGCTGGTCCCAACACTTTGCTTGGTTGGATTATGGAGATAATAAAGGATCATCATTGAGGAATGCTTGACATGGCGAAGGGTATCAAACTGATAATGATTTCCTTGACAGAAGCTTAAGAAGGAGTGCCGATTCTCAAAGTAACCATTATCTATAATAACATCTGTATCCTCTGTATTAACAGGCACATCCTTCACTACAACCTGAAGAGAATAGGAGCATATATGTAAAAGCGGAATCTAACTGAACAAGACCATGTACCAAAAGTGCTTTATTAACTAGAGTATGCATGGAAATTTTTTTGTTTTCAGTTTGGATATAGAAAGCAACATAATCTTTGAGTTTATAGGAATCACCTGAGAGAGAGAATGTTTTTCCCCGCTACTTGAAGTGTGTGTATTCCCCTCATTGAGAGTTTGCTCCACATCATGGCATCTACAATATATATGAGAAGGTAAATAAGAATTAAACATTCTAAGACTTGCAATCAACAATAGGAAGTAGAAAATGTATCTCCAGCACAAAACTTCAGAAAAATGACATCTTCTTGCAACAGGTAAAGCGAACCCGGTAAGAAGATATCAATAAATGATCATGAATGATAAAACTATTATATTGCTACCATGAGGAAGAAATAGCAAAGAAAATTGACTTCAATCAAAGAATGGATCTTAAATAGGATTAGATCTATCTCAAATACCAAACTGGCACCACCAACAATAAGGATGAAACTTCAATCAATGAACAGAGCTCATTAAGGATTAGATCTATCTCAAATACCAAACTGGCACCATCAACTATAAGGATGACATGCCAATCTTCATATGCAAAAAATAGGAGAATTCCATACGTGCAAGTAAACGTGATTTCAATCACTTTGTATTCTTCTTCTTCCAGATTATAATAAAGCTAACTACAAAAATAAGTGGGATTCAAGAAATACATCATATTATTAGTACCATAGCCACCAAAAGGAGGCGAAGCAAAAACCAAATAAATCATGATTTGATACAAAATTTACCTTGCACATAGTTGAAAGTTTTTGCATTCGTTGCAAATCCATTGGCTTCCAGATAGTATCACTTCATGGCAGCACGTGCAAGTAAACTGTAAGTGGACCATAATAAAGTCCTCCTTCACAGGAGAGATGGTTTGCTCCAGCTATCAAAGAAAGAGAACAAGAGGATAACCAAGAATTAACAGATGGAGTCACCACATAGAAAGAAAAACGATGCGAATTTTCAGAATCTGTTTTCTAAAAAATTTCTGAAAAAACTAAAAACTAATTTGGTATAAAGAATGCTCATCATTTTCACATGGTTCTATCTTTTTTGGAGGCAAAAATAATTTTAAAAAAATATTTTTGGTGTTGATTTTGTCAAACTAATTTATATTTTTAAAAAATTCAAAAAACAGATTCTAAACATGAAACCAAACGGAGATTTCTGGCCACTGGTGAGTGAGATCAAACCTTCAAAGCCCAATAAAAGGATATTAAGAGCTATGCATCTCTGTTGATATGTGTACTCACGCATGAATAAAATTTTCCTTCATGTAATTTTCAAGGTTTCCATGGAAAATATTGGAAAAATGAGCTACATACTGTTGAATTTCTAAAACTTTTCACTCCTTGTTTTCTATACCTTATTATTGTCAAATGATGTGTTTATGTAGCATAAAATTGTTATTTGAGAACATGATTTGCATTATTCAGGTAAAAAATGAATATGATAAGAAATCTGTGTAACTTCCAGTGACATCTGCAAAGATTAATAGAGACTAGGATAGGAAAGATGAGCAGAAGTTACTTTTTTCATCAGTAGAATATCTTTGGTTGCATCATCAGAAAGACTGGTATGTCCCATAGCTTTTAAAGTTCTCTTTGTCAGAGCTTTTTTCACCTTGCTCTGTGAACCAACTTGACTCCTTTGTTCAATATTTTTTATCATATCTACAGCAGCACCTGACAAATAGTCACCATCAAAATATGGCAAACGAGCTGCTGTTATCTTCATGTTGTGTTCCCCAGTAGGAACAAAGAAATGATCATATAAATTAGTGCAATCCACCACTATATTCTCTTTTACTGCTTTTCTTAGCATTGATTTGTACCTGCACATGGAACATCTTCAAGTCAAGACATATGCATGCACAACAAAAACTGCAGACATGGAAATAAGAGCAGCAAACTGCAAAGATCAAAATCTGAAGCAGATCAATCAGTCTGACTTAGGTATGTCGAGGACTTGATACTATCTTCCCAAAAGGGGAATTAACAAGGATTAATACATGCAGAGTTGCATACATGTAAGCATGTGAAGGTATGGAAGGAGAGAAAGTGAAGGTATTGCACAAATCTTATTCACACAAATAACGCTTAAATGTAAACATGTGAATGTGTGGGGGAAAAAGAGGTACCACTGGCGGAGCTTATCGGACTTTGGTGTTTTCTGAGTCTCTGGATGGCAATAAAAAATATAATCTTCTCCTCTCACAGGTGGACATGCCCATATATAGCAGGTTGCAAAACCTCGTTTCTTGCAATAATCAAGGTATCCTATCTGATAATGACAACAAAGGAAAAGGCAAGGAGCCAATTTTGTTACTTTATTTTATTATAGAATCTTTAAATGCTCATTTGATGTTGAGATAACAGAGATTAAACAAATAAAACTAAACAAGGATAATTACCAATATTTGATGGTAAACAAAGGTACGAAGAGCTTCACCAGATGCAGTTTTTATCTCCGGTCTAAAGTACTTCACAGAATCAAGATACGAGATATATACACAACGTTGATTTGGGTGACTACATTCTGAACCATACTCCTGGACATACATTCCAAAGAGGCATACATCTACACCTTCAATTCTTTGAAACAGAAGTATCACCTAATTGAGAAAGGATATGTCAGAATTCCCGAAAATATAAAACAACTAAGAGTAGTAGTTAATAATAGATTTCATTGAAGACTTTGTAACACCAACAATCTACCCTGTGGTTATCAAAATGTGCTCACCTCATGTCTTTTCTCTTTTCAAATGATAAAAGCACTTTAATGAATTGTATGGCATTTATCATAGCATATTCATTAACCAAGACTGAGCAATGCAATACTGAAGTTGAATAAGGAAATGTGTTAACTATAAGTCAACCCAAAATCTAGAAGGAGGTGGTGGTGTTTCAGCAATTAAAAGGAGATTTTTGGTCTTTTCACAAGTCCCAGGTGAAATTCTTATAGTTGCCTCAACTAAGATCAAACAAAAGAAAATTGCTTAAGCACAAACCACTAGAATTTCTGTTACCTTCGATCTGTATGGGAACTCTGTTGGGTATTTCTCATTATGGAAGATATCTAAAAATTGCTGCTTCACTTTCAGTAGTTTTTTGACAGATAGCACCACTCTGACAGCAAGATTCGCTGCTCTAGGTACCTAGAAATAGGTTGAACATCTTATATCAAGCAATTGTAGTAGGATGCTGAAACATAAAACATTAGATATACTCTTGCTGAGGTAAAATTTAAAAAGAAAAAAAAATTAAAATGAAGAAAGAAAAAGAGCACAGAGAACTAAGTCAAAGCAGCATTGTTGACAAAATTAGCCTAAGAACATTGCGTTGCTTGGTTTCCCATTGAGAACAATTCTCTTTGGCATTTTGTAATCAAGAGTAAACACTCGGTCTCCGCGGAAATTTATTTCTTGTGATATCCATTACTTTGCTCAACATATTCGTTTCAATGGAATTCCTTTGTTTATAATATCTAGTTAATGGAAGGTCATGGTTAAGACTTGGCCTAATAACCTTAAGGTTATGGTTTCAAGTCTTGGGGCCACCACTTTGTGCATTATGCTAAAAGGTTAGGTGTGTACTCAATCTTTTCCCTCCCAAACACACATTAATGTGTACTAATTGGGCGTTGCTTTAGAATTAAAAAAAAGCGCTCAAGTTTTAGGGCCAGCAAAAATGGAGTGTCTACAATTCCTTTACCCTCTCAAAAGATGCCTTCAGATCTACTAAGTGTTCCTCATAGGAATTGGACTTCACAACCACATTATCAATGTATATCTTCATAAATCAGCCTATCATGTCATGAAATAAAGAATTCATGGCACGCTGGTAAGTAGCCCCAGCACTTTTAAGGCCGAAAGGCATTACGACCCATTCATATGTTCCTAATGCACCAGGACAATAGAAAGCTATTTTGGATGTATTCTTTTTTACTATGAAATTTTGTTTGTATCCTGAGTGACCATCTATAAAAGACAGAACCTTGTGCCTAGCTGTCCCATCCACTAACAAGTCTACTGCCAGCATAGGGTACTTATCCTTAGGGGTAGCCAAGTTCAAGTTCCTAAAGTCTATACAAATTTAAATCTTCCTATCTTCTTGACTATAGGCACTGTGTTTGACAATCATTTTACATATTTAACAGTTTTGATAAACCTAACTTTGAGTAAACAATCCAACTCATCCTTAACTAATAGAGCTACCTCATTAGGCATCCTTCTAGGCGGCTGTTTATACAGCAAGAGCCCTTCTTTGATTGGTAGACAGTGCTCCACTAGTTCTCCAAACAATTCAAGCATTTTTCTATAATCCCAAGAAAAACATTCCTTGAATTCACACAAGAGTTGAATAAGTCTGGTTCTGTATGGTTCAGGAAATAGTTGGCTTACATAGACTATCCTGGGTTTCTTCACCATTCCCATATTAATTTCTTCTAGAGGGTCTTGAACTTCTATCTTTAGATCATCTAACTTAGCCGGAACTACTTCTAATTCCTCAAACTAGGTAAAATCTTTGTCGGGAATGTCCTCTTCAAAAATTACTTCAGAAGAATTTGTCGTAGCTTCTTCTTCATCTATATGAAACCATTCATAGGGCGGCCATATGAATTTCCAAAGTTGTCCTACAATTGTATTTGTTCAAGCCCACTGTTGGATAGCATGTGCTTCCCATGTTTGCCATGCATGCAAAATATCAAATTGATCAAAGGATAAGTTCTATTACGTGGCTAAAGATATCGTACATTCGAAATTTTTACTATGCATGAAGAGGTATCAAAGCTAATAGTGAGCATGACCAACATGCTATCTTCAGTGTGGTACCACAATTTAACTGTTCTAGACCAGTTATAATTTGATCATTCCTTAACAGTTCATGCTTCTATCCCTTTTTTTCCCTGGTCTTCATAAATCAATCAACAAAACTTTTACAATACATTCACTACGAAGTGGATAAAATATCATATTTTGAAATAAAGTAACTTGTGATAAGGACTACCTAGATGTATGCACGCATGTATTCACGTGTCAAAAATGATTAAAAAAATAATAATAGATGGAAAAAAAAAAAAAAGGGTCTATAAACAGTATTTGCATCATACCTCATCAAGTTTCTTTTGTAAAGCCTTTGCCCTCTCTTCACTGTCTTGCATGAGACATCTAAAGAGCCTTTGCTCAATGTAATCACTGAGTGTAGTAGTTGGCAAATCTTTTGCTCCAAAAGCAACAGTCTTTGGTAAGGGCACATGCTCTCCAACTTCTATTCCTTCCAAGTAACATTTTGGACAAACATATTCTGATTTCCCCCCCAAATTACTTTTATCATTGTAAAGAGCACATATCTGGTGTTGCCAGCCTCTGCATTTATCACATTGAACCCACTGCAAGAACAAAATGTCCGAATGGATTGAGTATTTAACATTTTTGTTGGTCAAAGAGATTTAAGTATTTAACCATTTGCTGAAATTGATATCTCAGAGTGAAAAATGACAAAGCTTACCGATTCTTCATCTTCATGGTTAATCCTTTCCTTATGAAATTTTGCCTTGGAAATAGAAATCCCATGGAATGAGATCTCACGACCATGAGATCCCTTGAAGCATGAGTTACAAAAACAATGCTGTGTACCCATTTTGTCAAGTGCACAATGATAAATCAAATTGAGCTTGATACGAGCACCACAAGATGAGCAATATATTGGTGCAGGGGCAAACACAAGCTTGTCCATAGAACATAACTGGCATGACTTTTCACCAACAGAATGTGCTTTTGTGTTTCCTTTCATTTCCTGCATAATTTCTCGATCATTATTATAGCAATACCAATAATAATGGTCACATCTATTTAACATCATCTTTAGGCAAGTAAAAACAACATGCTGAATTTGAATAAAAAAATCTGACAGATGTATTAATTCTTTTAAGAATCAATACAGTCCCTAATCTACAAGTGAAGATAAGACATAATTGGTTGGCAACTTGGCTAACATAAATTTAAATATTGGTGGAAAAAAACAAGGACAGCACCACTAAGGTGGAGGATTTATTCGATTTGAATGTGCTTCAAGGACAAGAGATAAACCAACAACATATGAATGAAGGTTGTGAGAACAAACATGATCAAAAGGCTTTAATGGACAGAAAGAAGCAAACCATAAACAGCAGCAACTAAAAGGTGATGTACAAACCTGACCAATAAACTGCCTGAGACTGGATAAATGTTCTTTCATTTCTTCTACTGTGAAAGAATTGATCAAAGACTCACCCAATATCTTTGGCTCCACTGACTTCATTCCTGAATCTGCTGATAGTGCAATAAAATCACTTTTTGCCTCTAGTTTTGCTTTGTCAGACTTGGTCCTGACTTCTTTCTTCTCCTCTTTATGATCAGCAGTGAGTTCTTCAGAAGGAACAGGCACACTGCAAGAATTAAAAATTCGAAAATTATCTGCCACATTATTTCGAACCTCACTTGTGCATGTGGGTACTGTCTCCTCTTCTTTAGAACAACAAATGAGTTCTTGAGGATGAATGGGAATACTCTTCAAGTTGGACATCTGTGCAGTTTCTGTAACATTATTCCCAGTTGAACTAGTGCTTGTGGATTCCCAAAGGGGAGTTGACACTTCCATGTTAACCTTTGTTGCATCTAAATTATCAGATGCACAAGCTTCAGGCCATTGCTGCAAGTGTGGGAGTTGTTGAGGTTCACAAGGTTGAGTCATTGAACAAGCAACTACGTCAGAAACCCCAATTTCAATGGAAACGTGATTCCCCATCTTCAGACGTTTTGATGGATGCTGAATATCTTCACTAGGGTGAGGACTGGTGCAACTAAAATCATTATCACAGAAAGCATTTAAGCGACCATTTTCTTGTTTTCCAGATCTCTGGGGAGGTTTACCAGTAACACAAGACCTTCTGACAAGCCTGCATATGTTGCACTCCCAACAATGACAGTTATTGAAATGGGAAAGAAACATAAAATATTGGTCACAGTTGCATGTGCAGTCATTACATACTGTTGAATGCATATGTTTGATAAAGGAAACTTGGCTTCCATCTACATGTGTTGTCTTATAGTTCATATAAGAAAGAAGAAATCTAAACATGAGATCACTTGAATGCGCAGGTTTGGCAGCTCCAGTTGGACCCAAAAGGATAGAAGAACGTTCTAAAGCAACATATTGAACACCATGTGACTGTTTTGAAGGAAGAGAGGACACATTAAATGCCTTCTTCCCTGTTATCTTGTTGATGCATTCATCATCTTCAAACAGGCTATTTCTTGATTGGTCCTCAGATGACTCATCAAACTGCACATATGGCTGCTGTTGCGGCTGATGGAACAGCTGAGTTCCTGGCATCAGCAGTTTAGGTTGCAATAAATCCTCACAAGTTGACATGGGAGTATTGAAAATTGCTCTAGTCAAAATACCAGAGGCTTCAGGAATCATCTGTCGATCCTGTTGCAAGTTCTGGAAATTTGGAAAAGGTAACTCCAAATTTCCCCCCAACAATGATGAAACACCCACGGTATAAACATTCTGATTGTTCTCCAGGAAACGTCCATGTTTTATCACATTCATCTCACCTGACCAAATTAATCATTCAGAATAAAGCCATGAGAAAGGGCATGCAGAGAAAGAAAATAAAACTAAAAAAAAAGGGATAAAAGGATTAGGCATGCCAAGGATGGGTGAGTTGGTCTCAGTTGAAACAATAAAGTATTGGTGCCACATTCATGAGGACATAGGTGCCACCAATCCCAATTTTAACCCAGTCAAACGAGTCAATTAAAAGCATTCGAGGTAACCAAATTTCAACAAGATTATTTTTTATCAGCAAATTTCAACAAGATTATGCCTATCCAGATTCTAAACAGGTTCAAGAACCTATATGTAAGAATTTATGTATTATTGATTTATTGATTGATGTATTACAAGATTGATTGATATTGTGTTATGTATTACAACTCCTATATATAGAAGAGAAGGTGGTAGTAGGTGTAGTGGAGGTGATAGTGGGTTAGGTGAAGTGGAGTGTGTGGTGAAGTGGAGGTAGGTGAAGTGGAGTGTGTAGTGGAGTAGGTGAAGGTAAAGATGGGAAATTCTAACACTATAATATATACAAGTTTGAGACGGTGATCATAGATCAATTGTACATTGTCATAAATAATTTGTGTAATGGGAGGAATTGAGGTGCTCAAACTTAGTTAGGATATATGGACTAAACAGTAGGATACCATCATTATGTCCACAAGGTAATAAACAGAGAAACAGCCAGGGAAAAAACCAAAAATAAAAAGGTTAAAATTAACTTTGCTCCTGCAGCAAAAACAATAAAAACAAGAAGACATTTGTCCAATGCTAGGTCTCATTCACCACATACAAGGTTTAAATAATCTCACAAATAACAGAAGCATAAGAATTAAATTATGGTAAACACATTTAATTAGAATGTTGGGCACTGTTCCAGGCATAATAATTTGGGGAAATTTAGCACAAGAGTTGGAGAACATACGCTCATTGAGATGTTGCTGTGGGATATTGTTTTCTGATAACAACCCAGATAAATGCTGCAAGCTATTACCATGAAAAGTTGGTCCATCATCAAAAGGCACAGCGTTAGAATACACATCTGTATCCGAACATACTGTGATGGATGAAATCTGCTCAGAAGAAGGAACCATCTCACTAGAAACCTGCCTTATGCCTGCAGGTGAAAGCATTCTAGCTCCATCAAAAGCCATGAATGCAGTGGCAACTCCCTGGTTATAATCACCACAGGCAGATCCTGCAATTAAGTATTTATTAGACTGTGACATATAATTATAGAACGTCATAATTCATCAACATGAGGATTGTTCAACTTAGTTACCCTTGGAAAAGCCGAACGACCCATCGTTGAAAAAGCTAGAATCATTAGCACTGTTGGTCCTCAATGAACAATCAGTGCTAATAAACATGGAGCAATCAATGAGAGCATGTGGTGAATTTAAGTTGCCAAATGAGGATGTAGCATGGCGGGCCACCTGTTGACTGGAGAAGCAACCATCACGTATTTCATGCTGGATCATGTTTTGCAATTGACAAGCTAGCATCTTCTGGTTCATGTATTCCTAAGAACCAATAGAAAATACAAGAGTCAGTAAACTTGAACACCAACTAATAAGCAATTGACTTGAAAAAATTCATTTAACCCAAGGGGTTGAGTGTGTAAAAGGCTTGACTAATTTTCAGCTGACCTAAATATTAGAAGGAAGAAGTTACATGTTAAAAGATGATTTGAAGATGTGTGATATTGCATGCAATGATCTTAGATGTGAAAGCACAAAACACACACGCATGCACACACACAAAAAAAAAAACAGAAAAAAGTTATAAAAAGTGAATCATTACATGATAAATGAAATTAACCTGTTATGCTGAATGTTCAGTTTGTTATTAAAAAACATACCTTTGAAGCACCATTAACAGATAGTTGACTTTGCAAGTCAGGAACACGATCAGATGTCAACTCTCCCAACTGACGATTTGTATTCTGATTCAAATTTTTGGCACTGCAAAATATTTTGGTAATATAGAAAAGGTAAATAGATAAAACAGAATTAAAACTGAAATATAGATTTTTATCATATTTATTTTTAGAAGATTTGACATTCACAGGAGAACTTTGATAATTCAATTCATGTGAACATTTAGAACTTACATCTTATTTCTGAGAAAATCTTTTGCACACCTCATTTTGGACTCCTTGTACAAGGCATCTATAGAATCTCCTTCTTGTAGGGAACCTTGATGTAAACCCATCTCGTGCATCTGGGGTTGATGTGAAACATTCTGGATAAATTTGTATGCATTTACATCCATCATGCTGTTCATGAAGATTTATTCATTCTGCAAAAGTTGCAATTTAATGGAAATTAAATAGGTAATATAATAATATAAGAGAGGATCCAGTCATGATCATGATGAATTCATCATATCCTTATAGAACTTTCAAAGAACAGTAGAACTAGAATTAAAAAACAATATGTCAAAACTTGGAAGTCAAAATGACTGTTAAAAATATCAAACTTTTCACAGTTCAAAAGTAGAAACAATATCAGCATACAAAATGATGCTAAGGATCAGTGGTTTAACTGTCAGATGAATCAAATCAAACCGTGATCTCATAAATACATTAACAAAATCTATACACAAAAAAAAAAAAAAAAAAAAAAAAAAAAAAAAAAAAAAAAAAAAAAAAAAAAAAAAAAAAAAAAAAAACTATTTTTAATGAAGTGAAAAATGGAAATAGTATCCTAAGTAACTCCAAGAGAGTGCTAAAAATGAAGATTAAACATTCCTAACATCAGTTACTATCAATGTGATGCTACATTATCATCAAGGTTACAACTTAGTTCAATCTCATATCACTAACTCCAAAATCCTTTCAATTCGGTCTACCGTTGCCAATTTTGCTTTATAACAATTTCACCTAAGAGTGGTAAAAAATACCTTGGTGTCTGACGGTTCAACAAACCGGAGAATAAACCAAGCTAACCAAAACCAAACCATGACTCCATACTCATATCATAAATACAATAAACAAACTCAATTTTAAATATGTAATAAAATACAACATAACCAAGATTTTAATGTACCACAAAATTCCCATTGCCTTCACTACTACATAATTGTGTTGTACCAAAGACATTGTTCGAAAAATTGATCACTGATCACATGAAAGTGCGCGCACACAAACTATACAAGAAATCAACAATGTATAACACAATTGCTAAATTCTCCTTCATTATTCCCAAACCACTAAAAAAAAACTTAGAATTTTTATCTATCGCTCAGAAACAGAGATTCTTGAACGATGATAGAGAGAATCAGAGTCAGAGACAACATTAAATATTACAAATACATTGTAGAGAAGTTATGATCATGAGTTTCGAGATCGAGATCGAGATCGAGAGAGAGACCTGAGGAAGAACGGTGATTCTCGAACAGTCGAAACGTGAAAATCTTGAACCTAGCAACGAGAGAAAACCTGGGGGAGATAAAATAATCAAACAGCTGTGGCCTAAACCTCGGCAACTTTGCACTAATGTTGTTTTATATCAAAGGCATTATGTAATCCGGTTCACATATAGACAGTACTAGGTCGAACCGGACACCGGTTCACACGAATTTTACCAAATCCTGCTAGAAATTGGATTTCTAAATGAGGTAGGAAATAAAATACATTTCAATTTTTTTTGGGATAAATTACAAGGATGATTAATGAAAAAAATGACAATTATACCATAATTTTAATAAAACTACATTGACTACTTTTACAATAATAGTTACGAAATTAATATATTATTTTTTATATTTAAATATTTATTAATATTGAGTAATTTTATTCTATTTTTATTAATTTGAATTTTTATTAAATTTGACTATGTTTCATAAGATTTTAAGATAATCATTTTTTTAACACTAACAAATATGTATCCTGAAATATCTTAACTAAGATTGCAAATAAATCGAGTTGTTCACGAACTCGACTAGATAAGGACTTGATTCGTTAGCCAAACTTTCATGCTCATAATAAATAAAAAGTTCGACTTGTTTATTATTTATTAATTAAATAATATATTTTTATATATTAAATAATATAAAAATGTGTACAAATAATATAGGATAAATATATTATATTTATACATTACATAATGTAAATAATAGCAACAAAAAAATCACTATTGAGTTTCAAGCCGAACTCAAGTTTTATTAATATTAACGAGTCGAGTTGAACTCGAACTAGAGCTAATTTTCAAGCTCAACAAACAAACGAGCCACATTCAAGCCCTTGCAAAGCCCGACTTGGCTTGCTTCATATTAACTACATATACATATAATATTAGGTGGATCCCATCTCAAGTGATGAAACCCACATACAAGTCTTATGTCTAGTTGGTATCAAATCAATTTTTTCATCCGTTCCGAATTTATTCAAAATTATACATTCAATAATCACAATCCTCTCCATTCTATGTATGTAACAGTTATGAAATAGAAATGTAAATTTATAATTATTTGAAGGTCTCGTTTGGGAATCGGCTATTTTAGTAACTTTTTGATTTTTTAGCTAAAATATGAGGTATAAAAAATAGTATGTTTGTGATGACTTTTTAGTTTTTTTACGAAAAGATATGCAAAAAATAGATAGAAAAGATAATCTTTTGACTTTTTTTTGTATAGTTTGTTGAATTTTTAGATTTTTTTAATGATTTTTAAACTTTTAGACTAAAATGTGATATTATCAAACGAGGCCTAAATTAAAAAGAATTATTACACTCACCATTAAATAATGTAATAAAATCTCTCCATTACAAATATGAAATGGAGAGGATTTAAATACCTGTTGTCTTATTTTTCCTACGAAGGAAAATATCATAAATGCGAGTGTGCCAAATTAGATTCAAGCCAATTATTAAGCGACTGTGTTGACGGTTATTTTGCCTCAATGAAGAGGACTTCAAAATTGTCAAGTGTAGAGAAAAGAAAAATTAAAAGAAGAAAGAGGGAGACGGAGAAAGATGATTGAGTGAACAATCAAACTAACCATTAATTTATCTTTACTCTTATGCTTTGAAAATGAAGTACATAAAATAAAGTACAGAGAACTTACCTCTACTCTTATGCTTTGAAAATGAAGTGCATAAAATAAAGTGTAGAAAATTAAGTGCAGGAAATATAAATGACAAGAAAATAGAAATCAATTGTCTTTGATTTGAGTTCTGGATCCTTTACAATGTAGCCATGAATGGCTATTTATAGGCAAACATTTGTAGGAAAAAACTACCTAAAACTACCCACTTTTCCACCTCTTCCATTTCATATTCCATGATCTTTCGTGATCTTCATATAACTTCCTTCAACATCAACTTCATGCTCCATATTCTCCATCATCTTTCTACATTTTATAACTTCTTATAACTTCTAAATGAGTAGGATGGTGCCACATACCCTAGAATTATATAAATAATAAATAATAAAATTACAAATTTATGGTGCCAACAATACCAATTCATTTAGGGGGGTCACCTTGCCTTACATATATTGGCGGAAAATGTACCTCTTGAACCTGAAATCATGTGAACTTACTTCCTGAGCTGTGTTGAAAATTCATTTACACCAAGATTACAGAAATGTAGAGTATTTTTCGAGACAAAAAAAAAAAAAAAAAAAAAAAAAAAAAAAAAAAAAAAAAAAAAAAAAAAAAAACCAAAACAAAACAAAAACACAATCAACAAAATGACACAATTTCCAATTTCTAATCAGTTGAAGACAAGGTCCTCCTCCTTATGCTCCTATTACCACTGTGCATGGCTTCCCTCACCTCAGCTCCACCGTGCCTCTTCACTTCCTTTGATTCAACAAATGCATCCTCCAAAAACAATGGGTTCATAAATCCTTTTGATCCTGATGCTGACCCTGATGGAGTCCCCTCACATTCCTCCTTAATCTCATCATCACTGGCACTGTCAACTTTCATAGGCGCCTTTGTCTTTGCTTTTACTGCTAATTCCTTGTTTTCGTAGAAATTTAATTCCACTTCTTTTTCACTGCTGCTCTCTGCAGAGGAAGTATCACTCAGAGTGTGGAATATCGTGACATTCTCTTTCTTTGAACCTTGAAAAGAATAGCTCTTTGTTTTGCCATCGTATAACGGAAGGAGAGATTTCGATTTTGAGCCAGTTCTATCCCTTCCCAAACTGTAGGTTGTTGAGAGTTTCCTCTCTATGTCTTGCTTGTCTCTCACCAAATCCCCCAGTTTTTCTATCATTTCATTTTCCACTGCTTCCTCTGCTGTTTTTTGCTTAATCTCGGTGATTGTCCTATCAAATGCTTTCTTTTGGAGCTGAAGCAAACGCTGAAAAGCAAATAATGTAAGAAACATGTTCAAATTACTAAAGTGTCTGATATTGCAATTCGCAAGGTTTCGTGTCCTTCCTAATCAATCATTTTCCTGGAAGAAATTTTTGATTCAGTTTGTTAGTTGCCAACTCATTTAACAAGCCTATCCTAAGTCCAATGTATTGGCAACATAGAATTCATTTTCTTTACAAATCTTGTCCAAAATATTTTTAACTTTTAACTGAAAAAATCAGGAAATGTGAAAGAAGAGGATGGTAAACTTACTCTCTTTTCTAGGAATTTTCCAAGGTCTTGACCTTGAAGCTTCTTTTTCCTCCAAAATAAACAACAGAATCGTACAACTGTGACTAGTACCATCAATATTACAGACTCGAATAGCAGGAACACAACCACCCTTGCGTTTCCTGAAAGAAGTTATTTAT
The DNA here is from genome assembly GCF_004153795.1 of Camellia sinensis. Lineage (NCBI taxonomy): Eukaryota > Viridiplantae > Streptophyta > Magnoliopsida > Ericales > Theaceae > Camellia > Camellia sinensis. The sequence continues at coordinate 1,585,010 of NW_021024795.1, read as the reverse complement.
GTAACAAAATGTTCTACATTGTAGCAAAATGGATATGAAAAAAGAAAATAACAAAAGGAGATATAAATTTTGACGGGTCACAATTGTTATGTATTCATCCATACGATATTCAACAACACTAACAAGTTACCTGTGTGGATGTTGACACGATTGGGCTCGGCATGGGAGCAGCTGGATGCAAGCTTCTGACCTAGTAATAACTGAATTATTAAGACGCATAATGGTTTAAAGTAAGGCAATTATTGAGGTAGCTAGGAGATTGATTACGTGTGCTACGGCAAGGAAGTGGATTGTCAATCTCTGCATCAAAAGGGGAAATGGAAATTAAAAACTCAACCATGAGAGAGTTTAAATTAAGACTTACCAGCATGTAATAAAAAAATTTCCGCAAAAGGACACACCAATAGTGGCATTTTATGACTCCCCAAAATTAGCAAAAATAGCATATTTAAATAAACAAAAATCTCCATTACTTCTCAAATATTATAGTGACCTAGGATTCAAAGAACACAATTTTACTGCAAGTTCTACCTAAGCTTTACCCAACGTGTAATTTATTCTAGTATCTGACAATAAATGGAGAAAAACCAACTTCAGAAAATTCTTAATTTTTATTTTTATTTTTTGAACGAAGAAAACCACGGCACTAGAACTCTATTTTTGTCCATCCAGCTTGCAGAAGAGGATCAGGACTCAAAACTTAGACTGCCGTGTAAAACTTTCATAAAACAAGATGATTTTGCACCCTCCAATAGTAAATTTTTGTCAGGAAGTTGTAATACATGTCATTTTTTCTAAAAGGAAAAAGAAGTCATACAACCATTCAAATTAATCAAGGGTCCAAAGTCATCCAATAAATTATGTATCTTATGAGTTTCTTGGCAAAAAAATCATCCAATCCTGTTGATATATTGGCAAACAGACGTCACTTCTGATTTTATTTATATAAACTTCATAAACATAAACATGCAGTTTTTCAAGCTCCAAATCATAAAAGATGCATCCAATAAACTCAATTTTAGAAGCATATAAGTTTATTGAAAGAATCTCACTTGAAGCAGTAATAAAGGCAAGAAGCATCCTTTCATCCAGCACAAAATGTTGCAGATCACTCTCTGACAATAAGGATGAAAATTGACCTGATGCTGACAATAAGGATGAAAATATTACAGATCACTCTCTGATGTTGCAGATAAATCTCACTTGAAGCTTATATTATGAAACAAGAGAGGATTTGAAAATAATAAAGGCAGAAATTAGAAATACATATAAACATAACCTGCGAAAAGTCAGAATTACCAGAATAGCTTTCGGACCAATAGATGGACCCAGTTGCTGGGACAAGCAAAGTGAAGACTGCATTTCTTGGTTTCATGGATGAGATGTAAGTGTATTCCGCAATTGTGTGGTTGATTTTTCCTTCCATTTCTGTCTGAGATATATAAACTGCATACCCGGAGCAATCAAGAAGTGGGCTAACTTGAACTACAGAATCCAGTGCAGCTGCTTTCGGGAATTTTTTGGGAACCCCAATTGGTGAGAATGAGTACAGAAAACCATCCAATGAACCAATAGATATCCAGCCTGTTATAGTGATGGGGAAGAAACAAAAATTAAGTTCATTGATGAAATCTTCTGAATATTTACAGATACAGTGCCTGAATTAGTTAAAACTTTTGCATCATGCATATGTACTTAGACTAATATAGTGTATAATTTGACTACATTTCTTGTGATTGCTACAGTTTTTACGTTTGTTGTTTTCTTAGTCTGAATTATGCATGCTATACATATAATAAAAAAAATAATTCTAGCTTCTAATGCATTAAGGTTGTGTTTGGTTCACGAATTTGGGTAAAAATTTGGAAGAAAGAATTTGGAAGGGGAAAGAGAAAAGGTAGATGAAATGTGAATGAAATATAACTACATTTCACACTCCTTTTCCTTTTTCCTTTCCAAATTCCTATCCAAATCCATAATCTAAATAGACTGAAAAACTCAGTCACTCTAAAATGTAGGTTTAAGTTAGCCTTCAGCATTTCTTTACTTCATTGATGACCGTAATCATACTCAAGTCATATAGTCACCATTAGAATCAACAGCTGGTGCACAATCTGCCGTACTTAATGGCCCAATACTTCTTTGCCACAAAACTGTTCCAGTAGAAACATCTAGTGCCAGCACGAGAGCCCTAACTGGTACAGTAACATACAGGAGACCATTGTTTCCCGGAGTAATAGTAAAACTCTTGTCGAGCGAACTAAAATCCTGGATCCATTTAAAACGAGGACTTCGAACTAACAAAGCATAGAGTTCTCCTTCTGTATTTGAGATCTGTAAAAACATAGACACAAATCTCGTGAAATCAAGTGTACCAAAAATGAAAGAAGAAGGTCTACCCCAGTGAGCATAGATAGTTTAACCTTATAAGAAAAGCTTCAAAATAGCTTTTAGGAAGAGAATCTAAAGATACACTCTTCAAATGGATAAAAAGACAAAAATAACTGACTTTGCTAAAGAAATATTTATAGAGGGAATGAGGAACAAGGTCAAATTGGAGATCATATTGCTAAATTAATCTCCAACACTACATCAAGACTGCATTGGAAAAATCATTTGGCATATAAAAATTGATTATTGTACTTCGGATCCCAAGAAGTATATTGAACATACTCCAATTAAAATCTTAAAAAAAAAAAAACTAATTAGAGATGAGTGGACCATACATATATGGTAGCTTCACACTGGTCAATCACGGGTGTTGAAGTAAAATAACAATCTTTGTCATTTTTCCTGCAACCTTGGCGATAACCAGATTGATAGAGCAGAGGTCCGGCAATCCAGAGCAATTGGCCCTGCAACCTGTATGCAAAGATTCCCTTGTTTTTAACATTGATAAACACAGATGAACTCAACATGCTTACAGAGAGCCCAATAATTTCACCCTCCTCATCCCCCGCCTCTGAACCAAAGAAAACTTCTACAGCAGATTCAGAAGTTCCAATATTCAATGGATTGATTCTCAGCACTTTGTTTTCTGCAACCAAAAAAATCTGCCAATAATTGGCCTTGCACAAGTCAATAAACACAGAATGATGCAGATAACAAATATATATATATATATATATTATAGAAAGGCCATGACTAAAACAACAAAAGGCAGCAAATCCAAATGTAAAGAAAGAATTGCCCTACTTTCCAGTTGTGGGTTTTGGAAAAATATTGCAGCATTTCATAAACCCCAACAGCCACCATCAAACGTGTGTTGGAAATAATGGTTTTATAGGTTTATTTTAGGCCAACTTTGAGTAGGTTCCACACGTCTTTTGGGTGAGTCCAAAGAGGTGACGTGTTCCTTGTTGTATGGCAAGTCACTCCCAAAGAGGTGACGTGTTCCTTATTGTATGGCAAGTCACACAGTGCAAACGGTTCGTTAAAATCATTTATGAGTGAATGGGAAGTTGACGTCATTTTCGGGTTCATGGAATGGACAATTAAAAAATAAAATGTGAGTTTCCTTGTAAGGCTTGTCCTACATTGAAACTTTAAGAGAGCTTGTGTATGTATATAAGCTCTACGTGGCAACACTTCGGTTGGGCCCCAACCCCAAGGGGCACCCCAAGTTTGTAGAAGGGAGAAGTTATGGACAAAGTGGGCTTTAGCCCAAACCACCACATGCGCACACGCTGCTGCCCGTCCAGACAGCGTGGGTCGGTTCTGACATTAATTTTTTGGACAAGATTTATTTGATTCTTTTCAAATTCTTGCAGGAAAATTATTTGAATTTCTAAATGAAATTAATTTAATATTTTGCGCCAAAATTTTTTTCTATCCAAACAGTGCCCTTGTTCAGTCCAATTTTCAGCAAGATCAAACCGGTTAAACCGGACAGATTAACTGTCCAGCAGGTTCAAACAGGTCTGCACCTGTTCAAATTGAAACCTTATCTGTTCAAATTGAAATCAAACCTGTTCAGGTTTGAAATCCTACCTGTTTGGGTCTGTCCCAGCAGTCACCTTTTGCCTATAAATAGAGATCATTTCCAGCAGATTTTCACATCCAGAAAATTCATTTGTCTTCCTGGTTTTGCTCTCTTTTTGTATTATTCTTCATTCTAGTTTTTAGAGAAATATTTGAGAGTATAAAACATAGGTTTTAGTTCGTCGAAACAGATTGTTTTTAGTGCTAATACAATTTCTGTAAATCATTGTATCCTGAGAGATAGATGCCATTCATTCATAAGCACCGAAGCAGGGAGAATCTATCTTAAGGACAAAGTGTCACACACTTGAGTTGATCGTTTTTATTACTTATTCATTTCGGTAAAATAAATTCCGTAAGTAATTTATTTTTATTTGTTTAATTTGTTTTAATTTATCTATTATACACAGAAGATTGTTCTAACAACATGAACCGGGAAATTACATAACTTTACCCAGAAATAGAATTAAATGTACATCAGTATAGTCCCCATTAAATGAGCGTCTACAAGGGCTAGATTGGATAAAAACCCATCTTTTGGCATAATTTGCACAAAATAGCTGCACTAAGGTGCAAACCCACAACCTCAAGGTTGATAGTCCGAAAAGGACAAATATGCTAAGCATCAACAAAGAAATACCGATGCATATCAGTAAGGCAAACTCCACAAAGAAAATATCAGTAAACCAAACTCGATTAATTCAAAGTCACAGCTATTTTAAATTGATAACTTGTATTTTTATATACTAACAGAGATCTAGCAGTCAAAGGATGATAGATTACTACACTGCTGCTCCTAACCTTCATTACAACAACTTTGCTAATTTAAGCTTTAAAAATAAAATTTAAAAAAAAAAGAACAAGAAAAAAAAAAGACAATTGTCTCACCTTCCTTGAACCACCATGAATTGGAGCTATTCCAACATTACATATATAATTCAGATTGACAGTCCAAGCAATGGAACCATTACTTTCAAACGCAAACAAGTTCCTCTCTGAACAACTGTAAATTTTTCCATCATCTCGAATTAGAGGTTTGGAAAGCCTACGAGCAGTTTGCCCTTTAACTGAAAATTGAAGGAATCGCATCGCATTATTAGAACCCCCCCAAGAGAAAATTGCAAAACATAAGGAGTTAGAAAAAACAGAGAGAGACCTGAAAATAGGTGGGGATTCGAAGGGTATTCCGGGAATTGCGGCGGCTGAGAAGCAACCAAAGCAGATCGGAGGGCGATGATGAAGAAGAAGATGAGAATGGATTGGATCGGCATAGATTCCAGAGATTAAAACTTTTTGAAACACAGATAAATGTGACTGGATCACGCATATTTTCTAGGGTTTGGTTCTCTCTCCGTTTCAAAATAATAAGAAACGGTTACTTAACCGCTCTGTGCAATTGGCGGGAAGACTTCTGCTTCGTTTGGTCTATCTAAAACCGGAGTTTTGTACGTTTTGCACAAAACTTGGCCGGCTTAGACCCGGTTCGGTTGACCCAGTATTCAACTCACTCCCTTGGTAGTAGGTTATATAGTATAGATTCTTTTCGGTGTCAAAAATAAAATAAAATATAATATAAATTATCTAACGATTTTAATATAATTATATACAATTTATTTTAAAATATAAATTTTATAACACTTTATTAATCATTTGTTAGTAACCTGACTTTAATATCTTTTTTTCCAATCTATTTAACTCAGTAATATTAACCTTCCTCTCTTTCTTCTAAATCTATTTGACTCATTGGTCGCAATTATTTAGACGTTATTTTCAAATTAAAGAGATCAAATTCTTTTTAAAAACACGCGAAACAAATATATGAACTAAATAAATAAAATTGAAAAGATATGTTTTTAATTCATCAAAATCAATGAAAAATCATTACATCCAAACATCATTTGGTAATTCTTGTATTTTGCTATTTTATGTCTATTTGATCCCTATATTTTTTATTGACTCAATTAACTGCTTATTTTAAATTATGTCAATTTAATCTAACAAAGAATGATCACTAAATTTGTTAAAATTAACTCACCGAGTTAATAAAATTTACAATTTTATCTCTAAAAGTATAGAATAAAGCTTTGTAGTTCAAAAAAAATGGGGCTCGAATGGCCTGACCCCTCTCTCTCTCCTCCTCCTCCTCCTATTGGTCTTCTTTTTTTTCTTCTTCCTTCTGAACTGCAACGGTAATGGCGGCGCCTAAAGGGTTTGCAACGGTGGGCTCTCTCTCTCTCTCTCTTATATATATATATATACGGATTTGTGTATATACAGATCTAAACAGCCAAGGTGTGTTAAATATGTTAACCCATGTTGTGTGTACATATATAAATCTGTATATATATATAGATTTGTGTATATCGACATTTTTTTTGGCCAACCGATGATTTTCTCCTCAGTTCCCCTCTCTTTTTTTCTTCTTCTCTCTTCCTCCCTTTTCTTTCTTTCGCCTCTCTGTTACAAGTTTTAGAGAGGGGAAAAAAAAATTTGCCAAATGTTTGGTTTTGGTTTTGGTTTTGATTTTGATTTTGGGTTTGGTTTTGTAGGTTTAGTTTTGATTTGATTTTGGATTTTGATTTTGAATTTGGGTAGGAAGAAGAGAGGAGAGAGAATCCATCATTTTGATTTTGTCTCATAAAACTAGCATTGCCGTCTTCTTTCTAGAGACAGAACAACAAACAACAAACAACAGAGACAGAGAGCAAGAGTAAAAAAAAAAAAAAAAATGGTGCCAAAACAATGTCGTTTTGACAACTCTAGCCGCTCGAATCATGACTTTTTCGAGCTACCTAGCGAGAGTATAATACATGCCTGTTCATTTCCTTATTTTTCATAAAATAATGTTAAAATCAATTAAACTAAATTAAGACAAAGTCAAAAACCCTAAATGATACTTTTATGGGCAAAAAGGATCAAACCAACAAATGCCCCACGTTGCACATCACAGAAAATATTGCAGCAGCCACGAACCTCTACCATCCAAAAAATGATCGAAGGTTCTCATCTTATATTTCCCCTGCTGGTTTTTTAATTGCAAAGTACAACAAAGTGGGAAAGACAGCTCTCTGATCAACTTGTTTGTACACGTGAAAATAAGAAACAAAGCAGAGGTTTTAATCAACCAATTCTACAACTGCTTCATCATACAAACCAGTATATTTTTCCATTAAAATTTCCAAAACTCAATCCTGCATTGAGATGCCACTCTATCAGATGCTTGTTCTTCCTGTTCGTCCACCTACTGGGCATTTACCTGAACCACCATCTCTGAACAGCAGAAATCGGAGTGTTTAAAAACGGTGCATAACGGTGGATCGGTGGATTAACAGTCCTCCCAATCTTAGCCCACACGCTTTGGTGGTAACCACCAGTCACAGGGGCATGATACATGAGCTTCAATAGCTGCCCAAAAGAATTGCACAAAAGAAAATGAGGAATAACAAGATGTGTGATTCCATAAAACAATTGTTAATCTTTCCTGAACCCTAACCATGCAATTTTTCTTTTTTCTTTTTTTACTTCATAATTGGTCACCTCTGTTACAAGTTCTTTTTTTCAATGATGAGCCCTGAAATGTAAACAAAAGTTCAAAATTTCATAGACTAATAATAAGAAGCAAAGCAAACCTGCCAATACATGAATGTCAGTATTATGTTGCGCTGCGACCTGTATGTTCAAATGATGAGGTGAATTTATAATATATAAAAAATAATAATAAAACAAAAATCGACAGAAATAACAGGTATAAAAAGGAAATGAATTACTGACGAGAAAAGGGAAAGAATTAGAAGAAATCCAAGTCCGATCTCAGCCTGCGAAGAAAGAATGCTAATGGTAGTTGTATTTGACTCTATCCACACACATGGCTCTTCCAAGTACTTCCTGTCAACAACCCCAGAAAAGTAACAAATATGGAACTAAACATTATAAACATATTGATTTATTAAATCAAAATAGAAATAAATCATTTTTCACATTCTAAATATTGGAAAATGAGTGTCAATAAAAAAAAAAAATTCTATCTATTTTAGAAAACTCTATTCATAAACAAATTGGAAGTTAAGGCTTCAAATTCCCAAAAATTACAAAGCCATTGTCTCTGATCATCTGCCTCCTTCCCCCAAAACCAATTCCACACTATCACCTCCTACACCACCTTCTTCTTTGAATGGCCTCCTCTATTTCAAGTCTCCACTACAATCTCTCTCCATATAATTCTCAATATTGGTCTACTCATCAATAGATCCCCCGATCCTTTTCTACTTCGAGCAGGACTCTGAATTTGGAGAGTAGACTAGGGTTCTTTTCCCTCTAGATACATGACATCAAGGATGCTGCCATCCAAGCATCTAATCCTCTTCCCATGACAACAACCAGACCAACTTTTACACCTAAAGCAACAATTCCGGCATAACCCAATATATAACAAAAATGGAAAAAAATAAACTCCATGACTCTCTCACGACATCACAATGCTTATCAATATCTATGTAATTCTTATATTCTATTGGGTCAAGTCAAATAGCAACTACAACAACTATATAATAACAAACAAACAAACAAAAGCAAATCTTGGCTTTTATAAAAATGTGATAGATATGAGAATTAAATAGAATAAGATCTAATCAAACAATCAAATCATAATAAAATGGATACCTTGAAGTTCTCATCAGAAATATGAATGGGGCCATTAGAGGCCTTCTAGAGGTTTTTGGGGCACAAATGGGGGTCTTGGAGCTTTTTTGAGGCCCCATTGCCCAGGAAAGAGGAAAAAAAAAAAAAAAAAAAAAAAAAACGGGACTTTTCTTTTCACCCTTTCATTCAAGGCCAAAACCTTCAATATAACATAATCCAAGAAGAAAATAAGGACCTAAACATGTCAAACCCCACTAAGACTCCAGACCAATTATTCAAGATGAATCACAAATAAAGTTAACACCATTAATAATCCTAGCAATTAGAAAAATTAAAAGCTGTAAGCAAGAAACAATCAATTCATTTCAGCAAAAAATTAGAAATTTCCTACCTGTACAAGGAAGAACGACTAAAATTACGTCTAAGGAACTTGGCAACATGTTCCAGAGCCCAGCATAAAATGGGAAGTAAAGCAACTGCAAGAAATTTAGCACCAGTATACAAAGGAGTTAAGGGAAAGAAACCGACTTACAATAAAAAATGCAAGGAATAGCACAAGAGGCCAAGTGACACTAACATTTGAGGTAAAGACGTGAAGCGACAAAAGTAAGGCAGTAGATGAAGTAAATAAAATCCTTGGTTGCAATCACAGATTGGAACCACACTTGCACTGCCTGCAAATTCCATGCTCTAGGTTTCTATGGAGTACAGACGAGGACAGGTTAGTAAAAGAGTAAAAACCATTGCAACTCAAAATGAGTAAAGGATCAGAAAGGACTCAGACTGGAACAGCAAGGTTACCCCATATAGAGAGTACACGGAATACAGAGAAGAACATGCAAAACCCATAAAGGCAAGCCCGTATGCCCTATTTGAAAGATTTCTAGGTGCAAAAGGAATTATCACAAGCACAGCCACTGCGAATACCTGATTGAGAAAGAACATGAAAACAGTATTAACAAATGACAAGGTGAAAAACAAAAAGAAGATTGATATACCCAGAAGATATTTCAATGGTTACCCTGCAGGCAACAAAAACCAAAAGAGGTTACAGTCATGAATACAGCTCTCAATCCCAAAACAAAAACTGTTTAACAATAACTTGAATATTTGGAATGAATCAGATGGCAGGATCATGAACTTAACTACAAAGAATATACTCACTCACACCACTTGAAAAGAGTGTGTAACTATTTTCTTGGGATCATTATATTGAAATCACCACTCTTACATATTTTCTGTCAAAAAATAAAAAAAAAATACTAAATCTAATGGAAATAAGGAAAAAGGTGCCAAGTTCAAATAAATGTTTCTGGTGTCATATTGATGTACAACCCAAACTATAATACCAAGAATGTACATGATATTTAGACAAAATCAAGAACTGAGTAGTTCATAAAGCGTTGTCGAGAAGTTTTCAAGTCTTGTTAGTTCGGTTCCATTTCTTTTCTTTTCTTATTTTCTTTTTCTTTTTGGCACCCTTAGTAGATGAAAAGAATTGTGATACAAATGAAAAATGCAGAATCATAAAGGAAAAATATACAGCTTTGGCGAGCCTCAAATCAAAAATAGCAGAAACATTAGCTTCCAAGAGGACTATAGAATATCCTCGTTTAGAACCACATAGGATAAAATTCACTAAGATGAACAAGGATGGCAAACATGGAATTATGGAATAAGTAGGCTGAGTTGAGAACATCATCTGATGATTCGATCTACAAGATGTTACAATGTGTTACTGTAAAACTTTAAGGCATCCATCGCAGGTTGTATATACCTTATACCAAATTCCAATGATAATAAAAAAATGAATAGTCAGTTCTGAGAAAATTTAGGTTTGCACTCGAGCAAAAGGCAAATATCAAATTAAGTTGATGCTGTGAAGAAAAGAGGTAACTCTAGCCATGCACCAGGCAATGAATCTTGAATCACAGTAACTAAATCATGTTGCCCAAACTGCCACTAGAAGTGTAACCATGATAAATGCAAGTGTTGGGCCACAACGAGGCCCCAGAATGCAGTATACCAAAATCTTGTAAAAAATGCCACCTATTTGGATGGATAGAAATCAGTGCTTATTTACTCACACCATACAGCTTCTTGTAATTGTTCAAAAGTAAGGTAATTTTTTAAAAGACACCACCAACAATTGTTTTCTAATTAGTTCCGTGCCAGGGTAAAGTTTGTCAAGGAATCCATTCAGACATTGGTGTGTGCAAATGTACATTCATTAATGTATACTATTACCATCTATGAATCATACCCAGGCATTGATCAAAAATTGAATCGTTTGTCCATCCCAGCGCAAAGAAGTTGGATTTGGAGCTGCAGTTGTTGATGACCCTGATGTTCTAGTAGTTGATCCTACAGCATAGAGTTAAGTTCAATTTCAATTAAACCTTCCAACTCATAATATAGTAAAAAATGTTGTAACAAAATTTTGAAAGAAAATTGAAAAATTGGTTGTAATACATTTCTCAAGCGAAAATGATTTTCCAAAAAACGCAGAAAATATAAATGAAAACCTTGGAAAAAGAACAAAAACTTTTTTAAAAAAGAAAAAATATATTCAAAAAAAGAAATCAACAAGTGTTTTAAAAAAGAAAACTTATAAATGTGACATTTGTAACGAAAAGGGTCACTATGCACCCGAATGCCCAAAAAAGGAAAAAAGTGCAAAGAAAATTATTTATGTTCTTGAAGAACAAGATTTTGAAATAATATATGGCGAAGAAATTTCTAATCAAAAAGAAATCTTGTACGAAATTTCTAATGATGAAGAAAGTTCAGATGAAGAACTAATCTTCATGATGACTAATATAGAGAGTCAAGAAATATCTCAAGAAGCAGACAATATATCTCAAGAAGAATAACAAGCCATTCGACTTGGAGATGTAATTGGAGAAGAAAAAACTTTTACCAAAGAGGAATTAGCAAAATTCAAAAAAATGCAAGAAGTTACTTTGCCAGAAATTTACAAACTTTTAAAATTCAACTTCTTTTCAGCAAGAGTGTTTGAACAATACAGTGGTAACACTCAAGCAAAATGGTCAGAAGAAGGAAATATTGATATTCCGTTTTTTTATAAGAAAAATGTTGCAAAATGGAAAAAGAAATATCCTGAGATTCAATATATTCATATTAGATTAATACAGGTAACCAAAACAGCCTTATTTCGCCAAGGGATTGATACTCCTATTTTGACAGCAATTTTTAATAAAAGATTTTCCGACCCAATGAAAGCAATCATTGGAGGAATTCAATCTAATTTGGCTAATGGAGTAGTTTGGTTTAATGTTAAATCAAATTTCTTTATTTCCATAAATGATTCTAATCTTAAAGACACAGTTAGAATAAGAATTAAAACATAAAGATTAGGAATGAAATCGAATTCCCATGATTTGGCCATTCGTTGGAAAACAATTCACGACCTAATGATTAGAGTAAAACCAATGATTTGATATTCAACTTACTCTAATGATTTGGCCATTCGTTGGAAAACTATTTTTATTTTACTATTTTATGGAATTATAGAGTTAGGAGAAGTTAGGCAAAGAAGTAGGCAACAAAGAGATGGTGAGAATTTATATTGCTTCATTTGTTGGCTTGAATGCCAATTTATAGAATACATCTTGTAGATACAAACAAAAACCAAAAAACTATCCTAATCTAAAAAGTCTATCTAGAGTTATTACATATCTAATTTGTTGAAATTTACAACACCAATACGTCTAAAAACTTTGCAACTTTGTACAAAAGTCTACAAGCCTAGGCATAGGCTTACACAGTTTCCACAAAAATAAATACATCGACAAAAAAATCTTTGGAAGCATAAATAAAAAACTACAATTATTTGCCATCTTCACACAAACTACAGTTATATACACAGCCTACCCTCCCCGTGGTTCAAAGAAATAGACTGATATAGATAATATTTGGTTGATCTATTTGTCGTGTAGTGTCGGGTGAAAGGATTTGTTTGACAACTTTCCGTTTAATAATGCAAGTTGCTCCACGTGCCCTGGATAAGGTCGGAGTCGATCATGAGACAATTGCATGTGATAGTAGGGTCCACTATGCTTCCATCCTGTTTACGAGATTGTGATATTTTTCATCAGTCTCTAATAGAGGGGAATCAGGATCCTAACTGTATTGCTCATTTCAAAATTATTCTACATCATCTGCAGTAATGGCTAGTTCTAACGGAAGATCTAAATTATTTCTCTTTTTAAGATTTAATAACAAGTTAAGGAGACCTTTGATATGTTATGGGAAAAATGAGTTACAAATAATATCATACCATCTGTGACCATGAATGGCAACTTTGTTGAGCTATGGTTATTAGAAGTTTGTGAAACAATTATTAGACTGTCTATCCAATATTCTGTTAAAGGAAGTTTTTGAATATTTTCCAATCTCTCCCTTCGGCGCTCTTCATCCAAATAGTCATCTTCAAATTTGAAATCTTCAGTTTCTTTGAGATACCAAATTTGATATTGTTGGAAAAAATGTTCTTGTTCTCGCCAACCAATTGTGTTGGAGATTCAAAAAGTAAATATTTACTCCATCGGAAGCCTTTTACTAGCCATGAGAGCATTGCTTTTATAATCATTGGATATTCTATCCACTGGATTGGATCTAAAATTTGAAAAATAACTTAATTAATTATTTCCCAATCTATATCTTCAAAAAGCCACATGTCATGATTTGCCAGGATGGTTATTTTGAGAATTCCATCTTTAAAATTTAATTTATCAGAGGATCATTCTAAGATTTGTCTAATCTTATCACGATGATCCTCAACTTGATTTTTTTATTAAAAGAAAATTTTCTTTTGGAAGCAAAGTCCTTACTTTTTCAAAAAGACATTCTTTTTATTTGTTCAAAAACTAGATCAGAATACTCATCTGATATGAGGTCTGATAGTTGAAGAAAATTGTTTATTTTTTTGAAATTAAAATCTTCATTCCAATTCATTTGTTTAAGGATATTGAAACAAAGATTTTGTAAATCTTTTAACTTAGCTATTTACTTAGCTAATTTGTTGGCCACAACTCTCATGTGTTTTCGAAATTTCACTTTGTTCTCTACAACGTGAATTCTTCAAACTCCATAGAGTTTTGTATAAATTTCTCTGGATATACCAGGGCTGAAAAAATCTTTTATTTCACATTCATCTGGTTTAGATGTCCGAATATTAGTTGGAACTGGGTTAGTTCTTATTTGACAAAAAATATTTTGATAAACAGGCATAGCTGGTGCACTGTAAAAAATTTTTTTAGCTTTGGTCATGCTATCATAGGATTTAAAACTAGCTCTTGGAAATTCGCAAACTTGCTATTGCAATCATTCCACTCAGTGTAAATTCCAGGTTGTCTTCTTGCAAACACAACACAAACTTTTTCTTGTCTGGGGATTGCTTTTTTAACAATTGTCACGCAATCTCCTTATGCGAGTTGTTTACCCTTATTCATTTTTTTCTCTTGGTCTAGAGATCTTCTGCAGAAATTAAAATTACTTAATTTTTTAAAAACAATTCCTAGTAAGAAAATATGCAAGAAAATTGTTAGTACCTCTAAGATGTTCTACCTCAGAAGTATATTCTGAAATCTTATTATACCAGGCTAATCTTCTTCCTTAATAGGTTTTTTATTGATCAGAAATCTCTAACTGCTTTATTATAGTTCGTACAATAAAATTTTCTAGGGGCTAAATAAATATGGAAACTTTTTATTGACAATTTTATTGTAAGTAATTCTTTTTCAAAAATAATATATTTTTGTTCATTTGGTTTAAATGTTCCAGAATTATATCCACAAATTAATTCTTTTTTATTTATCAAAAAAACAAATAGCTCTTCATTTGTAATTTTATGGGTATTAGATTTTTTCTTGGTCTAATCCCATTTTCTGATAAAGGTATTTCTTTATCATGCCATAATTTACTTGGTATCATTTTAAGAACACATCCCCAGCATGCTTTTAAGGCATCTGTTTCTAAAATTAATTTATCACCTGTTTTAGGTAGATAAACGTCTGGTAAAGTTTTAACATTTTCTTTAATTTGTTTAATTAAAGCAACATTCTCGACTGTCCATTCGAAAATAACATTTTTCCTTAATTTGGTTAACCAAGGAATTTCTATTTTTGATAGATTTTTGATAAAATTTCTTCCATAATTTAAAATACCAAATAAACTCTGTAATTGTGTTATGTTTTTAAGAGTATCAGGAAAATCTCATACTTTGGACAAAATATATTCCTGTAATTTTAAACCTTTCTGGTCTAAAATTATTCCCAAAAATTCAATTGATTCTTTTTCTAATTCAATCTTTTATAGTGACAAAATAATTCCATATTTTTGAAATTTTTCACAAAGTAATTTTAAATGTTTCTTATGCTCCTCCCGGGTTTTGGAGAAAACAAGTATATCATCAATATAAACTATACAACAATCCTTAAGATCTTTAAAAATTGTATCCATCCACCGTTGGAATACTTGTGGTGCTATATTTAACCCAAAAGACATAACATTCTAGTGGTAATGTCCTCTAAATGTACTAAAATCCATTCTTACAATCAAATTTGCTAAAGAATTTTGATCCTTTGGTTATCCCTTGGTGGAATAAGACTGTTATGGTTACTTGCATTAATCCAATATGAATATATTGAATCTCAGGATATTTCTTTTTCCATCTTGCAACCTTTTTCTTATTAAAAAAAGAAATATCAATACTTCCTTCTTCTGACCATTTTGCTTGAGTGTGTGTTACCACTGTATTGTTCAAACATTCTTGCTGAAAAGAAGTTGAATTTTGAAAGTTTGTAAATTTCTGGCACAACTTGCATTTTTTTCAAATTTTGCTAATTCTTCTTCGGTAAAAGTTTTTTCTTCTCCGATTACATCTCCAGTTGAATGGCTTGTAATTCTTCTTGAGATATTTCTTGACTATATCTATATTAGTCATCATAAAGATTAGTTCTTCATCTGAACTTTCTTCGTCACTAGAAATTTCTTCGTCATATATTATTTCAAAATCTTACTCTTCAAGAACTTTGATAATTTTCTTTGCACTTTTTCCCCTTTTTGGGCATTCGCGTGCATAGTGACCCTCTTCGTTACAAATATAACATTTACAAGTTTTCGTTTTTGAAACACTTGTTGGTTTCTTTTTTCGAATATACTTTTTCTTTTTTGAAAAAGTTTTGTTCTTTTTCCAAAGTTTTCATTTATATTTTATGCATTTTTTAGAAAATCCTTTTCGCTTGGCAAATGTATTACAACCAATTTTTCAATTTTCTTTCAAAATATTATCACAACATTTTTGACCATATTGTGAGTTGAAAATTTGATTTTTATTTGTTTTTTCGCCTTTGCTTCTAGACATCGATCTGCTATCAGTCTTAGAACATAATTAAAGCGAAAATCAAGATTATCATATTCTTCTTTCTCCATTTTTTTGAGAAAGTCGGGATATGTTTTAATACGCAACTCATCTCATGGATTAGGGAGTTAATCGAAAAATTAATCTAATCAAGGTTGATTTGCTGATAGATCAATAAGATAATAATATTTTTTAAAAGTTTGAACATAGTCTTCAAAAAGACAAATGTTATATAATTCTAATTTAATTAAAATATAATTTGCATCTGCTTGCAAATTAGTATCTCTTGCAAAACCACATAAATTTTTTTTTATGATTTTTGCAAACTCAGGTAATATTGTATCAAGTGTGAGAAAATTTGCCAACAAAGCTGTTTTTTGACTTTTTCCAATTTCAGATTTTTCTCACTATTTTAACCATTGCAACACATCTCCCTGGAGAGTTACTGCAATATAATGAAGGGATTTTTTCTTTGACCAACTATTTTTAAAATTGATAATAATGATAGACAATGATTTTGCCCAATCATCAATCGCCTATGGCTGGTCCTTAAATGGAACATGAGACAAGTCTAAATAAATACCATTTTGAACTATTGGATACTTATTATTATTATCTTTTCTAGATGTTATTGGCTCAGGTGTAGGATTGGAGGTACTTCCAGTGTTAGTATCATTTTTAACTTTATTTGTTTGAATAAAGTCAAAATTTTCTTCATCTCCCCACATGTGCCAAACAATTCGGGATCAATCGACTCTTCTGCCTTTCTTTTTCCCTTATTTATTTCTGGTGAAACATCTTGATCTATTGTTTCTTCAGATGAGGATAATTGACTATCATCATCATTAGTTGACATATTAATATCATAATTAAAGTGTTGTAAAAGGGCTTCATATTCTAGATAAGTTTCTCTTATCTGATCTAATAGCCTATTTCTTTCATCAATACTTAAATTTGGGTCTATATAATTTTCTCTAATAATCTAATATTTCAACAATATTTTTCATATTCAGTCCTATTATAGGTATTGGTTTAAAGTACCAAAATATCTTCTATACCATAAACAATGTATATAATTGTAGTTTGTCAGAAGATGACAAATAATTGTAGTTTTTCATTTGTGCTTCAAAAGACTTTTTTTGTCTTTGTATTTATTTTTGTGGAAACTTGGCGTAAGTTTATGCCTAGACTGGTAGACTTTTGTACAAAGTTGCAAAGTTTTTGGACATATTGGTGTTGTAAATTTCAACAAATTAGATACGCCATAACTCTAGATAGACTTTGTGGATTAGAATAGCTTTTTAATTTTTGTTTGTATCTATAAGATGTATTCTATAAATTGACATTTAAGCCAACAAATGAAGCAATATAAATTCTCACAATCTCTTTGTTGCCTACTTCTTTGCCCAACTTCTCTCAACTCCATAACTCAATAAAATAGTAAAATAAAAATAGTAGAAAACTCATTTCCTATTGTAATTGGTATTAAAGCTTGGTGAAGAGCTTTTGAAAGCAAGATCAAGCTGTGTAAGTATTCTATCTATGTATTAATTTTGACATATATATAAGTGTGTATGGTGTGCTTAATGATATGATATAAAATAAAATAAAAAATCAAATTAGTCAAGTTTAGTCTTTAATTGTGTATCCTTTGTATTTTATATCTTCATAATTATTTGTTTCATTAATAGTTGCTGTAAAACCTATATGCTTAGTGTATGTCAAAGCCCATATACTCATTAAGATTTTTTGACTATTAGCCATAATTAGGCATTTTTAAGTCTTTAAGATCATAAAGAGAGATTTTAGGCACCATATAAATACACTAGGAGAGTATTAGGTACCAACACCAATCTATAATGACAATTAACTCTGAAGATATAATATGCTTTGGAAATACAAAAGATAATGTTAATAATAAATATGACCATAATTTGCATATTACTAAAGAGTCTGCAAATATAAATAGTGTGTTTTCTAGTTTAAATAATATTACTGATATTATGTGTTCTTGATTTTCTAAATTAGATAAAAATCAAAATATAAATCAAAACTATCTAGAATCCAAAGTTGAGTCTATAGAATTTAAAATAGACAATTTAGGTTCTTCTATAATGGCCCCGTTTGGTAGAGTTGTGGGAAAGTGATTATAGATTATAGCTTAACAGATTATAACTTACAGCTGTAAGCATAAGCTGGTAACCTGTTTGGTGTAACTATGGGATTATAGATTTAAGTAGCAGAATAGTGTTTGGCAAATAAACTGTAAAATAGCTTTTTCTGTATAATTGACTTTTTTGCCCTTATATGATAAAAATGATAATTGTCAATTTTTTTTCAATTTTAATTTAAAAAAATTATTTCATTAATAAAAGTTAATATAATTAGTATTAATTAGTATCAACTAATATAAAAATTGATACACTTGATAAATATGTAATGGAATTATTATTGTAATAAATTTTTTCCATTCTAAATTAATTAGTATCAATTAATTGCTTAATCAGTATCAATTAATACTAAAATTATTAATTAGTATCAATTAATGGCTTAATTAATCTAAATTAATACTAAAATTATTAATTAGTATCAATTAATATTAACAATTAATTTTTATTAGTATCAAATAATATTAACAATCAACAATTGTTATTAATTAGTATCAATTCATAATTAATTCATTACAAAAATATACAATATTAATTTTTTTTTGACATTTCTGATTCTGTTTTTATTAAAAAAATTTATTACAATTAATAATATAACAATTGTTATTTTTTTAATTTATTATCTTTTTCATTACAATTAAATTGTGTAATTTATTTAATGGATATAAATTGCACAATTTATTTCAATATTAATAAATTATTTTTATTATTATTTTGCTATATTTATTTATTTATTTCAATTTATTTTGTTCAATATTATTTTTATTATTTTGTTTTTAATTATTATTTTTGTTTAATTTATTTAATTTTTTTTTTCCCTTCTCCTCCTTCCTGAGCCATCTGTACGCCACCGGTGGTCTACAGCCGAAGCCAATTCTTCAACGCAATTGTTCAGAAACTCCGGCGGCCCCCAAATCTCCAAAATTTACCAGAAATTCGAAACGAACGAGATGTTAGTTTTCCTGACCTAAACAAAAAGCAGAAACCCTTGTTCCAAGTCCCAAGAAAAAGAAGAAGAAGAAGAATCTCCGTTTTCGCCGAAGTAAATCTCTTTCAATTTCAAGGGTTTTGGGACTTGGAACAAGGGTTTGGAGGCGTAATCAGAGACGTGGTGGTTGTGTTCTTCATCATCTGAAGAGTCGTGAAGATGGTTCTCTGCTGCTGATTCTTCTTCTTCTTCTTCTTCTTCGGCAGAGGAATAGCTTTGGATGAGTGCTAAGCTCATTGTGTTCCTAGACGATAAAGAGAGAGAGAGAGAGCACAACGCTGGAAATCGCCTCCACACGCCAGAAATCGCCAATCACTCTTTGAGAGGAGTGAACAGTGTTTTCATTGTTGTTTATATAGTGGCATTTTTGTAAATACTGGAGATTAGGAGGGACATTTAAGTCATTTCACCCCCCACACAGCAACTACACGCTTTAGCTAAAATAATAATCATCCCCTGACCAACTTTTCAAATAAGTTGAAAATTAACTTCATTTAAGCTATAAGTTGGTCAAATAAGCTAAACCAAATATAAGTTTTTAGTTTAAATTAAGTTAAAAGCTGAAACAAGCTGCTTATAAGTTCTACCAAACGCCCCCAATAACTGTTGACTTAAACAAAGAAGCAAAAACCCAAATAAACAATTTGGTAACTCAATTAGAAACTATATCCTTCATAAACAATGATGGAATGCATAATCCAGTAGATAACTCCATTCCTAGGCTATTTTATGGTACAAAAGATATTCTGGTACTTCAGCAGACCTGGCTAGTGAAAGGCAAATGAAATTGCCTGTTTCTGTATCTAAACTGAGATGTGCAATTCTTCATTAATCTTTTTCATGTTAACAAAATAACCCAAAATTTTCTACCTGAGTTATGTGATCGTGCTTGGTCATTTGAAGTTGAAGATGACGATGGCATTGACCTTGCTGATTGAGAGGAATTGCTAGAAGGCATTGCCTCAACAACAAGATCAGGATCCTGCTCATAAAAAAAAAAAATCCCAATTACCAACGAAAATCAAACACTAAGATTCTAAATTCCAAGCCCAAAATCCCAGTTACATGACGTATACTTCTAACCCTGAGAAAATTCAACCAAAAAAAACATAGACAGATAAATATCTGGTACATATATCAACTATGAATAATCCGTAAACTAAATATAGGAAACCAAAGGATAACTAAATAATCAGTAGAAGAAACGATTCCCAAAATTTCAAAAAAGATGTTCACAATCTTGACCAATGCAGACTAGAAACTGAAAGACCAGCCATACATCCACCACTATAAAACACTTGAAGACCAGTTGAAATTTACTAGATGCAACTCAAACTCAAAGAGAGTGATAAAAATAAGTATGACTAACATAAGCAGAAATATACATTTATAGACACATATTTGTGTATAAACATGCACTTTAAAAGAATCCCACAACCAAACCATTAAAACCCAACATAGACACAGGATCGAACAAGATCCTTTAAAGCATCTCCAATCCTTAACTGCTCAAAAACTATCTCCAATTCTTCGTCAAATTTGATGAAAAGGGAAATTTGGGATAAGAGTGGAATTATTAAAAAGATTGTGATAAGAATTTGATAAAAGGGTAGTCTATCATATCAAATCAAGTTTTTTACTCAAATTTGAAATCAAATTAGATGAAGAAAAAAAAGTAGTGAAGGGTTGGAGATGTTCTTAGGTCTCAATTCTAAGTCCAACAAAACTGTACAAGCAAGAAGAATGCAAAAAAAATAACGCTAATATAATCCCAAGAATCAAATGCAGAAACACAATATGAGTTTCGATACCAATAGAATCACAGTCAATAAAGATGAACTCAATAAGTTTTAAACCCCCCACCCCCCCTCAAAAAAAAAAAAAAAATCACAAAACCCTAGTTGTACAGAACCAAGAAAACCCAAAATACCAGTTCTGACGCGAAGAAGAATAAAAGAATCAACAGAACAAGACCAATAATGAAAACTTATGAAAGCAAACAAACAAAACCCAATTGAATTAAGTGATTGAAACCCACAAAGCAACTAGGAAATCAACTTGGGTAGCATTGAATTTCAAGAAAATCAAGAAAGAATGAATAAAGACATACGATGTAACGCTGGTAGAACTTGTGCTTGAAGTGGTCAACGACGTCGGAGCGAGAAGCCATGTGAGGAGGGATGAGGATGTTGGACCAGTACCCAGCCCATCTTGGGTCGTTGTCGTAGTCGTACGCAGAAGCACCTATTCTCTTCAGCCTCTGTGGATCTTCTTCTTCCCCCATTATTTCTCTCTGCTCTTCTCAATTCTCTATCCACACAACACAACACAAGACAACACTCGAATATCAAGGAGTATCTCTCTCTATCTATGCGCGATCGATTAAAGAAAGGGGGATTATTCAGTAGTTTCGAGTACGGTTATGTACGGTACGTGGTATGGATGGGGGAGAAAGTGAGATTTGTTATGATTTTTGGGGTTGCGAGAAATGATAATTGATGAGAATTATGGACGGAGTTGGGGCGTGCTGTGCCCTCAGCAAAGGGTTTATTTTAAGATTTTTTTTTGATAATTTGAATTGTTTATATTTTAAAATATATTGAGTAAAATATATTTATAAAAATTTAAGTTAATCAGATATCGTTAATTTTTTTATCTATTCATATATGTATTTTAAAAAATAAATGATATTATGATTTAAAGTATTAAAATAAATAAATGATTGAAAGGATTAACGATATCCGATTAACTTAATTTTTATAAGTATATTTTATTTAATGTGTTTTAAAATATAAATAATTTAAATTATCAAAATAAATCTCAAAATAAGTCTATAAAATCGCACAATAGTACTTACTGTTTGTGCTGGGCGGAAAGCAGACGCTCCAAGTCTATTATGGACGGATAGTCGTCGTTTCGTGGACTACTTGCAGGACCTTGTATTATTGGTCGTCTCATTTCTTTGCAGTTTGGACTTTCTTTTGGGTGAATAACAGCAGTTTGGACATTGCAAAAGGGAAAGATTCTTACTTCTTTTTTTTTTTCTCCAATAAAATTTGATGAAAATTTGAAGAATATAAAATAATTAGAAAAAATGTAAATTATGTTTTTAAAAATATATTTAAATTAGTGATAAATTTTATTAATTTTAATAATTAAGATTATAAAGTTTTTTTACAAATTTATAAATATTTTGTGAAATTAAATGACATTGTAATTTAAAGTATTAAAACAAATAAGTGATTGAAAGAGTTAACGATATTTGATTAATTTAATTTTTTATAAGTATATTTTACTTAATGTATTTTAAAATATAAATGATTCGAATTATCAAAATAAATCTCAAAATAAGCCTATAAAATGGCACAATAATACTTACTGTTTGTGCTGGGTGGATAGCAGATACTCCAAGTCTATTATGGACGGATAGTCGTCGTTTCGTGGACTACTTGCAGGACCTTGTATTATTGGTCGGCTCATTTCTTTGCAGTTTGGACTTTCTTTTTGGGTGAATAACAGCAGTTTGGACATTGCCATTAAAAGGGAAAGATTCTTACTTTTTTTTTTTCTCTCCAATAAAATTTGATGAAAATTTGAAGAATATAAAATTATTAGAAAAATTGTAAATTATGTTTTCAAAAATAATTTTAAATTAGTGATAAATTTTATTAATTTTAATAATTAAGATTATAAAGTTTTTTACAAATTCATAAATATTTTGTGAAATTATCATTGATTTGAATTTTTTTTTAAAAATTAATAGCCTAATATTGTAATAATCTTGAGTTTTTACTATTTTTTTATTAAATTTAAGGAGAAATTTGATTAAAAATTTAAATTGATATTAAAAACACTCCAATCCTCCTTCTTTTCATTACTTTTTTTTTAAAAAAAAAAATTATAAATTTATCCGAAAACTTGTTTTACCCACATTTTATGAAAAAAATCATGTCTAATTCTTACTTTTTTTTAAATAAAAAAAAAAGACGCTCTCTCTCTAGGATTTTCTCCACGAATGGGGGTCTTCTGGCTCAGTAAGGGCCCTAGGTTTCTTGTGAGTTGTGGTTGGGGTGGGGGTGAATGGTTCTGGTGGCTTCCAGCCTCTTCTCTCCTTCTTCTGTCTCCTCTTTTTTCTTCTGTTTTTCCTTACTTTTTGTTCAAATAAATTTGGAAGTTTTGCCTTTCTAACTCTCTCTCTCATTGTGAGGTGTTCTCTACCTGTTGCCGTGGTCTTCACCAAATCCGTCTTTTCTCTTCTTCTCCACCTCACTCTGGCACTGCCACTACCACACCACCTCCTAATCGGTCACTACCCACCAGATTTTCCATATTCCCAATTGAGAGGGGAGATTTGGACCAGACTGTACGGCCGAGCTACGGTAACACAGGTTCGTCAAAATCTCACGGTGCTGAGCTGTGTTCTCAGTTGGCGTGGTCCCCGACCTGTCGTGTACATCCGAAGGAAGTGGTCGACTGGGCATGGATTAAGGCCCGACCGAGCTATGACTGGGAAGGCATTCGGCTGGACGCGCAGTGATTTGAGGTGACCGAGCTAAAGCAGCCCGGGATAGACTAAGGGCGAGGCGAGGGTCGGCATGCCTCCAACCTGTCAACCGAGATGGCCCAGCTTCGTATAACCATGAATGAAGGTAGAACGGGGAGAGGCCGGCATGCCTCGTGGCCGGTCAACTAGGACTAACCGGTCCTGCACAGCTCAGCCATGAGCATCACACTCTCGCCCCTTGCTAAGGGACAGGTTGGCCATACATGGCTTGGTTGTGTTATCTGTGGTGGCAATTCTCCACAGATAATAGGTCGGTCGCGGTACTCCGATTGAGTGTGCCACCTGGGCCAATGGCGTGCGGGAGAGGAAATCTACTCCAAGCACGCGTCAATACCGTTTGGCAGTTCTGCATGTACTAGTTGGAGGATTAGGCCTTTACACGCGTAAGGTGGTGAGAGGCGAGCATTGCCACCTGTCCAGGAGAGGACAACAGAGGTAGTGCGCGCACGATTTTGAGGCTGCATGGCCAGCCTAGAAATAGGAGTGGAAGGTGAACGTTGGAGGTAAGAAACTTGCGCTATCTGAAATACTCTTTCTCTCTCTCTCTCTGATAGCCTTCTTCTTTCTCTGGTGGTCTGACTTGATCATCAGAGGGTCTATTCGGCACACCAGCGCCGGGCAGCTTACCATTTCTATGTTGCAGAGATAGACGTCGTCACGAGAAGCTTGACGTCCAAGGAGTACGGAAAGCGAAGGATATTTCAGCCATGGCGGGCCTAGAAACCTCTTCGCGAGGTGCGCAAGACAAACGCGGAAGGAGTACTGATCGCTCGAAGAGTCCAGAGGGCCGTCGGCGGCGGGGGAGTCCCGTGCGCAGCACCTGGAGCACAAACTGAAAGACCAAGACGCCCTCATTCGCAGGATGGCGGCGGAGATGGAGATGCTAAAACGCCAGATTAAGGGGAAGGGTGTTGCTGGAGAGGGCAACCTCAGTGAGCACACCCCATCCTCTCGTTCTAGTAGTCGCTGCCAGAAGAGGACCCACTCTCTCTCCATCACCCGGAACTATGGGGTTAGAGATTCCGACCGAAGGGAGGGCAGATCTCTCACTCGAGACAGCACATACCGTCCCTCACGCCATTCTCTGACGTCACGATACTCTTTCTCCACCCGTTCTAGAGACCTGAGGGATGTATTGGAAGAGAGGGCGCGCCGTCGAGAGGCTCAAAGAGTGCCGGCATTACAGAGGTTAAGCGCTCCAGTTCGTTGTAGTGAGGAAGTGGCGATGCCAGCCCCCAAAGCGATAGCCCCTGCGCTGGTGGACAAAGAGCTGGCGCGACTTACAGCCACGCCGCTGTCTCCAGAGATTGAGAGTACACCACTCCTCGCCGGATTTCACCAGCCAAAGTTCACTTTGTACGACGGCAAGACGGATCCGTACATGCATGTGAGCCATTACCGGCAAGTAATGGCTGGCCACCGGTGCAACGACGCCTTGATGTGCCTCATATTCCCAGCAAGCTTGGGAGAGTTGGGTTTGAAGTGATTCGAAAGGCTTCCGAATGGGAGTATTGAAGGGTGGCAGCAACTAGCGGAAGCCTTCGTCACCAGATTCAAAACCAACACACGAACGCCGAAGGAGGTCGACCACCTCCTAGGCGTCAAGTTGGAGTCTGGATGTTCGTTGAAGGCATATGAGAGGGAGATTAATGATATGGACTTTGTGCCAGACAGATTTGGGCCGAGCAGAGTTGTGCCGGACAGATTTGGGCCGGACAGAGTTGTGCCGGACAGATTTGGGCCGGGCAGAGTTTTGACTGAGTGTGTGCCACCCCGGACCGAACAGATATCACATTGACAGGAAGTGACCGGTCGGACCAGGATGCTCGGTCCGAGGATGGTCGAAGCCAGACAGACCGAGTGACCGGCGCCCGGAAAGGCGTGGTCAGCCGAGGTAGTTGATTGACCGGCAGGAAGGCCGACCAAAGGAGGTACCCGGGCTAGGCTTTGCCGGGATGCCGCCTAGCCCGGTCCTCCATGTGTTTGTCCGGTTAGGCGCATGGGTATGAAGCATGGCATGGCCGTGGTAGAGCAGCTCGGCTGCCGAGCTCCAGCTGTGAAGTCAGGCAGTTGAGATTAGGTGATGTTCAGCAAGGTCTATGCTGACAGATGGGATAGCAGAGCCACGTGTCAGGAGATGACTGGGAGTGGGTAAGGGGCTCAGAAGGTATATAGGCATGTCTGCGCCCCCCATACGCGCATGCCATTCAAACCCACCTGCTCTCAACTGCTGTCAGGCACAGCTGGAAGCTCGGGCAGGCCGAGCTGCTCTAACCACGGCCATGGCCCTGCTTTATACCGCATGCGGCTAACCGGACAAGCACATGGAGGACCGGGCTAGGCGGCATCCCGGCAAGCCATAGGCCGGGTACCTCCTTTGGTGCGGCCTTGTCCTAGCCGGTCAATCAACTACCTCGGCTGACCACGCCTTTCCGGGCGCCGGTCACGCCGGTCTGTCTGGCTCGACCATCCTCGTTTGACCGAGCTCGCCTGGCCGACGCGATCAACTTCGCTGGGCCGAGCAGTCGTTTGTTCAGTCCGGGGTGGCACACACTCAGTCAAACTCTGGCGTCGGCCGCAAATTTGTCCGCATAACTCTGTCCGGCCCAATCTGTCGCGGGCAGCAACTCTGGGGCCCGGCCGCAAATCTGTATGGCACCAAAGTTCCATATCATAATCTCGGACCTGCTCAATTGCCCTTAATTCGTATCCGGCTGAATCCCCGTGAGCTGGGATTACCTTGCCTAATGTGTTAATAGCTTGCCTCGGTCCTCAATATGCAAGATAGTGACGGCGTAGCTAAAGAAAGCGAGGCAAGGTCCGCTCCAGCGTACTTCGCTTCTTGGCGAGCAAGCATCACGCCTGCAGTCAAGGAAGCTTCCAAATGGTCAGGCGAGGCAAGGTCGCGGCTCCGGCGACTTGCTTCTTTGGGCGAGGCAACAACAGGCTCGGCAAAGAACTTGGCCAAGGTCGGGCGAGCAAGGTCCGCTCGCGACGTGCTTCTTGTCGAGGCACATCAGGCTCGATCAAGGACTTCTCAAAGGTCGGAGCGAGCAAGGTCGCGCTCCGCGTCTTGCTTCTTGGCGGGGCAACAACAGCTCGGCAAGAACTTCCAAGGTCGCGGCTGAAGCAAGGTCCGCTCCGCGAGCGTGCTTCTTGGCGAGGCAATAATAAATAAAAAAAAAAAAAAAAACATCAAGCTCGGTCAAGGAACTTCCAATGGTCGGCGAGCAAGGTCCGTCCTCCGCGACTTGCTTCTTGGCGACGGCAACATCAGCTCGGTCAAAGGAACTCCGAGGAAAGGCGAGGGCAGTCCCGCTGCCGCGACTTCGCTTCTTGGCGAGGCAAACCAACAGTGGGGCTCGGCAAGGGACTCCAGTTGTGAAGGGGGAGCAAGGTCGGCGCTCCGCGACTTCCTCTTGGCGGACAACATGCAGCTAGGCAAGGAACTCCAAAGAAGGGCGAGCAAGGTCGCTCCGGCACGTTATTTCTTGGGCAGACAAGAGGCAGCTCGGGCCAAGGAACTCTATAAGAAGCGGCAAGGTCGCGCTCCGCGACTTCCTTCTGCGGCGAGCAAACATCAGTCGGCAGGACTCGCAAAGAAGGGGCGAGCAATGGGGGTCCTTGGGGGGGGGGGGGGGTGGGGGGGGGGGGGGGGGGGGGGTGGGGGGGTTGGGGGGGGTGGTCCCGCTCTCGCGACTTCCTTCTTGGCGAGAGCAGCATTAGCTGCGGCAAGGAACTCTAAAGAAGAGCGAGGCAAGGTCGCTCCGCGACTTCCTTCTCGCGAGCAACACCAGCTCGGGGCAAGCGGAAGCTCCAAAGAAAGGCGATGGCAAGGTCGCGTCTGCACTTCCTTCTTGGCGAGCCTGTAGCTCGGCTGAAACTCGGGGAGTTGACAAATCATCAAACTCTTCAGGGCCGGAAGTAGAGCATCTCGGCTGGACCTCGCAGTTGAGGCAAATCACAACTCTTCAGGCCGGAGTAAAACATCTCGGCTGGAAGCCCTCGCAGTTGAGCAAATCATCAACTCTTCAGCCGGAGTAAGACATCTCGGCTGGAACTCGGCAGTTGAGCAATATCAACTCTTGCAGGCCGGAGTAAGACATCTCGGCTGGAAACCATCGCAGTTGAGGCTATCATCAAAACTCTTCATCCGGAGTAAGACCATTCTCGGTTAGGAAAAACCTCGCAGTTGAGGCAATCATCAAGCTCTTCATACCGGGAGTAAGACATCTCGGATGGGAACCGAAGTTGGACAAAACGACAACTCTTCCAACCGGAGTAAACCATCTGGTTGGGGAATCCGAAGTTGGACAACACCACTCTTGCCAAACGGAGTAAACCATCTATCGGTTGGGAATTCGATAGCACAACTAGTTGACAAAACACCAACTCTTCAACCGGAGGGTATAACGCATCTCGGTTGGTGAATTCCGAAGTTGGACAACACCAAACCTCTCCAACCCGGAGTAAACCATCTCGGTTGGGAGATCACGAAGTTGGACCAAAACACACAACTCTTGCCAACCGGAGTAAACCTCTCGGTTGGGAATCGCGAGTTGGACAAAACAGCCAACTCTTGCCAACCGGAGTAAACCATCTCGACGTTGGAAGTCGAAGTTGGAGCAAACACCAACTCTTGCCACCGGAGTAAACCATCTCGGTTCGGGAATTCGAAGTGGACAAAACAACAACTTTTCAACCGGAGTAATCATCTGCGGTTTGGGGAATTCGAAGTTTGGACAAACA
The DNA here is from genome assembly GCF_004153795.1 of Camellia sinensis. Classification (NCBI taxonomy): domain Eukaryota; kingdom Viridiplantae; phylum Streptophyta; class Magnoliopsida; order Ericales; family Theaceae; genus Camellia; species Camellia sinensis. The sequence goes on along the minus strand of NW_021024795.1, from coordinate 1,556,538 downwards.
CAAACTTTTCAACCGGAGTAAACGCATCTCGTTGGGAATCCGAAGTTGGACAAAGCACACAACTCTTCCAACCGGAGTAAATCATTCTCGGTTGGGAATTCCGAGTTGGGAGCAAAAACACCAACTCTTCCAACCGGAGTAAATTCATCTCGGTTGGAATGCCGAAGTTGGACAAAACACCCAAACTCTTCAACGCGGAGTAAACCATCTCGTTGGGAATCGCGAAGTTGTGACCAAAACACTAGCTCTTCGCAACCGGCAGTAAACCATCTCGGTTGGGAATTCGAAGTTGGACAAAACAGGCGCAACTCTTCCAAACGGAGTAACATCTCAGCTTGGGAATTCGAAGTTGGACAAAACACCAACTCTTCCCAACCGGAGTAAACCATCTCGGCTGGGAGTTCCGAGTTGGACAAAAACACCACTCTTCCAACCGGCAGCTAACCATTTCGGCTGGGAATCCGAGTTGGACAAAACACCAACTCTCCAACCCGCGAGTAAACCATGCTGGCTGGAATCCGAAGTGGACAACCCAACTCTTCCAACCGGAGTTACAACCATTCTCGGCTTGGAATCCGAAGTTGGACAAAACACCAACTCTCGCAACCGAGAGTAAACCATCTCGGCTGGGAATCCGAAGTTGGACAAAACACCAACTCTTCCAACGCAGTAAACCATCTCGGTTGGAACGAAGTTGACCAAACCACCAACTGCTTCCAACCGGAGTAGAACCATCTCGGTTGGAATTCGAAGTTGGACAAACACCAAAACTCTTTCCAACCGAGTAACCATCTCGGTGTTGGGAATCGAAGTTGGACAAAACACCACTCTTGCCAAAACCGGAGTAAACTGCATCTCGGCTGGGACAGAAGAGTAGGCCCCTCCATCGCACTATTATTGTTCGGACACAGCAAAGCTCTTCAGGCAAAAGTAACTTCACTTCTATTACATGACCAAAAAGAGTATTTGCATTCAAAGTTAGGGGAAACAAGTCCCTCAAAAATTAGCATAATGGCGCGATTCCATGGCCGGGGCCCTTTGGCCATCCAAATCCTCTAAGTGGATATGCCGCGCCTTTGCCCGGTTATCTTGTAAGTCTTCCTAGTTTGCCCACTAGCTCCTCACCCGGACTAGTGCGTTGCCCATAACCTCCTTTTAAAACGCCAGTCGCCCCACTTTTGCCGCGTTGCCATCGAGGTTGTCTCCCGGTGGGACGTCGCTGCATCATCTCTACTGCGAATGTGCTCATTGATGCGCTGCTTGGTGCCACATGGATGT